>LR990657.1:2530002-3130002 GCA_905147715.2 Xestia xanthographa | reverse complement strand
TTTAAAACATTTATTTCTTCTTTTTGCATTACTACATAGTTTACCTACAAATTCAGTCAGATTAAGCATTTAAGCGAAGACAGTAAAACCTTTTTATCCCGCTCGATCTGAAAGCAATTACAAACTCCTGCAGTTAGCTTAGTCGACGCAGAAAGTTTTAAGAGCCAATAGATGGTAGATAAGACAATGTAGGACATAGATCAGTGACCTAACGCAATGTTACCTATCAAATAAGTCCTTCATTCTGGATTGCTTTGTGTAAAAAAGCAAAGTAAATGCCCTCTACCTACATGTTTTGTAAAAGAAAACACGGGAATTAGGTACACTATCGAGTGGGTATCATAAGAAATGTCATCCCATTTCTCAGTTACGCCGTTAAGCATTATTGCCAAGTTTGATGTTTATTCATTTATTTAAACTTAATGTACAATAGTGGTACATAGGCGGACTTAATGCCACAAGGCATTCTCTACCGGTCAATCTTTGGGTTTAATAGGAAAACATACCTAGTGATAGGGTGGGTACATGGGGGTAGTGGTGGAGGTGATTTTTCTATAAGCTCAAGCGTAAAATCAATCGTAATGTATCGGAATGACTTAAGCTATTTTAAACTTGTTGAAAGTCGTGGCAGAAATGCGAAGGACTAAGAAAACATAAACTTAATAAAAGGTAATTGGGAATCAATGGCCATACTAAATCGCAACAACAATAGCAACAAATATTTTTTACCCAAGTGAAACCACCAGTGGACCACCAGTTGACCGATATATTTATGAACGGATTATTCTGTTGTTTTCATTTGACATGATTCGTTAAAGGAAAGGACAACTTAATTAGAGGCTTTATAACAAATTCAATGGATTTTTTTTCTTCCTAATCTTTACTTTTCGAGGAATAAATTAATGATGACAGGAATGCAAGGATAGAACGCTGATCTATACACTTTTAGCAAGCCACCAAACTCTTTTTTCTTTATTTATTTAGAGGGGGGTTTTAATCTACTTACATAGATTATGCCACCCTCATTGTTACAAATCATTTTATAATACCAAACAAAATAGGCGTTTCGAGCACACTCCATGATAATAGGGTCATCATCATTATCATCATCAGCCTATTAATGTTCCCACTGCTGGGACACAGGCTTCCTTTCTATGAGAGGGAATGGGCACAATACAATCCACCACGCGAGCCCAGTGCGGATTAGTAGATGTCACATGTCTTTGAATTTTTTGGTTCTAGGACATGCCGGTTTCCTCACGATGTTTTCCTTCACCGTTTTGTGAGCTGTGGTAATAAAATAAATTACATAAAGTAATGCACCTGCCTGGATTCGAACCCACGACTTACTGTTCGTAAGTCGGGGCCGCTACCACTGGGCCACCGTTGCTCCGCTCCGCTGTTCTTAATAACCTTTATGATCATGCTGACTAGAAATCAAAACGTCTATGCCAAGTATTGCCTAAACCTTGTATTGACTAAGAAGCACAATACCTACCTTGCAATATGTCTATACAGTATTTGAACTAAATCTTATTCTGACTATAAACCAAAATAGGGTAAATATCCCCAATCAAGTAGCATTGTGCACAATTTGGGGACTCAACTTTACCCATCAACTCATGATGCGAATTTGTTTAGAGTATGTGCCCGGAACGAAGTCAAAGAACTGTGATTCCTTTCCATATTGATACTGTATAGTCAGGTTCTTTAACGCTTGGTTGTATAAAGAGTGTAAATAGACCTTTAACGAAGCCGTAAGGGATTTGTTCTCCCCGTCATTGCGATATTTTTTTTCTTCTGAACCATACCTGGGAACCTTCTAGTTACGGATATAAGGATATAAAAGTGGTCAAAGTTCCAACTTTTTTTTTTAATACTAGTTTTTAAGGTTCTAACTGTCGTCGTGGACAATGGTCGTGGAGGTATACTTTATATACTTCCACGATCCCTATATTCACTATATTTACATCAGTAAATGTTTTGAGTGTGTTACATTGAGTTTTACCGAAAACGTGAATTTTCACCCAAAAAAAATCGTTTTCCAGGAATACTTTTGGATTTGGGTTACTTAGTTTGATGTACAGAATGCTTGATTGACGGGTTCGTGATGGGTCCGTTACACCTTGTATAGTTGGTGCCAGTTAAGATGAAAATAGCGGTCATTGACCTACCTACATTCATTAAACTTCTTAAGTTTGAAAACCAAAAATAAGCCTGTTCTAATCCGGAATCGTAATCTATCTTGATCTTCAACATTTTTTGTAATGAAAAACGATACATGGTTTATATGTTTTGGTTCGTACGAAGAGATATTAGGGAAAGGGTAATGACCGCTATTCTATCATCTTAATTGGCACCAACTATACGTATAGTGGCGTATGCCATTTACCACCAAACTTGAAGTTTAGACATGGATTCTAGGAAGGACAGCTTAAAATTCAGTATGCCTGTTGGATTTCCATAGGTACGGCCTTGAGAGTAAAATTCGGGTGAAACCTTTGGGATTACAAACATGAAAGTCATGTAACATTATACAGTTTCAGAATAACACGTTCTTTATGTTTTAATTATGAATTGAGGGCAGTTTGGTTTTAGTTTGACTTAGTGGTGTAAATTATGAAGTCAGACCTCAAACATAATAAATGTTTGAGGTCTGACTTCATGATATAAGTACCTAGTATTTAATAAGTTTTGAAGGTCTCCAATTTATTTTCAGTAATATTTACATTATTTACATACTAACTCTATAACAGAAATAAAAATATTTACAAGTATCAAAAAGGGTTACAGGGCGTCGAAAAATTCGTCCACATCGCTGTCAACAGGAAACGTGCCCAGAAGGCTGGCAGCATTGCCACGTTGGATGGCAATGCTGATTCTTTGGCCAAAAAATAGGCCCGCCCTCTGGTCACGTGAACAGTCGACCAACCGTTTGGCGATTTCTCGAAAAACTAGGTGGGCACTCAAAATGAATTAAGTAATGTCTTCAATGAATGAACTTTAGAAGAAACATAAATGGTAGACATGATGTTATTTCCACTTTAAATAATGTTATCTTTTTGCATGGGTGGTTAAAGTGGTTTTTCCACGAGCATAGTGGTTACATGTTTAAAAAATAATGTCGGGACCCAAGATCCTACTTTGCAACTGCGAAACGTGTGTGCGGTCACAGAAAGTTCTTCATAATCTTTCTTACAATCAAGTAGGTATAAAGTAATAGAGTTTTGGTTCATCATCATTTCAGCCGCAAGACGTCCACTGCTGGACATAGGCCTCCCCCAAGTGTCACCACATTGACCGTTTCTGTGCGACTCGCATATAGCGAATCAGAGCAACCTTCACCAGGTCATCGGTCCACTTAGAGAGAGGCCTTCCAACGCAACGTCTTCCGGTTTACGGTCGCCACTCCAGAACTTTTCGGCCCCATCGGCCATCCGTTCTGTGAGCAAAGAAAAAGTAGAAAAAGAAAGAAGAAGAATTGCCAAACTTAAGTGGCAGTAGGCATGGCACATTGCTCGTAGAGACTCGGTTCATCATCATCGTCACTAGCCTAGTAATGTTCCCACTGTTGGGACACAGGCCTCCTCTCTGTGAGAGGGAATGGGCTATAATCCACCACGCGGGCCCATTGCGGATTGGTAGATGTCACATGTCTTCGAATTTTTTGGTTGGATGTTTTCCTTCACCGTTTTGGGAGCAGTGGTGATGAAATAAATTACACAAAGTAATGCGCCTGCCTGGGTTCGAACCCACGACAGCAGGAGGGATGGGAGCAGCGGTGGCCCAGTGGTGGCGGGGCCCCGACTTACGGAGACTTGGTTAAAGTCTCTTAATTACTTGTTAATTGTTCTGTTCTTCAAGAAAAACTACTCACTTACTCCATCACACAGAAAAGACGTAATAGCTGATTATACAAAGCGAAACAAACAATTGTCTTTTTTAAACTTTCACGATCAGAACAACAAACAAAATCATCATCATCTACCAAGCCTTTTCCCAACTATGTTGGGGTCGGCTTCCAGTCTAACCGGATGCAGCTGAATACCAGTATTTTACATGGAGCGACTGCCTATCTAACCTCCACATCCCAGTTACTACTGAGTAATACGATACCCTTTGGTAAGACTGGTTGTGGTTAATCACATTCACCCTTTTCCGGAAACATTTCAACTGCCATTACTACAGCCCCAATTTCAAAGCATTTTATACCTTATCATTATCTAGAATCTCAAGTCATTACATGAGTCGTTATGTCATTAGTTTCAGACCAAAATATATTTAGAACGGGAAGGAAGTAGATTTTAAAGGTATAAATGGTGTAAAAATCGTCTTTATGATAATTTTCATATCATTCCGAATCATACCTGGGCCTCAAGTCTGCTATTACAATAGTGTCAGAATAGTCGATCATTGATCTCATAATTGTTGATTTTGACAAGTTTGGTAATCTACTATATAATGGCGTCATTATGACTTTCCAATGATCAACCACTGACACTCCATTGAAAGAAATAGCATAGAATGGTTATCTCGTACACAATGATAAATTAATGACTGACTTACGCGGTAATCTGCAAAAATTTTGACAGTTCAAGCCGAAATTTGCTCAATTAGCACCATTTTGTATTGCAATAAATATAATCTTCTTTATTAAAGATAATTTAAAACACATAAATGAAAATAAATCAAAACACCGGCCACTAGAAATAAAAACAGATAGTACGTCAGTTAGCAGTAATGTCAAATTTGACTTTGACAGCTAAACAGATAAAATATTATTGAATTGTATAGTTTCACATTAATCCGCGTTACACATAATTAATGATTTTTGCTATTTACGAACTTATTACTACCTCAGATTGCATAGAACACTAAAAAATAATATTTTTTAGTGTTTTTCGAAAATCATTTCTATTGACAGGTTTTATAATAATGGCAACACAAACAATATTCTATTACGAGACCACTGACCGGCCAATGATCGACTATTATGAAGTTAGCAGACTACGAACTTTTAACAAAATGACAATGGCATCGTTCAACAATTATGAAATCAATGATAGATCATTGTGACACTATTGTAATAGCAGACTTAGGCCCCTGGGAACTTTCTATTCGTAGTAACGGAGATATTGATGGTCAAAGTTCCTACTTTTTCAAGTTTTTTTTTTATTTCTAGTTTTTAAGTTTATGACTTTGATGTAAATACCTTCATGACCCGTTTACTTTTCAATGCATCCACCAGCATAATGTTTTGAGTACGTTACATTGAGTTTTATCGTAAAACGTGATATTTCACCCCAAAAAAAGTCGTTTCCCAGCAATAATTTTTGCATAGGGTTACCTAGTTTGATGTACAGAATGCTTAGTTGACGGCTACGTGATGGGGCATACCCTTCACGAAGCAGTCAACCCTTGTATCTACTTCTTCCTTCGCGTCATCAATCTAAATACCTACTATTCTTTAGGTTGATGAAATGAGATGAAAATGTTGTTTACTAAGTTCCTGTATTCCTAGCAGACATAATAATATGGTCGTTCAACATGTTTTTATCTATAACAGGCTGTTTACCTGCACTTAGGACAGAGACTTAAGTCCCATATAATAGTAACTGCTATTGAGAAATTCCTACTGGAAAGCCCAATAACACTTTGCCGGACCTCGCAAGCGAACCCAGACCCTTGTGCTCAGCAGTCACGCTTAGACCAACCGCAACTAAACTAATCTGCCAATGACGAAATAGAAATTGTTTTTTTGGGGTATGAAGAACAGGGTGTAACGTTCGTAGTTCGTAGTTCTTAAGTCGGGGATGACTCTGCTTGCGCGATGTAGGAATTCTCAGTTTAGTTCATCGTTCGTGTCTACTTTTTGCTCTATGTTGTTTTTGTAGAGCCGCTACATTTTTTTTACGCATCAATGCTACACTATACTCGTATAATACCAAGTGTAGTTAGTAGCAAGTCATACTCAGGTCTCAGGTACACGGTACACCACAAATAGAATAGGCACAAAAATGTGCTGTCTAATGCTCTGACAATATAAATAATTGATCGAAACGTGAGGTGAGGTCTCCAAGGCGAATAAATATCTAAAGCGTTTCACGAATGATAGAAATGAGTTCTATTCAAGTGAGAAATGGTTCCTAATGGAGAGGGGAAACTTCTTGATGTAGGCTGTTGGGACTAAGGCCTTTGTCAATTGAATTATTGTGAAGACTTGTGAATTTAGTGAAGTCAAGGTCATGTCAATGATGCACAACACAAGGTATTCTGTACTGAAGTGGCAGGCATTAGAGTTGCTTTCATAATGTCCATTAGACACTAATAGGCATGACGACAGTATCAAAAAATTGAAAATCTATTTAGTCCGTCGGTTAGAATATTGGAAATTAATGGACACGTATTTTTTATTTTTGTAAATCAATGAATATTGACAAAGATAAAACGCATCAAAACCTGGGAGTGGGGCTCGTGACGTCAGAACTAGCTAAAAATTATACCAAGCGTGACATATTGAGAATTTTAAAAGCGTCTTATCTTCGTCAATTTTGGTTTACGTAACAAAGGAAAAAAACACGGGTCAAGTATTTTTTTATAATCTAATTAACGGACTAATTCGATTTTTTTTGTCGTCTACCCTATTAGCCATGTTTGTGTTCTGAATTCAAAAATATAAACAAATCTATTTTTTATATTAGGCTGTTTAACGGCTTCATACCATTGCCTCTCCTTCAACCTGGCGAAACCAAAGCGCGAAAAAAAAAGTAAATTAAAATCACAGTTTCATAGTTCGTGACAAAAATATTTTTCGTTATTTTATTTTATTTCTTCAAAAGTGTATTGAAAAACGTCGTTTGATACACGTGGACAGTTATTGCAATTCTCGGCTCAAAAACACCCTCGCCTACGGCTCGGGTGTTATAATTCCGCCTCGAATGCAATAACAAACTTTCTCCACTTGTATCAAAATGTACTATTCTGACACATTATTTTTAAAGACGTCAGCGTGTTCATTAGCCTCGAAAACTTTTCAAGAATCAAACAAAAGAATAACGTTTAATTTTACTATTCTTGGCGATAAAAGTTTACTACAAAGAATAAGGGTCATTGATCAACTTCCAACACAAACTTAAGTTATTAAGTTGCCAATAGCATTAATCATTTCATTCATGGAAAGCCATTGTTTTCAACAATACTATCGGAAATCGGATGTATTTCTTTTAAAGAACTCAATAACGTTTCCTATTGTATCATCAGCGATCTATAGTCAGTGCTTACTCGAAGTATTGTTAATTTTATTTTATTTATTTGGGGCAAAAAACAGTCACACGTTGCAATATTAATAGTTAGCTTAGGTTTAATAGTAAAAAAACGCATAACCCACACTATTGTCCTCGGAATCATATCGATGTAAAAGAAATAAGGAAATGGTCGTATACAGAAAAGGACAGTAAGAAAATAAAAAGAAAAACAAAAAAAAAAACACTAAAACAAAACCACAAAAAAGTGAAAAATAACTTTAGCTTCAGAAGCCGGTGAGAAAAACACCAAATCAATCAAAGGTCAAGCTTCAGAAGTCGGTGACCTTGTTTAATTGATTTAGTGTTTTTGTCACCGACTTCTGAAACTTGACCTTTGATTGATTTGGTGTTTTTCTCACCGGCTTCTGAGGCTAAAGTTATTTTTCACTTTTTTGTGGTTTTGTTTTAGTGCTTTTTTTTTGTTTTTCTTTTAGTGTATTTTTTTGTCCTTTTCTTTTTGTGTTTTTTTTGTTTGTTGTTTTTTTTGAAGTCGGTTTTATTTTTGGCAAAAAAGTTTTATTTTATTTTTCCATTTTTAGTTGTAATATCCTATTCTTACAAATATTTTGCTATGCACTCATTGTACATGGTTAACAATACATGTCATGGTAATAGGCTTATCCCCAATAAATGGAACATAACATGCCATAACTGTCGAAATCTGGGTGTACTGTACACATCTATGTACCCCTCAGAGCAAACAGGTCTAATGTTACGTCATGATGTTGTTTAAACAATGAACATCCAACCGATTGGAGCTATCACAACAGATTTGCCGTCTATTTTTGAAGAGTTCCATTGTATATCTCCGAAGATCAGCATCAGATCTTCACCAAATTAAAATGGGACCACCTCAGGAGTATACTCTTTCAAGTAAAAAAAGAATTTTGAAAATCGGTCCACAAATGGGAGAGAAATCAGGTAAATTGTACACATCTGCGTACCACCTCAGAGCATACAGGCGTGATGTTACGTCATGATATTGTATAAACAATAAAAATCCAAGCGATTGGAGCTATCATAAAAGATTTGCCGTCTATTTTTGAAGAGTTCCATTGTATATCTCCGAAGATCAGCATCAAATCTTCACCAAATTAAAATGGGACCACCTCAGGAGTATACTTTTTCAAATAAAAAAAGAATTTTGAGAATTGGTCTACAAATGGGAGAGAAATCAGGTAACATACATAAAAAAAAAAAAGTACATACACACGAACATATAACCTCCGCCTTTTTTGAAGTCGGTTAAAAAATAAAAAGCTTATAAACCTGAAAGGTCACTCAGACCAACTCTGGACAGCGCTCCCCGACCAGATCTAGTTCGTAGTCACCAATCAGATCACAAGATAACATCAGCAAGAACCAATCATCATTAAGGATGACCAGAAAGTAATTCAATGGCTATTTTTTTAAATTTGTTCAGATTATGAGCGAAAATATCTAAATTAAGGCTCATGACGTTAGAGTAAATCGAGTGAAATAAGCAATTAAAACGAGTTGTTTGTTGGCCAATGCAGTGAGTCAACTATTAAACAGCGATCAACATATAATGCAAGGTGTAAACGAACCTTGCACGAAGCCATAAACCAAGCATTCTGTACATCAAACTAAGTAACTCTAGCCAAAAATGATTTCTGGAAAACGACTTTTTGGTATGAAAACTCTCGTTTTATGATAGGACTCAATGTACTCAAAACATTGTGTTGATGAATGCATTGAATCGGGGGTCGTACAGAGTTACTTAAAGTTAAGTTCTTGAATTAAAAATAAAAACTCCTATTTTTGTAACTAAAGGTTCTAAAGTATAGTCTAGAACAAAAAAAATATCAAGGGGAGCACAAGCGCGTTTAGGCTTCATTAAGGGTTTATGTATCTCTTTTACTGACGAGGGTCCTACAATCTTCTGTAGGCGTTTCAAGAGCGAGAAAATAGTTGGTAACAATTCGATTCGGTGTGACGAGTGCCTAAGATAGTACCTAACTAATATCCTCCCACCACGATATACAAAGGAACTTAATTCGTGTCTACATTGTTAGGAATGCCTGTCACTTCGTTACTGACATTCCTTACGTAAATAGTGTATGTAATTAATGTTCTGTTTATAACTGCCTATATAGTTTGTCATTTAGTTTGTATCGTGGTATTTAGCACGACTTAGTCAGACAACCCCTTTCTTCGTTTACCGACTTGCTACCTGACTAACATTCAGGTATTCCACGACACTAACTGTTCTTGTTTGTTCAGTAAGCTGCACAGGTCGTAAAAGGGTTAAGCTATGGTTACTGCGGTTGCTCCGAGGATAGATTAACGTCCTAAGTATGAGCAAGATAAGATAAGATAAGATATATTTATTTACTCAAACCATGTGTCACATACAATAATAAAAAGTGCACGTAGGATAACATAAATAAAGAAAAATCGTTCAGACATGTTTTGCCACATATTATGGCGTGCAAATGTTTTGAAATTCTAAAATTGAGATTTTTAAATAAATCGTTTCAGTTAGCAGAATTTAAAGCTAAAAAATACTAAATGGCCAAGGTAAACATTGCAAAAAAATAAATTAAAATAATAGAATTAGTGTTATTAGCAAGTAGTAATAAAGGATCATTCCCACTAGTTCTACTACACAGTTCTACGGTAGAACTAGGTCTCAAAATGATACATGTCAAAAAGTAAAAGAATAAAAATAAAAATCATAATTAAAAAAAAAACAAATAATTAAAAAGCAATTAATAATAAATGTCAAAATGATACAGTAATGTCAAAGAACTACTGTTTTTTATTATTATTTATGATTGGTAAGTAGCAGCCCACAGTAGAATGCTACTCTCTGTCATGTATCAGACAGGTCTTAACTGGCAAAATAACCTACATTTTGCCAGTTAAATCCAGTAAGTAAGACATCCACAACATCACGCCAATTTTGGCGATGACAATTCAAATTGAACCAGTCCAAAATTTGGCAAGGAGTTTGGTACTTTCAGTAGCGTCCACCACCTCCTGTGATGTGCAAACAACATGGCAAGCAGGACAAGATATCAAGTGTCCCATCGTTTGTGGGGCAGCACCACATTTACACTCCAGCACCCCTAGCCAAGTTACAAACGTTTCGTATCGATTCTCTTTCTACAATCGTAAACGCCTCGGCGCGGCGTAAGCGATAGTAGAAAGCGCTAACTTGGTAGCCAAGTTGACAAGACTAAGTCGATCGCTCGTTCTGTAATGTCTGTAGATAAAACCTATACTTTAATCTATGGTGAGCGTTCCTACAAAAGAGTTTAGCGATCAACATTGTAGAAACGATAACATTCTATTCTATCATTTTGAACAATGTAAACTTGTCTAGGAATTTTCTATTCGTTTGTGTTGATCACGTGATTTAACGTTGAGATGATGTCATTCCCATTCATTTGAATAGTTTTCTACTAGCGTTAACGATTGTAGATTGTCAACTTGGCTAGGGGTACAGGGCAGTCATCTATGAATCTCTACCTGGACAGGTTTTCCTTGCTTCAGCTAACCTGTGCCCGCAGTCTATTCAAAGGCTTCCAGGTCAGCCATGGCAACTCGTGTCCTGGTAGAAGATTTTCTGCAAGTATCCGCCCGGCAACCTCTTTAAAAAAGTCCTCCATGTTATGAAATGTGTTAGATGACAATGCTAAAATAAGTGTTATATCAAGTTTTAAATTTAATTCCTAACCAAGTGTGTAGTGTTTACCAAATGACGACGTCACCGAAACACATCTACAGTTAACCCAAAACTAACATAACGTGACAACCTGCCTTTTCATCACACATCAACCCTTATCTCGCCGAAACAACCTAATTGTTTGAGCCAACAACCCGCTGATAAATTCTAATTGTTGGTCTAAACGACCGCTAGTGATTAGTAGGGTTAAATAATGAAGGTTTGTTTGACCAATATGACGGTGGGGGCACAGAGTATAGATAACTAGTAAATCAACTAAGCTCTTTTTGCAAACTAAAAAAGAACATCCTGTAACACCTTTTTTTTTCGGAAGGGAAATCATAAAATGACTCCTCCCACTCTGGGCGGAGCAGGAGGGAGTGTCAGACTTTTACTGACTAAAACCCATCCATGTTCCTTCATCGCCCTTTCTGTTCCGGGGCCACGGTATCTCTTTCGAACAGTCCCGCAACCCCGGCAGGCATCGGTCCTTACGGACCCCTTCCTTTTTGCTGACTCTCTTTGAGGCGCGCGTGGAACACGAACACGCCGTCGACACGGCCTGTCGTCATGAGACGGACGGACGGCGAGCTAGCCCATAGCCCACCGTCCACAAGCCCGCGCCTACGGTGGCCCCCGACGCCCGGGGCGTCATCCTGTAACACCTCTAAAAGCATTATACCATGTATATTACACATGTTTTTGCAAATAAATGAAATTTTAACCCGCTCTCTCTTTATCTCTTTAAACTTTTTGGTATAACTAAACATCGTTGGTTTCTGACAGACTAGGGTACTATCCATGTTAAAACTATCTTATGACTGTGTTAGTCTTGCAAAGGTGGTCAACAAAATTTAAATAATTGCAATTGTAATAAATAAATTGAATTCCTAATTAACTAAATTATATATAAGTAATGTCGCACTACACATATGAAACGAAACCGCTTGTCAGCGTGAGATGCGACAGCCCCGACTTAGGCCTCGACACAGCATACCGGCACGGCACCGACACCGCTCCAACTTAGCAATTAGTTTGTCGTTCAAATTAGAGCATTAAACCATGTGTCGTATAATATGTATATTTCAAAATGTCTATATGAAAAAGCATACGGCTGGCAGTCAGCGCGCTTGCAGTGCTACCATACAACTAGACTCGCAGGTGACTCGGAGTCCGCGCGCTGCAAGCAAGCGGACAGCGTGCTTACAGCGCGCAGTCCGCATACTTGCTGCGCACCGACTCCGAGTCGCCCGCGAAACAACGTCGTGCAAGTCGTACTCGTGTTCAATCACAAATGCCATACAATTGTGTTCGCGGTAACAGCAAGTTCAGCGCGCGGACAGTGCGCAGCCTGCGAGCCTCGCTACGCTCAGGATTAAAAATAGTGCCCTCGCCGGAAAAATATTATTTTGCTCTCGTCATTCATTTAATTTATTCACAATCTACTATTTCGAGAGTCTTACACTAAAAAGTAAATAGAAATAAACAATTTTCGTACAACATTCGAGCCACGAAAAATAATGTTATATACTACCTATGTAAACACTAGCTTATGCCCGCGGCTTCACAAGCGTTGTGTTCGATAATTGTCCATCGGGATCATACTACTGGGATAAAATATATCCTATGTGTTAATTCAGGCTATAAACTATCTGTGTGCTAAATTTAATCTAAATCTGTTCAGTAGATTTTACGTGAAAGAGTAACAAACATACAGACATACAAACTTATCTATATCTATACTAACTAATATTATAAAGAGGTAACATTTGTTTGTAAGTTTGTATGTAGGGGGTAATCTCCGAAAGTAATGAACTAATTTTAAAAATTGTTTCACTGGTAGAAAGCTACTTTATTCGTGAGTGCTATAGGCTATATTTTATTCCCGTACTCCCACGGGAACGGGAACTACGCGGGTGTAACCGCGGGACGTCAGCTAGTCATTTAAAATATTAGGGTGATATTATTAGTGTGATAAACGAAAGAAAACACGTGTGACATCACATTTGAGTTTTTTTTTACCGGACAGTGACGTCACAAGCCCCCACTTATGATCTTCTACGCGTTTTATCTTCGTCAATTTTTAGTAATTTGATAAAACAAAAAATACGTATCCAATATTTTTCTATAATCTAACTCACGGATAAAACAGAATCATATTTTATTACTCAGGAATCATCCCTATTGTATGAAACCAGTATGCTTCTGATGCGATCGCGAGTAATCTGCCAAGCATGCTCAAAGTTCGTGTTAACGCTTTGCATGTGTGTGAGACGATTCCGATCATATTTTGTTCCTAGTTGAAATACTGTATGTTTATACTAATACGTATACTGTGGCGAGGGTAACATGATTAGCACATCAGTGAGGTTTTTCTGAGGTCGTTTTTAATTTCCCGCTATAGGGTAAAATTTGTAGAGGATTTTGACCTTGAATTTTGTGTGGAAGTGAAAATAAAGTAAGGTAAAAACTATTAGATGTAAATAATTTATTATGACTTTTATGGTAGGTGGTTGTGGAGTCCTACCGCTGAGGTGCGATGTGCGCCGGGAATTCTTATGTGTAATGTGGAAGAAAAACCCCGACATGTGTATTCACCAAGCAGCTTTATTGAACTAACATTATTACAGTAATGTGCATACAATAATGTATAAACGTAAGTATATGTGATCGCGGGCGTCAGCATAAAATTGTCGAGTGAGCTCGTACATGCTCCCAAATCACAAAATAAACAAAATGTAATTAAAATGTAAACACAGTAAAAGAAAAATAAAAGTAAACAGTAAATAAAGCAATGTAAACAAAGATAAAGTCCAAAGCTTATATCTAAATCTAACAGCTCGCCGGCGAGGTTGCTCTGTCGACCTTGTGCGCACGGCTAGTGTCCTGGCTCATCCGTGGTTGCGGCTCTATGATCGCTTGCTCCTGGTCCGGGTTATCAGGTCTGTAGGTAACTCGAATAACTGCACCAAAGCGTTTCCTCAGTTTGAGAATGATCCATAGACAAGCCCCAACAACAACGATGAGCATAAAGCTATACATGATATAGCGATGTGTGTCGTGGGAAGTTGCCACTTCGTTTAGAATCTCTTGATGCATCTTCACCTTTTCAATTTTGGCTTTCAATGTCTTCATCATCACTTCATGATGCTCAATTTCAAAAGTATAGTTGCTGTCTGCTATGAAGTGATTTATAGTTGATTCTTTCAAGTAAAGCTCGTCTTCAGTCACGCTTATCTCACTGTGAAAGTTGTTATGAGAGCGAAGTATAATATTTTCTCCTTTCAACATGCATCCAGGATCAAGTGAGATAATACCAGTAGCACTTAATTGTTTCGATAATGTGCCAGATGGACAGAAAATGCGAGTCAAGCATTGTTTACAACATGTGCAGAGCCACGCGCCATCATTGTGTAACTGTATCCACTTATCACTGCAACCTGATACAGTTGTGTGGCACGCTGATAAGTTCTTATTGTTTACTATAATTTGCGCCTCACACATCGTTGTGTCTTGCTTTATGTCATACACCGGTAAACTCAGTGCACATAGTAACTTGTGTTTTCTCAGTTGTATACATGTGCTTAGGTCGTCGTATGTAAGAGGCATCATCACGTCCTTCTTGAGGTTTATTGCCAAATAATCAGATGTAGGCATGATATGCTTCTCTGTCTGTCCTTGTATCGAAGGTATAGGTATGACTCGGCTTAGCTCGTACTGTTCGTTGCTTACCAAAGGCAACTTAACTTCAAAAAGGAAGAAGTCTCTCGTCAGTTTGACGTGTACTCTTGACAATTTATACATCTGTCGAATGCACTGATGGCTGTTTGTGCAGGGTAGCGACAGGTCACTTGGTAATTGTCCAGATATTATGTTTAATTGGTCTTGTAACTGATCTGGTTTCAGTAAATGTACATCGACGCGTCCGCCCTTTACATCAGTCACTAAGTCGAGCAGTAATTGTTGAACTCTCCTTATGTTGGAGATTATTAAGTTGGCAGCTAAGGCAGATGACATCACGTTGAGTGCATTGCTACGTTCCACGTGTATGCGTTCGTTGGTTTCTTGGAGCCGTTTGTTTATTAGCGTGAATTGCTTGTTCATGATATCCTCGTTT
Organism: Xestia xanthographa; assembly: GCA_905147715.2. NCBI lineage: Eukaryota > Metazoa > Arthropoda > Insecta > Lepidoptera > Noctuidae > Xestia > Xestia xanthographa. The sequence continues at coordinate 3,114,890 of LR990657.1, read as the reverse complement.
CTCTTCAAAATATTGTACTCGCCTTCCACAATCGATGTTTGTTCCTTATAGAGGTTGAGTAAGTGGTTTTCGTTTGTCTGTATGATGTTGATATCACTATCGTATTTTTTGGCAAAGTTTTCGTCAAGGACTCCAAATAGATAATTTGCTGCACTACCAATTCCATTTATCAGACCCCTTTTCTTGCGCGTTCCGTGCTCCGATCGCAAAACATCGTTATAGTGCTGTATTTCTTTGATTTCGTGTTCTAGTTGAGAGGCGATGGATATCAAGGTTGGCTCTTCCTTAGCCAGACTGTTCAAATGTGTGACGTAGTTTCCCACGTTTTGTAAACTTCGCCAGTATGTTGTCATATTGTAATACACAACCATTTTCCAGTCGTCTTGTCGTATTTGCATCTCAGCAATTTTGTCGAAGTAGATTAATTTTGCTGACGATAATGTGGTGACGTTCACTGTTAGCTGTGACCGTGATGTAGCTATGCATAATGCAAACGTGAAAAATATGCAAACGTAACTGTTTAGGAATGTTTTAGCACGTTTTTTCCGCTTCGGTCTCTCTGTTTTCTGTTGTTCGATAGGCGTTGTTGTGTCAACTTCACTCTCTACGCACCCTGTATCACTATTTTCGACAGGTAGTCGTGATAATTTGATGATAGGGCGTTTTAGAGTGCCATTTTTTGTTTTCAGGGTCACCACTCGAACGTGTCCATCCTTGCCAGGATGTGTCTCCATAACCCTTCCCAAGAGCCATTTAGAGGGCGGCAAGTGATCATCTTTTATCAATACGATGTCGTTGATCTCAAGATTCTTTGTTGCATAATTCCACTTGCTGCGCGTTTGAAGTGTTTGAAGGTATTCAGATGACCATCTCTTCCAGAAATCTTTGTGCATTTTTTCCAGTAGCTGCCATCTAGTTTTAATGTTTCTGATGTCCTCGTCAGGTGAGAGTGGGCTTGACAATATTGGCCCTCCCACTAAGAAATGTGCAGGTGTTAAGCAGTCCAGATCGTCAATGTCGTCTGTTAGAGGAACCAACGGCCTTGAGTTGAGACACGCTTCAATCTGGGCTATCAGTGTCGAGAATTCCTCAAATGTCAGCTTTTGTTCGCCAATGACGCGCCTCAGGTGGTGCTTCATACTTTTGACTGCGGCCTCCCACAGTCCTCCTGCTGACGGCCAAACTGGAGCGTTGAACTGCCACTCAACTCCAAGGTTCCCTAGCTCACTCAAGAGTTCTTCGTTGATGTAGTGCATTAACGCCTCTTTGTGTTCCTGTATGAGTGTTTTGGCAGCGCCTACAAAATTTGTACCGTTGTCAGAGTACATACACTTTGGTGTTCCTCTCCGGGCACAGAAACGTTTGAATGCGCCGAGAAAGGCCGCAGTACTCAAGTCGGAGACCAATTCTAAATGAATGGCCTTTGTTGCTAGGCAGACGAATATTGATATATATGCCTTGGACGTCTTAATCCCTCTGCCCTTGTTGGCCTTGACTTCCACTTGTCCCGTAAAATCAACACCTGTGTGCGTAAATGGACGCGATGCAGTGACTCGGGGTTTTGTTAAGTTTCCCATCAGCTGTTTGCTAGTAGATGTCTTGAAGCGATGACATTTGATACACTTGAGAATGTGACCTTTTACTGTCCTCACACCTTTCCCTCCGCGCACTCGATCGGTTTGGATGCGATCTATTTCGCTGTCGATTTTAATTACGATTTTCGTGTTCCGTGATCGATTCCCGGCTCGTGAGTTGTTCCTAGTTGTGTACTATTGTGCTAAGTGCTGGTATCGTAAGTTTTTTAGTGTTTTTACGTCGGTTTTACTGGTATTTTAGTTAATTTCGTTTACTTTCGGTGAGTACATTTACTTTTTTTTTGGTGTGTGGGTACCCCGAAATAATTTTATCGTCCGTTAATTCTGTTACCTTTCTTAAGTTCTAATAGTTTGTTTGAATTTCATAATTTATAATATGTTATCCATTAATGATGACCCGCCTGACCGTGGCAGAGATGCATTCCATACACCCGGGTCGCCGACGACCTCCGCTAGTTCAACAAAACGTTTGTTTCGCGAAATGTCACCTTCGTACATATCGCCCGAGGAAAGGTCAAAACGGCTTCACACATCCGACTCAATTGAGAAACCTTCGCCAATATTAAACGTCAGTACTGCGAGCAATGACAATTACTGCGATTTAGTCTCACAGGCGTCTGCATTTCTTTCTAAAATTAACGACCTTGTTAATGATCAAGGGTCCCGCATTAATGTCGCAAATAAATCCGCTATCATGGACATGACTCAGCGCGTAACGGCCATCGTTTCTTTGTTAGCCATAAAATCATCCTCCAATGAAACTAAATTAGCCAATACGAAACGCGAATTGGATATAATGAAATTAAATCGTAATACTAATAATGTCAATACTAGTGATTGTAACAAATCTTCGTATGCGGATTCTTTGAAACTTCGTCTACCTAAAGTTGCGCCAGCCGTGGAGACCCGCGTTCCCCTTCCGTGCGTCGTCGCGTACCCTACAGCTGACCGGTTAGCCGATTACTCGTCATCGTCCGCGACTAAACAAGCGCTTATGAAAGCGATTAAGCCTAGTTACGACGGATTTCAAATTGTAGGCGTTAAGAAAACCGCGAAATCTGGCGTTGTATTACGTGTCGCTAATGACAACCAAATAAAAAAATTGCAATCGGTCGATGCTATTAGGTCCGCCGGCTTAAGACTTGAAAAACCGAAAGGCCGAAGGCCTCGTATATTAGTTAAGGACGTACCATCCTCAATGGAAGACAATGCTTTTCTGAACGCGTTATACCGTCAAAACATTAAAGACGAGCTGCCAATAAATGAGGATGATTTTATTAAGTCAACTAAAATTATTCGTAGGCGTTCCTTAGATAACGGTCGCAAGTGGATAGGCGTTGAAATCGAGTCCACAGTTCGAAAACATTTAGTGTCCACCAAAGATAAATTATTTATTGATTGGGCGACTTGCCGTTTCATCGATGATGTCGAAGTAGTTCGTTGTTTACATTGCCAGCAGTTCGGTCACGTTAACTGCTCGGAAGCACATGAAACAAATAACTGCCCGCACAAGGATAATTTAAATTACATACCGACTTGCGTGGCGTGTAAACGTTTTAAAAAACCGTTTGACCATCGTTGCGGGTCCCCAGAGTGTACCACTTACAAACTTAAGCTCGAACAGTTAATCCTCAATACCAACTACTAAAATAATGGATAGTTTAACTATAGGACAATTAAATCTCCACAACGATAGGGTGGCGACCTCTGAATTAGACAAATTAATTATCGATTATAACTTAGACATAGTACTTGTTCAAGAACAATACCAGAACGCTCACTTACGTCACAAAGTAGTTCAGCTGGACAGCAAAGCACGAGCCGGAATTTACGTGGCGCGTTCTTCTAACTTTACAGTAACGTCTTTGCGTAACCTCATGACGCCCCACTGTGCCGTTGCGGAAGTCTCATCAGCTTCTTTTAAAGTTTACGTTGTGAGCTGTTACTTTCAATACTCAGACCCTGTTGCACCTCATATACATAACCTCCGTCACGTCTTACAGTCACTCGCGGGCAGTAAAGTTATCGTTGGCGCTGATGTTAACGCGTCATCGTCTCTGTGGTATGGCAAGGTTAGGTCAACGGATTTCGACCGACGTTGTGCTGTTGAAGATTTTATAGCAGAAATGAACCTATCAATTCATAATACCCCTGATGCACCACCTACTTTTTGCAGCCCAATGGGCGAATCTTGTATTGATGTCACACTTTCTAGTGCAGACGTACGATTGGATAGGTGGCGTGTCCTACCAGATGCGTCTTGTAGTGATCATCGCCTGATCGTGTACGAATTTGTTCCGAGGTCTACTCAAGGTCCATCTCATATCACTGGTAATTTTAGATATAAAAGTAAAGGCGCGAATTGGGAATTCTTTGGCTTGCTTTTTGCGTGTCACGCCAAAGACTTCACTCGTGATGGGCTGTCAGCTGAAGAAAGTGCTGAAATTATGTCAGACACCTTCACTTACTGTGCTGACATCGCCATTGGTCGCGCATCTATGACCAACATCCATAGATGTGATTGGTGGTGTGACTACTTAATTGAGCAGCGTAAAAGCTATCGCCGAGCGCGCAGACATTTAAACAAGCTTAGAAAACAAAAGGTCACCGGAGACCCACTTAACTTTGCTTTACATGCATTTAGAGTTGCCAAGTCCCGCTACAGAGCATCAGTGGAAAAGTCTAAGGGTAATTTACTGCGAAAAATAGTAGAAAAACTAGATAAAGAAGGTCCGTGGTCTCCTTTGTATCACGAGTTCAAAGCTAATCGATCAGTCGACCTGGCGTTTGTCCAGAACATTAAAGTAAATAATAGACACACGACCGGTATTGAGGAAACAACCGAAGTTCTATTAAATAGTCTGATACCTGATGATTCGCCAGTAAATGACAATGACTACCATCAGCAGATCAGAGCGTGGGCATCTGTGCCACCTGAATCACCAACGTCAGACCTTCCATCCATTGACGAATTCATTAATCTTGTCAGAAAACTGCCTCTTAACAAATCATCAGGTGAAGATAAAATATCTAATCGGATGATAATAGAAGCTTGTAAAACAGCGGGTGGCGCCATTTTATCTGTTTTCAACCGATGTATTGCGGACGGCGTTTTTCCTCGTGTATGGCGACGTGGCTTTATACGAATAATTCCAAAAAGTGGTGATAAACCACCAGACGACCCTAAGTCGTACAGGCCCTTAACCCTACTGCCATCTTTGGGAAAACTCCTGGAGCGCCTTATCGTTCCTCGTTTGCTGCCAGGCGGGCCAAAGTTTCATAACAACCAATTCGGTTTCACCGTGGGAAAATCTACCGTAGACGCGGCACTTTCTGTTAGAAAAATTGTTAATAACTCGGAACACAAGTACGTGGTTGGAATCTTTTTAGATATTTCCGGGGCTTTTGATAACGCATGGTGGCCGATGCTACTACTTAAAATGAAGAATCGCGGCTGCTATAAAAACATATATAATCTTGTTTATTCATATTTTTTAAATGGTTCCGCGAAACTCAAACTCGGACATCATTCTATGTCAAAGTCCCTTACCATGGGATGTCCTCAGGGCTCGGTAATCGCTCCGTATCTGTGGAATTTAGGTTTCGATGATTTTCTTGCGATTCCTCTCCCACCCGGCTGTTCATTAACCGGTTACGCGGACGACGGCCTGCTGCTCATTCAGTCGAGTACTCGGGCTGGACTCGAGAATTTAGCTGACACTTGCCTACGATTAATATCTCAGTGGGGCGATCGAAACCGTCTGACCTTTGCACCGCAAAAAACTTATCAACTAATTTTAAAAGGTAATCTTAAATCGTGGCCTAGTATTAAATTTAATAACGTTCCCGTGAAAAGAAAGCAGTCCGTGTGCTACCTTGGTTTGGTCTTAGAGAAGAATTTTACATTCATAGATCATATAAAAACTGTCGGTGAAAAAGCTAAAAAGAACTTTTATGCCTTAACTAGAATATCCAAATCTACGTGGGGTCTGTCATTTCTAACTTTAAAGACCATTTATGGGGCTACCTATTTGGGGTGTATGTGCTACGGGGCACCTGTTTGGGCCGATAGGGCCACCATAGGAGCGGTACGACGTAAATTGCTTCAAAGCCAGCGTTTGGCTTTGATATTCTTATGCAAAGCGTATAGGACGGTTAGTACTGAAGCCTTACCGGTACTTGCAGGTGTACTTCCAGTCGATCTTGAAGTGCAGCGACGGGCTGCAATGTACTATAACGCGCGTGAGACCACGGACGCAGACTTTTTAACCCTACGTGACCGTGATAAGATTTCTAGATTGTTCAAACCACAGACCGACGTCTGGGAGGAACTTTTGTCTGAATGGCAATGTAGGTGGGATAATTCCATCAAGGGCCGACACCTCCACCAGTTCTTTCCATCCGTTCGTGAACGGCTGGCCAGGACATGGCTGGAGGTTGATCACTGTGTTGCTCAATTTCTCACCGGTCATGGTAACTTTAAGAGTAAATTATTTTCCTTCAAGCTTGTTGACTCGCCTCTTTGTCAATGTTCCACATCTGACTGCGAATATGAACAATCAGCACATCATATTTTATGGGAGTGCAGTCTTTGGCAGAATGAACACAATATTATGTTGGATAGTGTACAGGTTACATCCGGAGTTATTTACTACACAGACCTTGTAGAAACTAGAACAAATTTCCGTGCGTTCAACCGTTTTTGCCATACCTATTATTGGAATCAAATATAACTGCTCACAACTTAGGACCCATTAATGTTAATATTTTATCCGTGGTGCTAGGCAACTGGGCCTATCCCAGTTGTGAACGTCCCTTTGCGCCTATTGGCCTTGTTTCTTTGTGTCTCCTGCTGATATGGAGGGAAGTGGAAATTACAGATTTTCCTACTCCTCCGCTATACTTTTCTGATTAATTTCGTTGCGGGATCCAAGACAGTTAAATTCATTCTCTGGGACTTCGTCGAGCTTCATTGTCTCGGCGCTTTTCTGGTGGCCGCCACTGTTGATTCTAGCTTTCAGGAGTTACAGTGGTTGGGAACAGTGTGGCGGGCTTGTCCTCACACCTTTGAGTATCCAGTATTTGTTTCGCAAATGTGTCAAGGTCAGTCTTGCTCCCCCGTGCAGTGTCGTAATATGTGACTTGTCGATCAGAAGTTCTGTGAGCCGTGCTTTGTGTGGCAAAATAATTGGATGTTTTTGTGCGATCTTCAAGGCTGATTCTGTTAAACGTCCCCCAACTCTCAAGAGACCTTGTTTGTCCAATAATGGGGTTAAATTAAGTAGACAACTCTTTGAATGCACCTTACCATGTTTCTGTAAATGTGCAATATCTTCGCCAAAGTGTTTATTTTGCACTGCCTTGATAACGATATTCAATGCGTTCTCAAGTTCTGCTGTTGTTAAGTAAGGCGATCGCGCATTGTCTTTGTTTGCCTTGACTCGTAAAATCCAACTTAAAATTCTGACGACACGTGTAATAGAATTATGTTTGTATAGAAGCTCTTCGATGATCGATGACGATGTTTGAAATGCACAGACTTGCTTCTTGTTCTTGTTTTCTAATGTAGGAGCTTCGAATTCTGTCGAATGATCTGGGATGCTGTTTTGTATCAGCCACGTAGGTCCCTCCCACCAAAGTTTGTGGTTGACTAGTTGTGACGGAAGTAAGCCACGACTAGCGCTATCCGCCGGGTTTTCGTCGGATTTAACATGTCTCCAACATGATGGCGGCAATACATTTGTAACTTTCGTAACCCTGTTTGCTACGAATGTTTTCCAGCGGGAAACGTCGCCATGTAGCCATCCCAGAACGACCATTGAGTCAGTCCAAGCTTGTATTGTTACTGTCTGTTTGTTTAACGACTCTATGACCTTTTCCGCTAGTCTGGATAACAAGTGTGCGCCGCACAGTTCGAGTCTTGGCAGTGTCATCAGTTTTCTAATCGGTGCGAGCTTCGTTTTCGCTGCAACTACTCGAGTCATGTATTGGCCATCGTTTTTGATGCTTCGGCAATAAATCACACATGAGTATGCCTTTTCCGATGCATCGCAGAAACCATGTAATTCAACTGAGGCTTGTGTAGCTCCCATCCATCGAGGAATAGCGATCTGACCTATGTATTTGAGGTCGTTCCTGAACTCTTCCCATTGCTTCTGTACATGTTGTGGTACGGGATCGTCCCAATTGAGGTTTGTAGTCCACAGTTGTTGAAAAATAAGTTTGGCCTTTATTGTAGCAGGTGAAAGCCAACCTAGTGGATCGTAAAGCTTCGAGAGTTGCGATAGCAACGATCTTTTTGTAACGATAGCGCACGTGTTTGATGTTTCCACTGGATGATGAAATGTAAATTGATCTGTAGAGGGATTCCACATAACTCCCAATGTCTTGTTTGTTTCGGCGTGCTTGAAGTCTATCATGTTTTGACTAATTTGATCGGGTGTTAGATCTTCTAATAAGCGTCCGTCGTTGCTCGCCCACTTGCGCAAGTTGAAGCCACCTCGTTTCAGTAGGTCTATTAACTGCTGTTGAGTGGTTTTGGCTTGTTGGATATCATTGCTTCCGCCGAGGAAGTCGTCGACGTACAGCTGACTGTCCAATATTTCAGCAGAAAGCGGGTATAGAGCGCCATCGTCGTGAATTAGTTGTTTTATTGTGCGCATCGCTAAAAAGGGAGCAGATTTAGTGCCGTACGTTACAGTGCACAGCTGGTACTCTTGGATCTTGTCTTCCTTAGAATCTCTCCACAGAATCTTCTGTAGATGTTGATCTTGTTCCTGTATTCCGACTTGTCTGTAAAACTTTTAAATGTCGGCGGAATACACAAATTGGAACCCCCTCCATCGTAGAATTAATGTAGGTCCTGTTGAAGGTTTGGCCCACACTCCATTAGCTCATTAAGACTGTTGCCTGAAGTTGTTTTGTTTGAGGCATTAAACACAACTCGGAGTTTTGTAGTAGTGGAGTCCAATTTCATTACACCGTGGTGTGGTAGATAACAACTTGGTTCCAGTGGAATTAAACTTTGTTTCATGTGATTGAGACGTAAATAGTCAGCCATGAATGCCTTGGAACTTTCAGCAATAGACTGGTCTCTGGCTAGCCGTTTCTCCATTTGTCGGAATTGTGCCAATGCCTGTGTTTTTGAAGAACCTAACTGTGTCTCGAATCCCTGTTTCATGGGTATTCTGACCTCATATCTGCCGTCAGACTTCCTGTTAGTTGTAGTTGCGTATAATGTTTCGCAATATTGTTCGTCTGACGTCAGCGTTGTAGACTGTTCAGTTATTTCTTCTATTTCCCAGAAACGCGAAATGTCTTCCAGGTTGTTAAGCACTGCATGGCATTGAAATGTTGTGGTGTTGCCCAATAGTACCCATCCGACCTTAGTCTGTTGAGCTATCGGCGCATGTATAGGTCCTCGCAGAATCCCATCCATGATTATTTGTGCGTAAACTCCTGCGTCCAGTAAAATGTCAAATGGCCTTGAAATATTGTAGTTAGGATCCGCAAGACTGATGTTTTCTAAATGTGGCCACTGTTGGCGCTCAAACGTGTAATTGGGTAGGCTGTTCAGCATTCTTGTCATGACAAGCGCCTCAATAGTGAAATTGTAGTTTTGGTATATGGACTCGCAAGTAAGTACTACGGTTCCATGGCTTTTGTTGTTCGAGATGCCAACTCCAGTGACGATTGCATCTCTTTTGCGCCTGTGAAGTCCCAATCGCTGAGCAGCTGATTCCGTAATCAAGTTGATTTGGGAACCTTGGTCAAGTAGAGCCCTGAGTTTTGTAGGCATTCCATTTTCAGCCATAACATACAGTTCAACTGTGGCTAGTAAAACTTCGTTCACATTCCCACCGACGTGATGTGATTTATGTTGCGCTGCTGTCGGAACGCTTTTGGGTGTCATGTTATTAGCAGGAATCGTATGTTGAGCCTTTTGTTGTATAGCATCATGTAACTTCGTATGATGCTTGTTATTGCACACCTTACATGTTTTCCCGGAATTGCATTGTTTGTCATTATGGCAGTACATACAATTCTCACAGATTTTCAATTGTGCAATTGTATTTATTTTATCTTCTGGCGCCATACTTTGGAATGTTTTACAAGAAATCAATATGTGGTCCGACTTGCATAATGGACATTTTCTTTCAAATCGAGCATGATAGGTCTTTGCCCTGTTGTTGAACTTCTTAGGAAGGTGTTTTGAAGAAAATTCCTTATCCTCACTGTTGTCCATGTTCTTGGCCTCATGCTTCGTGGAACTGGTCTTGTTATTTTTCCTGTTGACTGGCTCGAGAGCTGTAAATTTGCTCTCCAGAAATGCCATAAGCTCGTCGAATGAAGGCAGATTTCGTGGTGCTTTTCGGCACTCCATGTACGAACTGTAGGTTTCTGCATCCATTTTTTCTGTAAGAATGTGCACCAAAAACGGGTCCCACGTAGTGGTGTTGACTCCGAGATTGCGTATGGCGTGAATCGTTTCCAAGGTCGTGTCGTGAAGGTTTTTCAGTTCTTGAGCAGAATGTTTGTGTGCAGTCGGCTGGCTTAAGAATATTTGGATTTGCTTTGTAAATAGCAGCTGTATGTTGTTGTACCTTCGGGTGAGTATGTCCCAGCATGCGTCGTAGTTTTCAGCTGAGACGTTGAGATGCTGCACTAGTCGCTCTGCCTCACCTTTCAGTTTACCCTTGAGGTGCTGCAATTTTTGTGTTTTGCTCAGCGTTGGATTGTTGTGGATGGCTTCAGAGTAGAGGTCCATGAAAGTAGGCCATTGAGCATAATTGCCATTAAATGCCGGAATCTCCAATTTCGGCATGGTTTGTTGTTGGTGAGATGTATGGCTAAGTTTTTGGTTTAGTTGTCTCTTGATGGCTTCGTAAATTTTTTCATGCTGTGCGTACTCCTGTTCATAATCCAGTTCCGTGCCGATTAATAGATTATCTATTTGCCAGTGTAGATCGTCAATAGTTTTCCAGCGCGCCTGTATCATCTGCAGTTTGTCTTGTAGTTCCCAATTTTCTGAGATAGTGTCAAACTCAAACTCAAACTCAAACTCAAAGCATTTATTTCAATTAGACCATTACGGCACTTTTGAAAGTCAAAAATACAAAAAAGAAAATCAAAGCTACAGTCCCAGTCACAAGGCATAATAACTTGAGAAAGTACTGTAGTTGCCCATTCCCTAGCGTAGATCTCTATGGAGAAGAATGGGCAAGAAACTCCATGGACACTCTTTTAAAATCAAAATATTGTTACAAAATCTTGGTTACATCATTAATTTTGAGATTATACATATATGTGAGAACGATGTAGAAAGACGTGCACACTAAGAGCATCCAGAGTGAAAGATTAGATTAAAAATGTATGAATAAAGTAATTAAAATGAACATTGGCAGCTAAGAGATGACCAGTCCCAACTGACAGCGCCCGTTCACAGACATGACGCATGTACCGGCGCCATTCAACTCAACCATATTGAAGGGAACTAAATGACCCGACACACCCGCCACCATCAGCGAGACATTTAAGTGAGCATGACATTCTCTCAGTCACCAAGGCATATTCAAGTCAATGAAAGATAAATAAATGTAAATGGTGGCTGAACAGTACAAAGTACTCACACATGTGCTATGCAATTATATAATACTAAGAACTGGAATCTATACAATGCAAGTATATTTTTACAATCTTCTGCAGCTTCCACAATACATTAACATGGGAATCAATTCTTCATCTTCTTCTTTACGTGTCGATGGACTCAAATAATGCCCGTCCAGTACAAACAATTAGTTTGACCCCCTCCCCCCCACCTATGGTTGTGGAGCAGGACCAGCATTTAGCCAAGCATTTTTATCATCAATGTAATCCCCCAACTTATAATATGCTTGCCTACATAGTGTGCGTTTTATACAAGATTTAAATTTCGTCTCATTCAGTTGAAGAATGTGGGGAGGTATTTTATTGTAACATTTCAAACAGTACCCCATGAAAGATGAATCCACTTTAGCAAGCCTGAAACCTGGCTGAACTAGTTGGTCCCTATTTCTAGTGTTATAGTGGTGTCTGTCCCCTCTCTTACTGAATAAATGCCGATTTTTTCTAACGTACATGATGTTTTCATAGATGTATTGACAAGCTACTGTCATGATATTAATTTCCTTAAACAGTTCTCTTAGAGAATCGCGTCCACGTAATTCATAAATGGCTCTGATGGCTCTTTTCTGCAGAATAAATATAGACTCGATGTCTGCAGCCCGTCCCCATAGTAAAATACCGTATGACATAATACTATGAAAATAACTAAAATAGACCAGCCTCGCGGTATCAACATCAGTAAATTGACGGATTTTTCTAACAGCATATGCTGCTGAGCTTAGCCGTCCTGCAAGAGATGTTAGATGAGGACCCCATTGTAACCTTGAGTCGAGCGTGATTCCCAAGAAAACCGTTTTATCGACAAATTCTAGTTTCTCTTGATTCAATATTATGTCACAATCACTACTTTTGACATTTGGTAGAGCAAATCTAATGCATTTAGTTTTTTTCCCATTTAGTACTAAATTATTAGCGGTAAACCAATCGTGGACCTGCAGTAGGGCGTTATTTACGTCATCAAGATTAGTGGCACGTCTGTTTATTTTAAATATTAAAGAAGTATCGTCAGCAAACAACACCATATGCGGATGGTTGTTAAATAGATGGGGTAGGTCATTAATATATACTAAAAAGAGGAAGGGACCCAATATCGAACCTTGTGGTACACCCATTTTTACTTTTAAACCATAATAAATTGAGTTTACTCCATTTATTTGTACCTGCTGCTGTCTATCATTCAAATACGATTTTATTAAACTGAGCGCAAGTTTACCTAAACCGTAATGCTGAAGTTTCAAGATCAGGGTTTCGTGATTTACGCAATCAAATGCCTTCGAAAGGTCACAAAAGATTCCTATGGCATCTTGTGCCTCTTCCCACGCAGTAAATATGTGTTTTAATAAAGTGACACCGGCGTCAGTTGTACAACGTCCTTTGGTGAAACCATACTGTTGCTCGTGTAATATTTTATTAGTGTTAAAATGGTTAAGCATTTGATTGAGCATTATCTTTTCAAACACCTTGCTGAAAACCGGCAACACGGATACGGGCCTATAGTTATTGGTGTCTTTACTGTCCCCGGATTTAAAAAGCGGTATTACCTTACTGAATTTCATTAGATCCGGGAAGACCCCTTGATCCACGCACAAATTAAATATTGAGGCTAAATACGGCGCTACAGTCTCAATAATTGAGGTACAAGCTTTGATAGACATACCCCATAGATCTTCCGTTAATTTGATCTTGATTTGCTTAAAACCTTTTATGACTGTTATGGGGTTTATATGCTGAAATTTAAATTCATTTGGACAGGCTGAAACGTTCGCTTTCAATAAATCAATAGAGAGCAAGGGAGAGGAATTTAAGGTTTCTGTAGTTTTAAGTGGGATACTGGTAAAGAAATTTACAAATTCTTGAGCAACTTCATTGTTGGAGCTCACAAGGCCACGCGATGTCTCTAGTGTGAAGTCATTACCTTGTTTTTTATTTCTATTTGTTTCACTGTTGATGATTTTCCAAACCGTTTTTATTTTGTTGTCGGCTGATTTAATCTTGTTGCTAATGAATAAGGATTTGGCTACCTTGCAAGTGTTTTTAAAAATTTTCGAGTAAGTAGCAACATATTTATTAAAAGCTTCAGTGTTGATGTAAGGCTTAAGGCCGTACAGCTCAAACAATCGTTCCCTACTTTTCCGAATACCCTGTGTTGCCCAGTCACTGAAAATAAACTTTGGGCCAATAGTTTTAGATTTCTTTTTTAAAGTATTATTAAATTCGGTGTGCACTACCGAAAAGAATTCTTCATAAAATACATTTGCATTGTTTCTAATATGACCCGGTATACCTAACTTGCTAATTAAATTATTATTAAGTTTGTCTAGATTGCTGGGTGTTATTTGTCTAGTTTGTATCTGAATTCTTTGTAATTGTCTATTGTACGCGAAAGTAACCGTCTGACCACTATGATCTGAAGGCAGGTAATTTACGATGGATTTATTTATGTAATCGCAGCAACAAAAAACATTATCGATACATGTAGCAGTATTTGTCGTAATTCGAGTTGGTTCTGAAAACACATTTGACAAGTTAAATGATTTAAAGAGACTTAAGAATCTACTGCTATTCACATTATTCTCTATGATATTGACATTAAAGTCACCACAGATAATTATTGGTTTATTACCAGTTACAAGTTTTGCCAAAGCATCTTCCATTACTGACTCAAAGATAGAATAGTTCAGGTAATTAGGGGGTCTGTAAACGCACACTATTACATGCTTATCTAGCTCAACACAAGACAATTCAATGCTATGTTCAACCGATAGATCGACTATATCATTACGAGACTTAAATTTAATACAATTTTTTACTAGGATTAATGAACCCCCACGCATCTTAGATTTTCGGTTAAAGCAACTGCTCACATTGTAATTCTCATAATTTATTTGCATTACTTCATAATCTTTCATCCAATGTTCAGTAAAACAGATAATATCAAACTTAGTTTTTTCTAAAAATAGTTCTATTTCTAGTTCTTTGGAAGAAAGTCCCTGAATATTCTGGTGAAACAATTTTAAGGAATTCTGCTCAGCCCCTTTTTTACAGTTATTTGATTGAGAGCTAGAAGATACCTCGAAGTTGACGAGATTAACTAAATTGTCACTCGTACCTTCTATTGTCTTAGTGACTAGTTTAAATCTAAGCTAATACTATTTGTATAATTACAATTAGTATAATTACTAATTTCCGTAGACCTATTTACAAAAAACTGCGACATACCACATATGTCTGAGTTTATATTAAAAGCTAATAGCCGAGCTATTTGACGTCTAAAACTAATAGGCAAGTACGCATGGTTTCTGGTTGACTTCAATTTCTGAACGAAACTGTTAGTGTCGAAAAATGTCAACCTGTCACTATAGTGACTAACTAGGGCTGCGTTCCGAATTAGGCTGTAATCGATTTGAGCGTCCATAAAGCTGTTCCGAATTACCGTGAGCGCGATATCGATGTCCCTTGAATCGTCATAGATGACGTCATGACATGCGCCATTTTGCGATTACACTGACCATGCCCCAAATAAATATCACTGTGAGCGCTGTCAAAAATGACAGTTTTTTTCACAGGTTGTGTTGTATAATTTGAATGAAAAAAATTGAAATGAGTTTCAAACTCATGAACATTATTTTTAATTACCGTTGCATCTACGTAATTTGTAATTCGTAGGATTTTTTTAAGGGGTAAATCTTTGCCGGGAGCAAAATACCCTAATATAAACGCTTTCGTCATCCTTTTCATCACTGGACGAATCGTCGTTCTCTATCTAAAAATGTGAGTTATCAGAGGAGTCAACCAACATAACTTCCATTTTCAAAATAAGTCTTGTGAAATGTTTTGGTTTGGGGTTATGTTTACTGTCAACGCGTTCACGAGCGTTCCGAATTGATGACGGCTCTTAGCTGTCATAATCGTGATATCTAAATCGGAACGCAAAATATCGATGTGAGCGCTGTGAGCGATTATAGCCTAATTCGGAACGTAGCCTAGAAAATGCAAATGATTATTTAAGGCATGGATATTATGGTTTTGCTTGCTAGACAATTTCGTAAAGTACGGGAACGAGCACAGAATTACTCTCTTACAATTTAGTTTTAATAGTTGAGTGACATTGTCCGTGATATCATCAAGTTTAACGTTAGAACTGTTACCTACAAGTACAGTTATAATGGTATTAGGATCAAATTCCTTCCGAGTTATTGATGTTATTATCTGGTTGTAAGAAGCCTGAGGAGTACAATAATTTAGAGAAGAATGACTCAGATTGTTACTAATTAACTTGCCTAACCCTTTTCCTATACTATCTGAGAACAAAATGGAGCAACAACTGTGTGTATTACAAGAAGGGGGAGAACTACTATCTATTTGACCTACCTGTGATGAACCTTGTACAATATCTGGTGAATTTTGAATGGAGATACAGTCCGGAACACTGCTCAGCCGGGTCGGGTTCTCCGTTACCTCGGGTAGGAGAGTGTCCGGGCTGGATTCACTTTGTGATGTACATTGAGTGTTGTTGAAGGTCATCGTGTCTACACAGTATGCATTACTATTACCGCTATCAACTAATTCGTTTGCAGCAAGGATATGTTCCTTAATTTGTTTTTGAGAATTTACATACATAGAATAACATGACTTTAGTTGACGCTCTAAAACTTGAATTTCAGACTGTAAGTTTTGAGTGTCTATTTCATAAAACTTCTTACTATCCTCTAATTTAATTTGATAATTATTCAACTTTTTTATGAGGAAAACACGTTCTTTTATTAGTTGAATATTTTTGGAACTGTGTTTTTGTTGTTTTTTAAATTTCTTGCATTTTTTTATAATTCTATTTAGTTTTGCATATTTCTTTATTTTATTTTGGCTTACTTTATAACTACTACAATTATATTTCAGAATAGAATCTTCAGTAAGATCTATTGTTGTTAAGAAATGTGGGTTGCAATTTGAATTTAATAATTGATTATATAGGTGATCTGTTTCCCTAACCTGAGTACATTCTCTTTCTTTCTGAAACTCAATAATTTGTTTGTTGGCATGAAGCAGTTCAACTTCTAAGTCCCTAACCTTACATAAAGCCATTTCATAATGGTTACTGCAGTCGTTGAAACCATCTGTGACCACCCGCAGATTGTCCCGTTCCTGAACAACATCCATGTATTGTTGGTGCAGGTCCACTAGCTCCCGTTTCAGGCTTGTGTTTTTGTGAACGACCTTCTCGATTTCAACCTCATGTTCCTCTCTATCCAATAACAGCTGTTGACATTTGCTGTTTGCTTCCTTAAGTTCATCAAGGGCCGTTCTCAACTTAGCCTGTAACTCCTGGGTAGTTGCCTTACGGGTCATCACAGGCATGGTTTCAGGGAATAGAACTGAAAGTAGAAGTACAAAGAATGGTGAGAACTAATTGAATGGACAAAATTAGGAAAGCTAGAAATGAAAGAAGAAAATGAGAATAGACTGGAATATGTGATTAATAAATTGGTAACTGTGGTAGGCTTATGAGTCTTACACAAAATACTTTAATAAGATTATTAAATTAAATTAAACTTTAAATTGATTTCATGTCTATAACTTTTTTATGAAGTGGGTAGGACTCTTGGTTTAAAATTATTGGACTTATTTGAATAATAATGCCAAAAATTATTAAAGAATAACCAACGTACTTTTTTGTTGTGTATTTAGTTAATTAAATATATAGATAGCAAGTACATTTACTTATTACAAACTACACAACTAGATAACTAACAAGTGCTAACTGACATAGAACCTAACTTCAACTACAAAAGAGTGCCAGATTAGTCGGAATAATGAACTTAGTGCTACAGAGCTTTTAATTGGTTAATATGAGCTACTTATTAGACACTAGCTTCTGCCCGCGACTTCGTACGCGGATCCTGTTGCTTATGCCAGCGACAACGGGGTCGTCAAAATCGAAGACCTCAAAACGTCTGATGTGGAACTTTAAGAGCCCGGGGACGGGAATACAACGGGATGCGCGAGACGATTCGAGACGTTCCAGATCTTTCAAGTCAACAGGAAATGCCCATCAGACTAAACATGTTTATAAGTCAAGAGGAAATGCCCATCAGACCAAACAACACTTGCTGAGACGTCGTTCCTATGCGTTATGGTGTAGCTGGGCTCTTGGAGTTCCACAACAGGTGTTCCAGATCTTCGATTTTTATAAGTCAACAGAGAGTGCTCATCAGATTGAAGAACTTTTGCTAAAACTTCATTCCTATACATATGTTAAAGTGTAGCTGGGCTCTTGGAGTTCCACATCAGGTGTTCCAGATCTTCAACAGAAAATGCTCATCACGTGGAACAATTTTTGCTATGGTACCATTTTTGTATCTCTTATAGTTCAGCTGGTCTGTTGCGGTTCTGCATCAGGTGTTTGTTTCCAAGATAAAAGTCAACAGGAAATGCCTATCAGACCAAACAACACTTGCTAAGACGTCATTCCTGTGTGTTATGGTGTAGCTGGGCTCTTGGAGTTCCACAACAGGTGTTCCAGATCTTCGATTTTTATAAGTCAACAGAGAGTGCTCATCAGATTGAACAACTTTTGCTAAAACTTCATTCCTATAAGTATGTTATAGTGTAGCTGGGCTCTTAAAGTTCCACATCAGGTGTTCCAGATCTTCAACAGCAAATGCTCATCACGTGGAACAATTTTTGCTATGGTACCATTTTTGTATCTCTTATAGTTCAGCTGGTCTGTTGCGGTTCTGCATCAGGTGTTTGTTTCCAAGATAAAAGTCAACAGGAAATGCCCATCAGACCGAACAACTTTTGCTAATACGTCATTCCTATATGTGTTATGGTGGAGCTGGGCTCTCGGAGTTCCACAACAGGTGTTCCAGATCTTCGATTTGTATAAGTCAACAGAGAGTGCTCATCAGATTGAACAACTTTTGCTAAAACGTCATTCCTACATATATGTAAGTGTAGCTGGGCTCTTGGAGTTCCACATCAGGTGTTCCAGATCTTCAAATTTATTCTCTCAGCAGAAAATGCCCATCACGTGGAACAATTTTTGCTATGGTACCATTTTTGTATCTCTTATAGTTCAGCTGGTCTGTTGTGGTTCTGCATCAGGTGTTCAAGTTTCCAAGATAAATTATAGCCTATATCTTGCCCAGACTTAATACCTATACAACAACAAAAAAATCATTCAAATCCGTCCAGCAGTTCCGAAGATTAGCGTGTACAAACAAACAGACAAACAGACAAACAGACAAACAGACAGACTTTTTTTTTTGGATTCGTGCTCTATTACTGTTTCTAAACCCCCCTCAATTATTTATTTTTTTAATATATTCAATGTACAGACACAGTTTTTCTACTGTTTTATTATATGTATAGATTAAAAGGAAACAATTATACTCCCCAGATAGATCCGCAGGTACATCAGCTGTTCGTGTAATAGGTTACCGGTCGAGTTAGGAAACCAATCACTACGTGTTACAGTGTATTTTTCCGTGAAAACAATAATCTTGGGTATTAATACACTTAATAGACATTTAATTATAATAATACAAGTTTTTTACACTAAAATATTAATTAAAACTAATTTAAAATTACGGAGCTAAATTTTGACATGTCACTCAACCAGTGTTGCCCTACCTTTTCCCTTTAGTGTTAAAGTCAATACCTCGTACGACTCTTGAAAAAGCTCGAAAGTTTGTTCGTTGCTGATTAATCAGCTCATCAGTTTTGGATAACATACCTTTCTCTTCCGTGCTGACACTATGTTGTTCGTCACCTTGACTACTTGTACCTTGTTTAGCCATGGCGTCGGTCTGTTTTATGTCTATCAGCAGAGCACATGTAGCTGTGTAGAGCTCTTTCACGGAGAGGTAAGCACCAGACTGAAAGTACTCGTGTTTGTTATCACAAAGCACTGTTAGTTTTATGTGATTGTTGTCGAATTCATCCCACAATTCTTCAAGAGTCACTAGCCGTTTTTTTGTATACTCGGCAGTTTTCCGAATTGCAGAATCTTTCTTGATGTTTGTTGAAATCTTCTGTACAGTTTCAGCAATGATTTGTTGACGTTGTAGTAGCCCTTCCATTGTAGATGTGTTGAAGAAACTAGTTGTATGTCGTTATCACTGTTACTGCACTGATAGAAGAGTACGTTCTGGACTTGTGTGTCCACTGGTTCTGTTAGTTCCGCGTGAGCAGATGCCCCTCACCAATATGTGCGCCTTCTCAACTTGACTGGTGAGACCCGCTTGTGGGAGGCCAGCCGAGCCGATTCGCTATTGATGAAGAAACCTTCACTCACACTTCACTTATAGTCTCGAAGGACCAAAAATATGTGGAGTCCTACCGCTGAGGTGCGATGTGCGCCGGGAATTCTTATGTGTAATGTGGAAGAAAAACCCCGACATGTGTATTCACCAAGCAGCTTTATTGAACTAACATTATTACAGTATGTGCATACAATAATGTATAAACGTAAGTATATGTGATCGCGGGCGTCAGCATAAAATTGTCGAGTGAGCTCGTACAGTGGTCTAATAAATAAAGTTAGATAAGAATTTCTTTCATTTGTTTTTCAAAGTTCAGATTTTTTTCGTGTAATGCCCAAAAACTAAGGTAGGTATTTGAAGTAGACAGAATGAACTTTGAAAATATTGAATCACTCACAACAATTTTTCATTGAGAAACCAATTTTTCAAAAGTTTACAGACTAAAGTGATCACTGATCGTAGCACTGTGTGAGCTACGCCGTAGCGCAGTACGTAGCATAGCGCTACGGCGTAGTACCTACGTAAAGGTTTAGTTGAGAAAGCCTTCGTGAAGAAATTACCTATGGGAGAAGGGTGTTTTAAAATAAAAGGTAAATATCCTTAACTTCATTGTCATCAAACTAGCTTATGTCCGCGGCTTCGGCAAGTATCTCACGGGATTGTAGTACCGAGATAAAGAGTATCCTATATGTTAATCCAGGTTATAATGTATCTGTGTGCCAAATTTCACCCAAATCTGTTTAACCATTTTTGCGTGAAAGAGGAACAAACATCTATACATCCTTACAAACTTTCTCATTTATCATAGTAGTGAGATTCATAAATCTTGGACTGTAAAAATGATATCGTTCTCACAATGTGTAATCTCAACATGAATGATGTGACCAAGATTTTGTAACATTATTTTGATTTAAAAGAGTGTCCATGGAGTTTCTTGCCCGTTCTTCTCCATCGAGATCTACGCTAGGGAATGGGCAACTACAGTACTTTCTCAAGTTATCATGTCTTGTGACTGGGACTGTTGCTTTGTTTTTTTTTTTTGTAATTTTTACAATAAAAAGTGCCGTAATGGTCTCATTGAAATAAATGCTTTGAGTTTGAGTTTGATAAACGAACCGAAACCAGTAACCAATTCTCTGTGACGCTGTGAATGTTTGTCAATAAAATCCCACCCCATTTTCAACGTGTTTAAGGAAAAATACAACAGTCATAACTATTATAACTTACTACCCAAACAGAATACATAAACATTGTTACAAACCGGCGAATATGAAGCCTATGAATTATAATCGTGCCTATTATGACTACTAATGCCCCGATGTATCTATTATGTTGATTGAATGGACTCCAGTGCCGTTAGAATAGTAAATGTTCATTAGTAAATGTTTGTGTGTATGGTTTTTTAATGTGATTGTTTGTGGTGCCAGGTTTATGGCAATAGGCGTGTCCTAACATGGTACTAAAATATAACTGGCGAACTGTAGGTAAATTATAAGGTACGACTCTGTATAAGCCTTGGGGATGGCAGGTGTAAATTTATGTGTTACGTAAAATAATTAATAACATTATTGTGTGAGGTTGTATACGTAATTGGTTAACAAACATTTTATTTATTTTTATTTATTTATTATTGTTATGGGTGGACTGTATTTTATTTATTGTTCCCTTCTTCGATAGCTCAGGTGGCTATGGGATTTACTTTCAATCAAAACTCTTCGATGGTTTAACACTGTTTAATTACTTCGTCTATATTTTAAAGCGGGCACATTATTCCAACATAATCTGATTTACACAAGTACACAATAATCACAAAGAATATAGTCAGAACATAATAATCACAAGAACATAATATACTTAGGGCACGTGGGACTCACAATAAACACTTAAAACTAGACACTTGTAAATAGAACACTGTAAAAATATAAAACTGTGTCGACTGACTTTAGTCGCCTATCTTTATATCAAAACACCATGTCGCAAGTAGTGGCGGGGCCTCGTTGTACTCAACCCTTTTGGCTAATCGTTCCCTCTATAATGGACTTTCCCATCTTTCTGCGGGTCGGTCAAGTTTCGACTTGTCGGAGGCTCCGCCCACAACACGCGAAATGATGATTTGTTACCTTATATGGTAACGTTTTTGGTTTGTTATGAAACCGTCAGTTTCGCTACCATATAAGGCAATCGTATATCATGATATGTGGTTTTAATAAAGTCTACACCTTTTTACCGCCTTGTGCGGGCCTGTCTTTTACTTTATTAATCCTTATCTTAGCTAGTTATCTCCTAGTGATACAATGGAGCTCGGCGTCTGTTACATCTCTCCCCCCGGCGTAGCCTGCGCAGCCTCTTCTTCTCTGTGCAGCACGACGAGCTTGCTGATGGGACGCTTGAAGACGCCGGTTCTCGTTCGCACGTCGACCACCCTGATGCCGCCGTCAGGTCCCGGGTAGAGCTTCTCGATGACTCCCATTGGCCACACGTTCCGTGGCAGTGTGCTGTCGACGACGATGACGACGTCGCCGATCTCCGGTGGCCGTCGGTTGCTCTGCGGCTCGCCGCGGGGTACCAATGTGGGGAGGTACTCTCGCAGCCAGCGTCGCCAAAAGTGGTCGGCAAGGGCCTGGCTGGCCCGCCAAGCACGTCGGTCGGCCTCGTCACAAGGCCCGGTCGAGGGTAGGCCCGTGGAGGACCCCAACAGGAAGTGGTTGGGGGTGAGGGCCTCTGGATCGGTGGGACTCACGCTGACATGAGTCAAGGGGCGCGCGTTGATGGCGAACTCCGCTTCAGTGAGCAGAGTTAGCAGCACCTCTTCTGCAGGTGCCCTTTCGCGCAGAGTCGCAGCGAGGGCAGTCTTCACGGAGCGCACCAGCCGCTCCCACGCACCTCCCTGGTTGGGTGCGCCGGGAGGGATGAACCGCCACTCCATCCTGTGCAGCAGTCCCTCTTCTTGTAGCGCTGGTGCCCATTCTTCATACTCTGCTCGCAGTTCGTGGTCGGCTCCCCTGAAGTTGGTCCCGTTGTCTGAGTACATGAGCCGTGGCCAGCCGCGGCGCGCGGCCATCCTTCTCAGCGCCATGATTGCTGAGTCTGTAGATAGCGATGCGACGAGCTCGAGGTGCACGGCGCGGGAGGTGAGGCACGTGAACAGTGCGCCCCACCGCTTCTCTCGGCGCCGGCCCACCTTCACCATCATGGGCCCGAAATAGTCCACGCCGCAGTTGGTGAACGGGCGGTGGAAGGGGTCCAGGCGGGCGCGCGGCAGGTCTCCCGTGGCCGGCGGTTGTGGCGTCGCTCGCATCCTCCGGCAGTACGTGCAGGCCTTCTCGATGGCCCGCACTGTGGGCCGCAGGTGGATGATCCAGTAGCGCTGCCGCAGGTTGTTCGTTACTCGTTCTCTGTTGGCATGACCAGCGGCGCAATGCTCGCGCATTACTATTAGTTTACTGACCTGATGGCGACCATCCAAAATGATGGGTCGCTTGACCTCCACTGGCGCGTTTGAGGCTTCAATACGTCCTCGCACGCGCAACAGGCCGTCTTCGAGTACGGGGTCCAGTCTGTACAGGCGACTCGCCCGAGTGAGGGGGCGGGCAGACTGGATATTCTGTAGTTCATCCGCGAAGCTATCCCGCTGCGCTTTTAGCAGGAGCTCCTTCTCGGCGCGCTCTATGTGCCGATGTTCTAGTTGAGTCGAGACGCGGCGGCACGCGTCTATGAATGCCAGCACGCGTGCAGCAGTGCGCACCAGCGTCTCGTACTTAGAGAAGCGGGCAGGATCGGGCAGCCAGCTGTCTCGTTCAGGGCCCGGCGCGATGTGCAGGACCTCCTCTTCAGTTTCTTCTGTCGCCGGCTTCCCGGGCCAGTCTTCTTCCGGTAGATGCAGGAAGTCCGGCCCGCGGAACCAGTGGTCGGTCGCGCTGATCGGCGCGTCGGTGAGTCGGGTGGCGTCATCCGCCACGTTGTGCTTTGTAGGCACCCAGCGCCATTCTTCCTTACTGGTGAGCTCGGCGATTTCACCCAGTCGGTGCGCGACGAACGGTATGTACCTCTTCATGTCGTGGTGGATCCAGTGGACCACCGTAGAGGAGTCTGTCCAGTAGGTCGTCCTGTCGACCTCGATGCGGTGTTCCTTCTTTATGGTGTCGGCGAGTCGGGCTCCTATCACCGCTGCCTGCAGCTCCAGACGTGGTATCGTCTGGGCTCGCCGCGGTGCCACCTTTGCTTTGGCCGCGACCAGCACGACGTCGATGCTTCCATCCTCGTTCACCGCTCTCCAGTAGGCCACCGTCGCGTACGCTTGTTCGCTGGCGTCGCACAGCACATGCAGCTCTATGCGCTGTGTGTTCTTCTTGAGGTAGCACCTGGGTAGCCGCAGTCTGTTCACCTCCTGTAGTTGACCCAGCCAGGCCGCGAAGAGCTCGTTTTCCTCCTCCGGAATTGGCGTGTCCCATGTGGTTTGCAGGCGCCACAGGCTCTGGAGTACTATCTTCGCTCGTACTGTGAAATGACTCAACAGACCCAGCGGGTCATAAATCGACATAACGGCGCTCAGTGCTTCTCTCTTGGTGGGCGCACGGATCCTCTCTCTCACCTCTGATGGCACTCGGTTCATAGACGTGTTGAACCCGAGTTCGTCTAGTTCTGCGTTCCAGTACAGCCCGAGTATCTTGCTCTCAGGCTGCTCCCCTCCTAGCTGCGTTGGGGTGGTGGCGTGGAGCGTCTGGGGCACGTCGCGCAGGACCGTCGCTTCGCTGGAGCTCCAGCCTCGCAGTGTGAAGCCAGCGGCCGCGTGCACCTTCCTCGTCTCTTCTACTGCCTTCCACGCCTCTTCTGGATCGCTGTAACTAGCCACTAGATCGTCCATATAATGACTCTTTGTTATGGCCTCCAAGGCCCTGGGATACTCACTGCCGTGAAGCTCTGCGTTGTAGTTCCGGACGTAGTGAGCCATATACGGGGAACTTGCTGCTCCGAAGATCATGCTCTTCATCTTGTAGTGGCGCGGGGGCGACGTCCTGTCTTGTCCTCTCCACAGGAACTGCTGAGCTGGCTGGTCCTCCTGTCTTATCTTCACCCGCAGGAACATTTCTTGGATGTCTGCGGTGACTGCTACTTCCCGCTCTCTGAACCGGAAGACTATTCCCGGTAGGGACAGCAGCAGGTCTGGACCCTCCAGCAGCTCGTCGTTGAGACACTTCCCGTAGCTCGTCGCCGCCGCGTCGAAGACTAGCCTTTGTTTCCCCGGCTTGTTCGGATTCTGCACGGCGAAATGAGGGAGGTACCAGCAGACGTTGCTTTCTTTCTCTGTTCCGTCGCATGGTACTGCGTATCCTTTGTTTAACAGATTGTCTATCTGTGTAGTGTACTGCACGGCGAAGTCCGGTGACGCATCCATCTTCTCCTCGATCTTTTTCAACCTTCTCAGCGCTGCTCCGTAGCTGGGTGGCATGACGACGTCGTCTGTTCGCCACGGCAGCCCTACCTCGTAGCCTTCATTGATTTTCTTGATTGTCTTCTGTACGATGTCCGCCGCCCTTTGGTCTGCCTCGTTCACTCGGGGCTTCCTGGCGACGCCCAAGGCTTCTATCTTGAAGTGCGCTTCGACTAGATCGTGCAGTTGTTCGTCTCTTCTTCCGGACTCGATGACGTGCAGCACATCTTCTTCATCAGCGATGATGCTTCGTGGCGCTGTTCCGTGCACCACCCATCCCAACTTCGTTCGTGAGGCAGCTGGCTGATTGAGGCCGCCGACTCGGAGTTCCCTGGTCACTATACACTCCCAGTGGTCTGTGCCCACCAAGAGTCCGGGGCGGGCCTGCTCGTAGCAAACTTCTTCTTTCGGCAGGTCTCGCAGGTGTTCGTGATCCAGCAGGGTGTCTGGGATGGTTTGTTGGTGGAGCCTCAAGTCCTTGATGGTTCTTGCTTGAAGCTCGTGCGACTAGCCGTCTTCCCGGATGCTTCTGACTTGCACCCGTACCGCTCTGCTGTCCCGCTCCTCTGAAGACATGTTCACGCCGCGTATGCGCAGCAGGCGTGAAGTTCCCTTTGCTCCGATGCTGGTCGCCAGGTCTTCATCAATGAGGGTGACGGTTGCTCCTTCATCGAACAACGCGTACGTCTTGACCTCCCCCCGTGACCCGGTGACTATGATGGGGCACATCTTCAGCAGCACCTTCTTCGAGCCGGCGGCGGACTTGCTTGCCACCGACAGTACTGCTTCCTCCTTGCTGGGCTCTGCGGTAGATTTCGCGGTCGTCGCTTCTTCCTTGTTTGCCACCCTCTCTTGGTGGAGGGAGGCGTGATGAGGTCGGCGGCACTGGTTCACGCCGCACGCCTTGGCCTTGCAGCTATACCGCCTGTGGTTCTTCTCGGCACATCGAAAGCACATGCCGTTGGCCTTCAGGTACTCCCACCGCTGGTCGACACTCATACCCTTGTACTTCGGACACCTTGGTAGCACGTGATCTTGTTTACAGTTGGGGCACTGACCTTTCTCCTCTTGATTTTCGACGGCTGTGTAGACGGGGCTGGCCTTCTTCTTCGCTGTCACTGGCTGCCTGGTTTCCTTCTTCTGGCTGGCGGGCGCGGCGCTGGTAGGTGGGGCGTATGTGTATCTTAACGCCCTGTCCGCTTCCCGCATCAGAAAACGAGACAGCATCACTATCTCCGGCTCCGTTGTGTCGTCGTTGTCGTAGGCAAAGTCGCACTATCTTGACCGTATGTGCGGGCTAACTTTTCCAGTACCTCGCGTGTCAACAATGGGTTGTACAGGTATCCTCTTCGGTCGACCGACTTGATCACGCTTACTGTGTTCTGTATTTTGATGGCGAAATTATTCAGGTCCGCGGCTGATGCAGTGGGCTTCGTCATCTTCTTCAGTTCGTCGATAGCGCGATCGATTAGTACTTCCGGTCCGCCGAAACACTGTTCGAGTGTCTTCATGATGACCTCTGGATCTGTAGCGGTGTGTAGGAGGGCGGACACCGCCTCCCTTGCTTCCCCTTTAAGGCAGCTTCTTAACCGCTGTATGTTTTCTGCAGGCGATATGTTGTACATATTTGTAGTGTCGTTCACGGCCGCTCTGAATGGCAGCCACTCGTTGACACCACCGGAGAACGCTGGTAAATCCGTATGCCGTAGTCGGGGTCTTTCTAAGGTCGCTGCCAAGTTGTCGATGCTGTTCCTGTGCCTCGTCGGTGTCGGCGACCTTCCCCGTGGCATGTCGAATTTAATTCGTCTTGGGTCCTCCCGAGGGGCTCCCGTGCCCCCCTCCCCCCGTGCTCTGAGGGGGTTCGTATGAAGCCATTCGTCCACTCGACTGTGGTGGCTTTCCTCCTGGGAAACGAGGGGCTCGTCCCGCAGGCTCTCCTGTTCGTCCTGTATGACGGACATTTCGGCGGCTAGCCTCTTCTTGACTAAGTCTGCTTCTAAGTCAAGAGACTTCTTTTGTATGGCTGCTAGCTTTTCTGCAGCCTCTAACTCTGCTAGCCTTATGCGCGTTGTAAAACTATTCGTTGACCTTTGTGACCTCTGTGACCTCTCTGACCTGGCGGGTGACCTCCTTCGTTGTCCATGGTCTTCACTCAGTAGAAGTCCCGATGATGGTCCCGCCGTGGCCGTGTCCAACGTCGTAAGAGGCGCGGTATTTAGTCGTAAATTAATCGTACTTTGGTCACCTGTTATTACTGGCGATTCTGGCGGGTCTAGTGAAATCCTCCGTAGTCTTTCTCTTTGAATCCGTTCCGCTTCCTGGCGAAGAACCGCCTCCCGTTGCTCCTCTGCCCTCCTCTGTAGGGCCCGCCTCTGGTCCTCTGCCTCTGCAGCATCACCTTGGCTTCGGGTGATCACCATCTTTCAAACTGATGGCCAACTGCACTTGACTTTAAGCGGGGAGCACGGCGCACGACAGTTCGTAGCTCGGTTTGGACTTGTCCAGATTCGTTTACTACGACGTTACACTTTACGCGCACTTTGACATCGTTATTATTTTACGACTAGCCCTATTTACCGCGACGACACTATATACTTCCGACGAAAGACGCGGCGCGCACTGTGTATAGCGCGCGCTTATTTACTACACGTATTTACTATTTACGCGACGGTCACTTGTTACACGCGCACAGAGTCTTATTTACACTTGTTATTTTACTGTGAGTCCCACTGTTCTGCCGGTCCCCTTAACGCGCACTATGATCGCGATTTTCGACACAGAGAACACCACTTTGCTTATTAACACTTTATTCACTCGCGATACACATAAGTTATTATTGTTCAGTACTTACAGTTTTATGTAACCGCTCACAACACTTATTTACGCGCTATGTATTTGTTATCGGCACTTTTTTCACTTATCCGGCTCGTATGGACCAGCTGTTATGGGTGGACTGTATTTTATTTATTGTTCCCTTCTTCGATAGCTCAGGTGGCTATGGGATTTACTTTCAATCAAAACTCTTCGATGGTTTAACACTGTTTAATTACTTCGTCTATATTTTAGAGCGGGCACATTATTCCAACATAAACTGATTTACACAAGTACACAATAATCACAAAGAATATAGTCAGAACATAATAATCACAAGAACATAATATACTTAGGGCACGTGGGACTCACAATAAACACTTAAAACTAGACACTTGTAAATAGAACACTGTAAAAATATAAAACTGTGTCGACTGACTTTAGTCGCCTATCTTTATATCAAAACACCATGTCGCAAGTAGTGGCGGGGCCTCGTTGTACTCAACCCTTTTGGCTAATCGTTCCCTCTATAATGGACTTTCCCATCTTTCTGCGGGTCGGTCAAGTTTCGACTTGTCGGAGGCTCCGCCCACAACACGCGAAATGATGATTTGTTACCTTATATGGTAACGTTTTTGGTTTGTTATGAAACCGTCAGTTTCGCTACCATATAAGGCAATCGTATGTCATGATATGTGGTTTTAATAAAGTCTACACCTTTTTCCCGCCTTGTGCGGGCCTGTCTTTTACTTTATTAATCCTTATCTTAGCTAGTTATCTCCTAGTGATACAATGGAGCTCGGCGTCTGTTACAATTATCTCATCATCACTCTCATTACAGGAATGTCCTAATTCAATAGTGAGGCCATAATTACAGGTTTATTTTTTTTTATAACATATTCTGTACATCGTTATTTTTGTGAACTCACTCAGAGAACAAGTAAAAAGATCTATGCTGTCTGCTACGTCATTAAGTACACGCAAGGTACGCGTTATAGGGGCTTTACTCCGTAGATTGGTCCTACTACTGGGAATCGCCAATAGACGTGGCCGTCGCCTTCGCAATACATAATAACATAATAATACATAAACATAATTGTAAGTAACCTCTTCACCACCTATTTAGAGGTATGCATTTAAAAAGCAACCTGGGCACAAAACCTGGACACATCATCATCGTCTGCCAGTCTAACCGTATGCAGCTGAATACTTTCTTCCATAGACCGACTGCCGATCTGACCGGCTTACGATCTACTAATGACTACGTGTAGCGCCTCGACAAATGGCTTAACGTGCTTTTCAAAGCTAAGACAGTTCCCGGTACGTAATAGATGGTCACCCATCCACAAACAGACCTTAGTTAGCGTTGCTGCCTTTGGATACTATTGTAGTGGCCGAAACCTTTTGAAAAGTTTTATATAAATCAACTATAAAATTGAGTGTCAACAAACAGACAACGATGGTTGCGAAGAAGGAAAATACATTCTTTTATCGTAACTGGTTACGAAACTTAATCATCGGGATGCTTAGTTGTGGTTAAGGAAGTTTGTTTGATTCGCAACTGGTTGTGAACAAAGTGTATAAATTCCTAATTCGCAACTGGTTACGAATCGCAGTTGCGAAAACGGCCGGAGGGTGCATAACTATGAACATAGACCAACAGAACATGAATAGTATGGTTCTAGAGCTGAAGGAATTATTTATCACGGCCACCTCGAGTTTAATAATATTTTAACCATACCAAGGTAATTTGGTATTGCAGCAGACCATGGAAGCAAAAAATTTATTAATATAAAAGTATTAAGCACATGGCAATAAATAACTGAACATTACAATCTTTGCGCCCCTATCCGCACATACCACACAATCCATTGTCACCCGCGTATTGTCATTGCCGAGTGCGGACTGCGATACGCTGCTGTATGACGGATCATACGCTAATTAACTTCACTTCACTTGTTTATGTTTACATAGGTAGTTTACATTTTGACGATCGACGAGATTTTGACTACCCGAATAGCGCAGCGGTAGTTACGTTCTTAGGGTCCCGGGTTCGAATCCCGGTCGGAGCAAATGTTTGTGTGATGAGCATGAACCTTTTGTTTCCGAGTCATGGATGTTTATATGTATAATAAGTATGTATTTACAAACAAAAAGCATCTATGTAGTATATCAACTATCTGGTGTCCACGACACAAGCCTCGTTGCTTAGTGAGGCACTAGATGGCGCTGTGTGTAATGTCCAGCAATATTTATTTATTTATTAATTTACATTTTTTTTCGTGGTTTGTTGTTGTTTCTACTAACTTGCTAGTGTGTGACTCTCGAAATAAAATTGTGTGTCTATATTAGTATTTAGTGTAATCCTGTGTCACTTGCGTATTGTTATTGCAGCGAATTTCGGTCAGCTGTTTTATCTCGGATGATATGCACATGAGCTTCACTTGCCTTTTTTCGTACGTCCACAGTGAATGACTTCTTAGTTTTATTTTGTAGCTCGAACTACAGAAATTACGTGTTCCTCTTATTATGGTGACTATAAATTCAATGCGTACTACGTACTATTTTGAGTGACTATGGATTATTTGTCACTCGCGTATTGTTATTGCTGAGTGCGGACTACGATACGCTACTTTGTGTCGGATTATACGCTGATTTACTTCACCCAACAAACTTGTGAAGCGAATGCAAATAATTATGAATCAGTGAAAAGTGTTTCAGAATAATCAACAAAAAAATCTCGTCTTTAAAGTAAAACTCAGTAATTTAAAGAAAAAAGAGTTCTTGTGTAAAATCGGGGAAAAGTTTTAGATAAAAGTTTAATTACAAAAGTTTTTTGGCTCGAAAGAACTTAAGAACAAATTCTTCTTATCTATGTGTGTTCATGCATAATGTAGTCTTGAAAAAAGGCTTTCTTAAAAAAGTTAATTATCTGTACTTAAAAGGTAGCTGGCAAATAAAAGTGACCAATATTTTATTCATTTTATTCTGTTCTTTAGATGAAGTTAATGAGAAATCTCATGAATATATCAATCAACAGTTATTGCATACAAATTAATTAATGTATTATAAAGATTGTAATCAATCAGGTGAAATAAATCTGGAAGGTTCATTTTGATTATGTAGTAATGAAGATAAATGATGTCCCTAATGGTTTGTTTTGATTTAATAATTTCTGAGCACTGCGGAGTTTATTAAAATGAAAACTCTTAGTTACCAACATTATAACCGCGATGAATAACAAGTCTTTATTTATTATTTTTTCAATTTGGTTTTTATTATAACTGTCCCACTGACTTAAAGGTTTTTTATTTTTCGCTTTTCAGTTCGTGTTTCGTCGGTACAATTTTTTGTTAAAAAGTTTTAAGTGATTAAACTTCATATTTACGATTTTCGGATTTTTTCCTTTACATGTGCTGTAAGACATTGCTTCTTGCTTAACGTCATATTTCTTGGTCAATAGGAAGTACCTATAGGTTTTGATTCCCTTGTGAAATCGGCGTTTTCTTATATAGAAGGATTGCCGCGCTTGGTTAAGGATTTTATGGTGGGTTGGTTGTTTGCAAAGGAAAATCGAATAGATTAATATTTTATTGTTGTTGTAGGCGGGTCACAAATAAAAGTCAATCTACAACATACCCTAAGGATGCACAATAATAGTAAAAAAGAAAATGAACAAAAGAAAAATACTACTAAAAATATAGCTTCCAGCCAGGGATGCACTGGGCGACAAATGTCTTACGACACGTGTCGCCAGGGACGTCGGGTGCAGTGGTGCGACGTTGCCGGACTTCGCTCAACATTGCATGACATTTGAAATTTGCCTGTTGCGCTACGGACATAAGTCGCGTGATGTCGCCAGATATGTCAAGCGAAATCGTCCAGCTTCGCTTAACATGTCTTGGGACATTTGTTCCCTAGTGATCCTAGAAATCCCTTTTTTTTTCGGACGGGAAATCATCAAATGACTTCTCCAGCTCTGGGCGGAGCAGGAGGGAGTGTTAGACTTTAACTGACTAAAACCCATCCATGTTCCTTCATCGCTCTTTGTGTTCCGGGGCCACAGAATCTCTTTCGAACAGTCCCGCAACCCCAGCGGGCATCGGCCCTTGCGGACCCCTTCCTTTTGCTGACTCTCTTTGAGGCGCGCGTGGAAAACGAACGCGTCGTCGACACGGCCTTTCGTCATGAGACGGACGGACGGCGAGCGCGCCTACGGTGGCTGGGGGCCACTTGGTAGCCCCCGACGCCCGGGGCGTCTTCCGCGGTGGCAGGGACGTGAGGTTCTCTCCCTCTCACGTTCCGCCACCGCCTTCTCTAGCATTACTGCTTCTCTTGTGTATCCCTGGCTTTATCTTTTACAAAAATAAAAAACCTATCAAGGAAAATAACTGTAACAAACTAAACATTTTAAAGTATATACTTTGACGATTATCTCTATCTTTCTTCTTTGAATCTTTGTAACAAACGAATAATACTAATAACAGTGTAGTAGCATAAACCCATTACCGAGGAAATCCGTTCCTTTGTGAGGCGCGTATTGTTGTTGTAGAGTGGTAGACAGCGATACTGGCCGGATTATACGGTAATTACCGTCAGGCTAGGGTTGTGACTTAGTGCTTAATAGTTAGTCGATTTTTGTGGGTTCTAAAAGTTTACCGTATTGTGTATGTAGACATTCACGCATTTTCTACCAAGGGTAGTGTTGTGTCAGATAAGTAATTGGACTTGCTAGTTTCAGGTAACCTTTTTAATAGGTTAATATATTGTTAGTTAGTTTCTTAATTTTAGTTTATTTAATAGTTTTTAATTTTGACGAGATAAGCGAACATATTGTAGGGAAGAGCTGATTGTTTTTTCGTGACTCAGGGTTTGGGCCCTTAATAAAAGTTGTTCATAATAGTACAATGACCCCCTAAGAGATTTCGTGTATAAATAGAGGTAGACCTTATGATATATAGTTCGTTTGTTAATTATTAATCACACTAAATGAAAAACTTTTAACACGTTGTTAGGACTGCAACAAAGTTTACTGTAGTTTTTGTTAATATTTTATTTCTATAAAAGTAAGTGATTATTCTAAGCGTTTTTTACTCCGATATAAATCAAACGGTTTTATTCCCTTGACATTTCTATAGTAAATGGCATCCTATATAATTAAAGAAACCAAGTGGGAAATTAAAGATTTTCAATTAAGACCTTTAATAAGTGAGAGATTCATCTCTTAAGAGGGCCCTTCCCGGCCCGCCTTTCGTCAACGCGATCATAGTCGAAAAGCTTGTTGTTTCATCCAGAGCCACAGCGGTGGTATTCTTTCAACTCCCCTGTCTTACCTAGCCCCGAACCCGCACTACTTGCCTCCCGCGTACTTCATACCGCCTAACGCGAGGACATTGAACGAAAAATATTGTTCGAAAATTTATAAAACTTGTTCC
The DNA here is from genome assembly GCA_905147715.2 of Xestia xanthographa. Taxonomy (NCBI): domain Eukaryota; kingdom Metazoa; phylum Arthropoda; class Insecta; order Lepidoptera; family Noctuidae; genus Xestia; species Xestia xanthographa. The sequence continues at coordinate 3,081,691 of LR990657.1, read as the reverse complement.
AGGAAATACGTGTTTTTGAATTAGTCTTACAAGTATGTGAAATAAATATTTGTTATTTAGAATCTCCACTATATTTGCAAGGCTTCTATCAGGATGCTTTCTTTACTTTTACAATTTATAAGTACATTATGAACGGCCAAAGTTGAGGTAAAAGTTGTGCAAAACAGCAATTTTTGGAGGCTTATACTGAATTTGTTTCTACATTTTTTTTATTTTCTGCTTCGATAGAAGCCTAGATATAGTCCACAAGATACCTATTAGTTCAAAAAAACAAAGATATATGTCTCGGCATAAACACGCACGAGCTATTGTCAACATTCTCGCGAAAAGTATGGCGGGTTGGCCGCTCTTAATAATTTCTTTGATTAATCCAGACATTAGTTTCTAAAACACATAAAATCTATTCGCGGCTTGAATAACTAAAGAGAATAAAAGAGATTTGAATTAATTTGTTTCTATTAGTGATCCAATTAGTAAACTAAGGGTCTGAATAAAAACATCGTTTGTCTGGCGTCTGGGTCACATAGTCAATAAACTTTCTTATTCAAGGAATAATTAAATCAATTAAGACGGAACATGTTTTTTTTCTAGGTGAAATCTTTTCAAAGTAAAGCTTTAACATTCGATACTAAGATACATAAAGAAATGTATATTTAGTAGTACAGGTGGCTGCATGTTAGCGGTATCAAAACCAGTATAAGCTGACCTCTTATTCTATTAAAGCTCCGTACTAAGGCAGGCCAGGTCAAGGTCAAAGTTTTTTAAAACAATAAAATACTAATATACTAATTACTCACCAAATAATAAACTCCAAACGGCATCACAACCACTGCCACAAGTAAGTCCGCAACAGCCAAACTGACTATAAAATAGTTCGTGGCAGTTTGCAAACTCCTTTCTCTCGAAACACTTAGTATCACTAACACATTACCAAATAACGTCAGCAAAGGAAACACTAACAACGATAACGCCCAAAAATTATAGTCCACATCACTACACGTTCCATTTTTGAATGTACAATTCGAATCACTGAACGTTTCGTTGAAATAGTCGATGTTGAATTCAGAATCGGAATTGTTCGAATCGATGTAATGACGGTAGAAGAACGTAGCGTTTGGATCCGGGGGCTTTACATCGAAAGATATTTTCGATGAATTTTGACATTCGTTCGTGCTGCATAGTTTCGGTATTGTCATGTTTTTTATTAGTTCGCCCCGGTGATTCATTTTAGAGCTCGATTCGAAGCTCAAGTAAAAGTTGTTTTTCTACATTGTCCAGATATTTGTTTTTTGTTGTTGTTTTTTCCTGTTTATTGTTTGCTTATGAATTCATAGATAAATTCCTCCATACCCAATTCTCTCGCGCGATTAACTTCTCTGTAAATCTTTCCATGCTGTCATTTATTGTATTCCATTTTTATTCTGTTAAACATTTTGTTTTCACTCAACCGTTGTGTTTGGGAGCCCGGCTGCCGTTTTCATTGTGTCCGTACCTGTAACAAAATTGTTTTTCATTATAGATGAAACATTTTCGAAATGAAATGTTAGCTAAAGAACAAAGGTAGTGATTTTCGTTACTCCCAGCTTGATCGGCATTGGGATTTTATTAAAATACCTTTGCATATATATGGATTTTTGAGATTGAAATTGTAAATGTACGGCTGCTGAAGTTTATATTGAATCCTTTCGCATATCTAATTATGTGATGTATTGGTGCGAAACGTCAGAAGTTATTTAACAATATTTGTTTTACGTTTCTCTGAAAACGAGAGATTTTTTTTATTGTTCTGCCAGGAAGTCAATTACTACTACTACAACAGCCCATAACTTCCACTGCTGGACATAAGCCTCTCCCATGATAGGAAAAATTTGCCGTAATCTCCACGCTTGGCTTGTTGGATTGGAGATCGCAGTGATGAAAGACTAACAGAAAACGCTGCTGCCCATTCTCTGATCTACGGAGGCGCAAGGTGTTCTGCCTCAGACATCAGTCGCCTTATACGACACAGGTGAGTGTAATGGGTTGGTTCTATTCTACTCTGCCGGATACCACACGGCTAATCAATTGGTTGCATGTAAATTAAAACTCCATTTTCAACAAACAGTTACCTATCAAATAAATAGTTTAGTCTTTAATGACTATTCAATAAATATGATGATTACAAATAAATTCATGAAGCAATTCATAGGAGGAAAATGTTCATAGGAAATGTGTGTTCATGTTGAACAGCTCTATGTATATCATTATGATCTAAGTAAGACTACAGGGTGTAAACTTTCAGCGGAGCAGTAAGGAGAGCAACCTTAACCGTTAAAGCTCCACGAAGATGGTCTTAAGAGACTAGCCATAATTTTTTGCGAAATTTTGATTCTAATTTACAGATTTTCAGAAAAAAAATACAGTTTTCAAATAAATGGCCATTTCACACAATACATTTTAACGATGACAAACGATTCTGTTTCTAATACTAAGGTAGTTCCCCTTACTGCCCCGCTGTAAGTGTCCATCCTGTATAAAGGCTTTTCACTTTTTAAATTTTTTTGGTAGAGTCATCGAATAAAAGAGCTGTTAAGGGCAAAATAATTGGTGAAAAAAATCTTCAGGGGGATTATTAAATTTAAAGAAAATGTTAAAATTTTCTACAATTTACCGAAGTGTAAAAATGGACAAAATGAGGAAATAGAACAGTTGTCTTTAACGAACTGCTTTCAAACAGTATTACTCCTTGAATTTAATGACTACTTAGCTAATTAGTGACAAATGTACGAGCTAAGCACTGAACGAGTCTCCTTCAGTTACAGTCGCGTGTTTAGACGCAATAAAGGTGTAGTTTTCTTGCCTTGCCTGTGAACCTTCACACTGGGAAATAATTGGACTGTGCTGCTCTACATTGCCATTGAACCTACCCTTAATTAATAACAATGTAAAGTACAAAAGTAAAGGTTTATTGCCAACGCTGGGTTTGCAGATATAGGCTTTCCGGGACCGATTTTTCGCTCTTATAAAACTATATCTTTATGTGCCAGCTTTTATTATATTTTGCTAATCTAGAGAGCCCATCTAGTTAGTACAAGTCCGTCAAGTATGTTTTGTTTATGTGTTGCAAATTAATTAATAAAAACGGTAAAGGAAAACTTTCAGGGTATGCCGGTTTTGATTTGAGAGCAGTTGAAAAATGTCCAAGCATTCAGTGTTAAATTTGGCCATTATAGTTAAAAATCATGCGTAGTCACTAAAATAATGGTCACCATGAACTTTGTTAAAAATATACTAATGGATGACGCAATTAGGAACAGGGAAGTAGATTATATCAGACTCAATTAAATCGTAATATTTTACCGATTCGAGAGGCAGTAGGTAACAAAGTTTACAAACTACCAAAACAAAATCATTTTAATGTACATTGTTTTAATAGCTATCATGTGATGAGTTAAAAACAATGGTTGGACCTGCTGTCTTGTATGGATCTATATGTTGGGCCACAAAAGCCATAAATGAAAGGCATTTGCCTGTGACTAAGATGAGAATGCTATGGGGGATGTGTGGTGTTACGTGAATGGATAAAAAAATAAGGAATGAGTAGACTGGTGGCCAAAACGACGATTGTTATAAAACGACGATTGTGATAAAATGATGAATGTGATAATAAAGGTGGATCACAATCATCTTCATTATTACAAGATAATGAAGATGATTGTGGTTATTATGATATGATTATTATGTTATTATTGTGTGTGTTGTTTATTAGTTATGGTTGATATATTGCTACGTTACGTTGTGTAATATACACTAGTAAATATAATGTTATTATGAAGTGAATCCCATTGTTTATGTTTTATACCTAATAAGTTACGAACATTAAATATTTAAATACATCTAGTTACATATCTACATAGTATACATACACACATATACATAACACATGTATGGACATGTATGTAACATATGTATGGTATACATAGTTGTTGTCGTGGTATGGGCATGAGATGCGGAGCAATGAGGAAAATGTCGTGAAGAAAGTTTTGAGTATGATGACTGTAAGAGTAGAGGAAGACCAAAGAAACGATGGATGAACTGTGTGAAGGATGATATGACAAAAAGTAGGTGTCTGATGCGATGACAAGTTATAGAGAAGTGTGGAAGAGGAAGACATGTTGCGCCGACCACAAATACATTGTGATAAGGGATGGAGAATGATTATCGCAACCGTGCGTGGGGAAGCCATGCCCCCTTTTTTTAATGGGAAATCATCAAATGACTCCTCCTGCTCTGGGCGGAGCAGCAGGGAGTGTCAGACTTTTACTGACTAAAACCCATCCATGTTCCTTCATCGCCCTTTGTGTTCCGGGGCTACGGTATCTCTTTCGAACAGTCCCACAGCCCCGGGAAGCCATGCCCCTGAGGTCCATTCCACTTTGATACACAACACAACACATCATTAAAAATATCTCCTTTACACAAACATCCTTTATACTCTCCTAAAATCCAAATCGATTGAATTTTCCGATGTCAGCTGCGAAAATTTAATAGAAGTGGTATCGGATTGATGTGTGGCGGCCATTATGCCGGTAATTGGATCGCTCCACACGCATGTTCGGTTATATCGGACTCTTATTTAGTGCCCGGAGAGGGTTCAGCGGTTTAGGGTTAAATTTATATGTGCATTCGATGTAATTTTGAATTGATGGTTTTATCGTGAAGAGTTTAACAAGAACTTACTGCGAAATATCGATCGAATAATGACAGCCAGGACCTCTATTATTATGTAATTAATGGTCACCCATCCATGAACCGACCTCAGTAAGCGTAGCTTAACCTTCGACCGATCCGTGTGGTAGGTGATACTGCCTATCCCTTAAAAAATAAAGGTGTAAAGTTTTATAAATCCAATAATAAATTGTAGTCCTAAACTTGTATCCAGGTTTTCATGTTTTATTATGGACGCTTCGAATTTCAGGCGTTTGCAAATAAAAACGTTTTCCAGCTCGTTTGCTTTACAGTCCAAACCGACGATAAAATACTATGTATGATTGAAAAATGTTGGCTTACAGATTTCATACACCTACGTCATATGTATCGTTACGTATATTTTATGAATGGAAGCTATGTATAATCTACACTAATATTCTATAGAGGAAAGATTTGTATTTTTGTGTGAGTGTTTATAATGAATTAACTCGAAAACTACTGCGCCGATTTCAAAAATTCTTTCACCATTAAAAAGCTACATTCACCTTGAGTAACATAAGCTATATTTTATCCCCGTACTCCCACGGAAACGGGAACTACGCGGGTGAAACCGCGTGACGCCCGCTAGTGTATTTGGTTTGGTTTTCAGCTAGTTTTTTTTTTGGAGTTTCAGTTAATTGCCTTGGCATATTATCATCATCTTCGTGCCCTTGTTCAATGTTATTTGGCGTCGTCGCAATGTCTTTTTCTCCCATTTACTCCTTTTTCGATTGCCTCGATGTAACGTCTACTCAAATGATTGAAACGGCCGATATCATTGTGAGGATATGGGGTCCGATTCCCTGATCTAACTTCATTTATGGAACTTCCTGTGTAACGAAAAATCAGCAATGTTTCCGGCAAAGTCCACAAGATTTCGTCAAAACGCCATACATTGGCCGATATTCACTTTAAAATCGTAAAAGTTTTTACTCAAAATTTGATAAGACTTCATTACATTCAACTTTGCTAAAAACAAATAAGATTTAATCAAACAAATGCATACGGTAGTAGGGTGAGCAAAATAATATTCTTACATTGTCTTGAGTTCTCAAAAAACTGCTTTCATACTAAGTTCGGACAGAGGGTTAAAACTTAGACAGTTAGACAGACACCGACCTGGTAACTTCTCAGTATAAGCGAAGTTTTGAAATTAAAATAAAAATTGGTAGAGAAAATTATTTTGTAAAGAAAATTGTTTTCTCTTAATTTTGTAGGTAACTCTGTCACATTATTTGAACGTACTATATTTGAGGTGAAAAACCGTGAAAGAAAACACCGTGAGGAAACCGGCATGTCCTAGAACCAACAATTCGAAGATATGTGACATCTACCAACCCGCAGCACTGGGCCCGCGTGGTGGATTGCGCGTGGCCCATTCCCGTATAGGCCATGTATCCTAGCAGTGGGAACATTTCAAGCTGATTTTGCTTATATATAAATTTGAGTCGGTCAGCCCAGGTTTTTTCCTGTAATAATAAATGATTCCTGGACTACTGTTTTTGCTCATACTTATGTAAGTATGGTTACGGCAAACTTCCCGAGTAATTGTGCTGAAATCACATGTGCAGACATTTGTAGACGTCGTCGTACAGAATCGCTGCGTTTTGTCAAAATTATACGAGACTGATTTCCTTGCTTATCATGTTTTCCTTGATTTTCCGAGAGCTTTGATTAAGGAAATCATTAGGTGCTTTTAGGATGTTTAATATAAATATTATAATACTTTACAGGGCTCGAGCTGAATTGATTGTGACAAAAACGTCAGAGTGAATTTGAATAAATAATCCCTGAAAAAAAAACGATTTAGTATTCTAAACACAAAAATTACTTACATCTATACTTCTCGAAGGATGTTAAGGCAGATGTATATTTATACATTAACTTGATAGACTGCGTCGTTGGTCTAGTGGTCGCAAGCGCAATTGCTGAGCATGAGATCCTGGGTTTAATTCCCGGGTCGGGCAAAGTGTTATTGAGTTTTTCCATCAGGAATTTCATTATTAAGGAACAGCTACGGAGTCTGGATTTGTGCCCGGTTGATGGCAATAGGCTCACCCCCTATTACATGATACACCCCTGCCTAACCCTTCTGGGATTACAAGGCGTGATGTTATGTTAATGTATAATTTAACATCCACATAAATGCTTAAGGAGACTACAGGAGCTAAACGCGAGTTTTATAATGCAAAAAAGCATATGATTCACTGCAATAAACAAAACCAGAAAAATATATGATATTCTTCAGGATATATGCTAGTACGATAGTGTTTTGAAAACATAATACATCTAATTTTATTCGATAGAAAAAAATCACGAACTTATCTCTAAAATCTTCTTTTATCGATTAAAAACCATACTAAAATACATGCGATCATTCTGATTTTTTGGCAAATAATTTTACAAGCAACATATTAGCATCATAGTGTTTCACTTTTTTAGTACAATCAATAGATTTTTTGTAAATCGCAAAAAACCACTAATTTCGCACTATTTGGGCCGCAGTGACTAACGTAACAACCACTTTGTAGTACAAGCTGATTAGAACCTTATTCTAACAGTATTTCAAACGAAGTTTGAACCACCTCAAATAGAGTTGCTAATTTAGCTCCTGTAATCGCCTTAGATTAGATCAGCACTGACTAGATTCCCACAATTGACGTAGAACAAAATAAAGCAAATCATCATATTCCTAACACGCTCGCAAGCATCGTTAACAGACGTATTATGAGCAGTCACGAACAACACGACAAACACACTCCACCTACTAGCCCTTGATTACAACAAACTTGCTTGGATTGCTGAGTCATCACTAAAACATGTGCGTGAAAGAATTTCACGACACATTTGTATTCATTATGCACACTATTACCACAAAAATACCTCATTTACGTCAAGGTTGGTTAACCTTGGTTCTTGGGGACACGACACTCGAGAAAATTCGTCACACGTCATCAAGTGCCTAGTCTTATTCCAACTTTGTTGGGGTCGGCTTCCAGTCTAACCTGCTCTTCACAAGTGACTGCTAATCTGATCTTCATAATCCAGTTATACCTACCGATTTTCCTCCGTGCCTAGGAAAGCTCGTAAAGCCGTTGGTCCCGACTATCAATTGTAGATCTTTGACCGTCGTTACAGGTAGTCAGTGACCTGAAAACAAGTCTTACCAAGGGGTATCGTATTACCCAGTACTAACTAGGTGGTGGAGGTCAGATAGGCAGTCGCACCATGTAAAATACTGTTATTCGACTGCATCCGGTTAGACTGGAAGCCGACTCGAACATAGTTGGGAAAAGGCTAGGCAGATGATTATCTACAAAGGCTTAGACAGTGCTCAACCAGGCTCAAATCCCTACTCCAGGCTCTTTGTAATTAATTCTTGATGATAAAGTCCAATAACACTTCACATATTGTTTTTTATCAGAACTCGGTTTAAGGAACGATGCTGGCATTTGCAAGGGAAATTCTCGCTTTCTTTAGTATGATTAGTTTTGTTTAAAAGGTCAAGTCGGTTGACCTCTTTGTTGATGTCCTTCAAAAGGTCAGGGAAGTAATTTCAATCGAAGAATTGCAAGAGGAAGTGGGTGTTAACGAGCGTCTACGTAAATAAACATGATTCCGGTTGTGTTACCTACAGGGCGTAGTGAAAGCTTAGATTTATGAACTTTGTTGTTCCGAAAGGCAGTATTCACACCTAATGGCAATAAAAACGAAATACCGTCATGAATACTAGATAACATTTGTAAGCAAAACTAATCATCTGAACAAGGCAATAGTTAGTATACAAGATCAATTTGATTTGCTGGTGAAACTCCGGAGACGTGATGATATTATCGATATCTAAACGCTTACTCACTTGATTTTATTTACTCATAGTATTTTACAAGAAGATAACATTACATAAAATAGCTCTTCTTGATTCAAAATAAAAACATACTTTATTCAATCAATCTTCTTCTTTGCTTGGCGATGGACTCCTAAATCCGACCACTATGTAGTTACCAGCACGGCTCTATAGTTGGATTTGTTTAAGTTTTGGAAGGTGCAGGCTTTTTTTTCTATTTTTATTTAGGCAGTATTATTAATTTATTATGTTCGGATATCGATAGAGTTTTACTACTCAATAAAATATGTAGTTCGGCTTGTAAAAATGTACATTGCTAAGAAAAATAAATACATACATGCTCAAATTCGTTCAAGTTTCATCATATTTGGTTCTGTGCACTTAGTTCTCTACAAGCACTGCAAATTCCGAAACATTTCGTCGTCAAAATGAGATAAATCGTAGTCGTTCAGATCTTCCGTTTGAGCGGGCACCCACTGACTGAACATTTGAAATGCTACTCGAATGATTACAGTTGATCGATTTAATTCACTCGATTCTAGTTGACCGCTGGGTCGTCTAGTCCGTAAGACTTGGTTTGTAATATGGATTTAATTTAATTTGGGGACTTTGTACTAATTCTGGAGAAGAACTATTTAGATTCGGTTTTGGGACGTTTCCCTCTGATAGAAAACTATTTTATATTCTTGATATAACATAGCACCACGCTAGTAATCCCTTAAAGGTTAGGCAGAGGTGTAATTAAAATAGTACATTCATGTTTCGCCAGTAATGTTAATGTGTCCCATCAAATAGGCACAAATTCAAACTCGGCTGCTTCTAAGAAATTCCAGATGGAAAAACCTAGGACCTCATGATCATCGAAATTAGTTATAATTAATTAACCGATTTATGACAAGACCAAGACCACATGATGTATCACTAAAAGCAAAGCAATGACGCAGCGTGAACTCACTCATCAAATTGAATTTCACACAGTGAGTCACAATCAAACACAGCTGAACAAAATTGGGAACTTAGCAATACGCAGAGGACAAAGGATCAAAAAAAAATATTATACGAAAATTGAGTTATCCAATTTTGGCCCCAATGACCTTTCGACATTTTCAATGAAATCTTATCTGTCCTGATTATTCTCGTTTCCTAATTTTTTATATTTTTTCTGAACGTCAAGAAATGATATAAGAGACTAAACAATCATTGTTGTGGCTGACGACGGATCGAATCCAAAACACTATTGGTACTGCACTCCTAAACGCAGATGGTCGATGTGGCTCAAAAAGCTGCCCAGCTTAAGTATAGGGAACGTGCACAACGACGGTGCTGCCAACTGGCGTCGCCAATCCGAATCTTGTGCTCTATTAATGCTTGACATTGACTTTTCTAACAAGTAAACAGAATTAATTTTATAATGAAAATTAATTAACTAATCATAATGCATTGTTGCATTTCTGGATGTAGGTACCAATACATCCACAAAAATGAAAATAAATCAATTAGCGTAAAATTCTGTTACTTTCCAAAGAATACTACTATCATACCATGTTTTGGTGAAAAACGCAAAAAATGGATACACGCAGTAAAGAAAAATATTTGAAAACAACTTGTTTTTGTTACACTCTGCATTGAAAAGGCCCCCAAAATCAACCGCCCATGCAAACATACCAGAACCATCTATGTATACTTCACCATACACGTGTTCTACTAGACCGCACTAAAGTTCACACCGAATATCCCTCAACAGTTAATCAAAGACTCCACATGTACTCAGAATATAAACATGGTTATACCCACAATAATGTTTTTAGTTGCCTGCACTCCTTTGGTTTTTTAAGTTTTGAACCTAAATGCTACGGACTGCATTTGATTGATTGCTTCATCAAATGATTGTGAACTAATTGATTTGTTAGAGCCTGGAGATAGGTACTGTTCTCGCTGATAAAGGATTCCCTTCCATTATAACATGAGTTGAAAATAAGAAAGCTATCTTAGTTATGCCAGCCACCATGTCTTCATGCACCACAATTTTCATCAGAAAGTAAACGAAAGATATAAAATTCATATTATTAAACATTTATATTTACGCTGACGATCGTTATTGATAGACCGGAACTCATAATTTGTGCCTTTTAACTTATTCAAAAATAATATAATTGAAGAGATAATTTTGTTTACGTAAATTGAAAGCACGATGAGAAGTAATAAGTTTCCTTTTCTGTCCGCATAGTGTCTCTTTTGTCGATTAGTGCTGCCACCTATAGTTCCTGCACGTTCCCTATACGCGTTTCATGATATTGCGACGCAACAGATATTTTTTGAAAATCACCATCTGCCTAGCCTTTTCCCAACTATGTTGTGGTCGGCTTTCAGCTGAATACCAGTATTTTACAGGGAGCTACTGCCTATCTGACCTCCACGACCCAGTACCAGGTTATACAATACCCCGTGATAAGACTGGTCGTCAGACTTTCTACCCACTGACTTACCTGTAACGACTGTCAAAGATCTACAATAGACTGCCTACTTTCAGTATGTAATGGGTGGTCACCCATTCACGGACCAACCCAGGCAAGTGCGACTTAGCGTGAAGATCGACCCGAGCGCCCGTTATTTTTTGAAAATAATATTACAAAATCCATTATTTTGTATGAGTACCTGTACGGAGTATACGTACAAACGTAACAATACCGGCCATTTATCATAAATGGAAAACGTACAGGGACCTAAATAAATATTGGCGGTCCCATAAATAAACAGTCCTTTGTGCTTAATATGACTCGCATTGCTGTCCATTGGTTTCCCCTTTGTAGCTAAAGGCTAATAGGTAATGTCAGGTGGAGAGAAACATAGTATTTTCCTGTGCAGTGGACCTTAAATACTTGTTACGAGTATGTATTGAATTTAACACATGGACACATCCTTTTATGTTCATAGAAATGTAAGATATACTACTGAGTATGTCGAGTTCCTGGGTTCTGAGTTACATACCGAGTTTCCTCCATGCCTCGGAAAGCACGTTAAGCCGTTGGTCCCGGCTGTCATTTGGAGATCTTGGACAGTCTTTATAAGTAAGTCTGGGGCCCGAAAGTCTGACAACCAGTCTTACCAAGTGGTATCGTTTTACCGAGTACTAACTGGGTTGTGGACATCAGATAGACAATCGCTCCATGTAAAATACTGGTATTCAGCTGCATTTAGCAGCATTAGACTGGAAGCCAACCCCAATAAGTTGGAAAAAGCTAGGCAGATGATGAGGAGCTTCTGGGTTCTATTCTCAGGTGTGGCAAAGTAATGGGACGCCGTCACCTCCTTCTGCGAAGCAGTAATGCTAGAGAAGGAGGTGGCGGAACGTGAGAGGGAGAGAACCTCTCAACGTCCCGGCCGCCGCGGGAGACGCCCCGGGCGTCGGGGGCCACCACCACGTAGCCCCCGGCCACCGTAGGCGCGGGCCTGTGGACGGTGAGCTATGGGCTAGCTCGCCGTCCGTCCGTCTCATGACATGACGACAGGCCGTGTCGATGGCGCGTTCGTGTTCCACGCGCGCCTCAAAGAGTCTCAGCAAAAGGGAAGGGGTCCGTAAGGACCGATGCCTGCCGGGGTTGCGGGACTATTCGAAAGAGATACCGTGGCCCCGGAACACAAAGGGCGATGAAGGAACATGGATGGGTTTTAGTCAGTAAAAGTCTGACACTCCCTCCTGCTCCGCCCAGAGCGGGAGGGGTTATTTGATGATTTCCCATCCGAAAAAAAAAAAAAAAAAAAAAGGTGTGGCAAAGTATTATTAGGTGTTTCCATGAGGAATATCTCACTAGTAACTGGGAGTCTGGGTGTGTTCGCGGTTGATGACAATAAGTTCGCCCTCTACTACATAAAACTTAAACACAAGTGGTTATGTGAGTGAGTCTTAGAATCTTCATTAATGCAACACATAGTAGCATTTCGTATTTGTTTGATTTTATTGTGTTTTTGCATTATTTTCAACCGTGTACGGCTCAGAGTGGTCAAGTTGCAGTGAGGTGAGTTGACGAAAACCACAGAATTCACGAAAAGAGATTCCAAAAAGAGGAGGTTCTCAATTCGACTGTATTTTTTTTAATTTAGAGAACTGATTCCCTAATATGTATTTCATGTTTCATATATTAATATTAAACTTACATAAAGTATAGAAGTCTTGATTTTATTGCAATTCATAAACGTTGGGAGCTGGGGCGGTCGCTAGTCACATTCACTGTTTTAATAAGAATTTACTGATTTTAACTTTATCCAGTACAATCTCACTGTTTTCATTATTTCACTTGTTATACAAAACACGGTTCTTAATTTCCATTTTAAATTTCTACACAGTCTTGGAGTTTTCACAGGACCATGTCCGAAGCAGTTCTACTAGACTCTACATTGCACTTCAAACAATCTTCATCATCACTTTAATCAAGCCAATTGAAGTTTATGATACTTCGCACGCACTGATTCATATTGTGCAAATTGCTCATTGTTCTGAATAATGATCGTTACATATGCCAGTTCTAGAATTCCTGGGTAATTTCTTACATCTTCTGTAAAGTCAAGTAAAGGAACAGATTACAATTCATCATCATCATCATCATAGTCCTGCTCTTATCTCAATTCGTTTGGGGTCTTCTTCTAAACTTCTCTGTTACTCGTCATATCAGCAGTCACCTCCTTTTTAGCCATATCGCCCTTCATACAGTCCATTCATCGTTTCTTTGCACAGATTATAGCTCTTCACCATACTAATTACACGTGTGAATTCCAGACCTAATGACGCTAGGACACATTCTACACACCATACACCCCACTGGTACTTCTATGACATCTTCTATCATCAATCAATCTTTTCACACTTCCTCACAGGACATTCTTCGTCCTGTGTATTATTAGTTTAGCCTTTTGCAGGGTTATGTCTTCCACATCAGTCATATTCTCAACAGATTCAGTTATTTATTAGTTCATAGGTTCTTCTTTAAACATTTTTGTAACGTTGTTCAGTGATGAATCTTTACGTAAAATACGTAACCTTATCATGGTTAAATTCTTTAAGTCTCAGTTCATTGAATTAATTTTACGCGTTATTAGGGCAATAAACTTTTGAACTCAATCTTCTTCTCAATATAGGTCAGTAACCTCTAGTATTTGAATTAATACTTTTTTTTTAAATTTAAAACTTCTGACGACTTTTACCACAATTTTCAAACATAAACACTGCACTTACGTCTCTTAGTCGCATAGCACAATAACTATTCTTCATAAAACAGCTTTTAGTCTATCAAGAGTTCAGGCAGACTTACACAAGGAGCTATTTCACAGAATCCCATCCTACCGGTGCATATTTAATATTTAATCAGGGTCTACCACTAGGAGAGATAAAAAACTGTTCTCGCCGCCGAGAGCTCCCGTGCAATTGAATTAGAACTACTGAGACACTCCTAATGGAATACTGGCAGGATTGGTACAGTTTGGTGGACAAGTGACAGAATAAAATCTAGTGACGTGAGGTACCGTAGTGATTCTTTTACCTAATTTGGTCTTGTTCCACAGTGTTCGTACATGCATACATAATTTTTTATTGCCTACATTTATTGGTTTTTAAAAGTACTCAAAATTCCAGCTATGTAGTTTTATTTTGTCCAACAGACACTCTTAATTGTAGAATTCCAATAATAAAGAAAATTCCATTGTAATTTTGTTTTTGTACTTAGTTAATTAAACTATCCAATGTAAATTAGTCTAATTTCATTTCCGAGTACAGACGTCTCTGATGTAAATCAGGGGTGTAATTACATAATATTTGATTAACTTTATTGGTGACGAAATCGGTAGTAAAATGTAGGATAGTTCCCGAAAAGGTTACCCGGTAAACCCGGTAAAGGTTAACCCGTATAATAGGGTTGATCCGCTTCTAATAACTGGTTCACACACAGGGTTCTTTTTTGTACACAAAAAATAAGCAAGATGTATACCTATGCAAGTGACGGAGTTAGCCCGCTGCTTTGTCTCTTCCATTCTGGTTAATCAACAATATTTAAATGGTTAACTCATCTATACTATATATATTATATTTATTTATTTATAATATTATAAAGCTGAAGAGTTTGTTTGTTTGTTTGAACGCGCTAATCTCAGGGACTACTGGTTAGAATAGGAAAATTCTTTTAGTGTTGGATAGTCCATTTCTTGAGGAAGGCTATAGGCTATAGACACACGCTACGACCAACAGATGCTGAGCAGCGAGGGTGAAACCGCGGGGAACAGCTATAAGCTATATTATGTGACGCAGACGAAGTTGCGCGGGTCAGCTAGTATATTATTATTATATTATATATATTATAGGGGTTAACCCATATAATGGTTGTTCAAACATAATTATGTGTGTTTAGACCTATTAACCCGGTTAATCGGTCTCTATCAAGTTTCTTTTTTAAAATTGTGTTCTGCTTTTCAAATAGTTTCATGTCAAGATAACGAGGGGGGACTCTTTAGGTGTCAGTACATGCTACATCTAGTATACTTCCCTTTTTATTGGTCGGGGTGAATTCTTCAAAAGACGAATGGTATTTGGGGGTAAGACCGGGGAGTGTGGGATTTTTAACTCGCTAAAAGCAGGTGTGATCACATCTGGTATAAATACAGTTCATAGAGACACGTGCAACATGGCCTACATAACACGACATGCGACTGTCAGTGACGTCACAGATCCCATGCCAAGATACCGGAGTTTGCACAACTGATTGCATTGATAAAAGATATTAATCGTTTACTGTTGTTTGCTCTTTTACTTTATGTGATTTATGTTGTTTACCTTGAATTTTATCTACATCGCGCCTATAGCCATAGAGGTTTAGCTATTGTATACCCACTTTTGGCCAGTTATGTGTAAGTGCTATGTAAATAGGGGCGAGCCTATTGCCATCAACTAAGCAAGAATTCTAACTATTTTCAGAAAAAAAAAACTTTAATTTGTAGCGATACTTTAATGTGCAGTCTGGGAAAAGAGAAGGTTAGCCAGATATGCCTATGGTACACCCACGATTACAATTTAAAACAAATTTTAAAATTGACCCAACTTATATGGGCTCAGCTTGCAGTCTAACTGAATGCAGCTAAATACAAGTTTTTTATATGGAACGGAACGTGTAGATAGCCTATGGTGTAGTAGCTTATTTTTAGAACCCAAGTAATCGTTAAATTATCCCAAATACTCAGTACAGGTACATTAGACCATTTTTTATTTGACTATCCCAAAGAGACTCAAATAAAACGAACTCCTTGAGGAACAAACTAAGTAAATACTAATTAAACACTGTAGTTTTATTTCTCCAATCTTGTTAGCTGTAAATAGCGTGAAAAAAAGGTAGTTTCTTGTAAATAAAAATTTAATTAAACGCTAAAAGGAAGCAAATTAAGAGCTTAGTGAGCGAAAGGAAAAGCGTTGGTAATTTTCTGAACCATATTTTTTATTAACCGGGAGAGCTACCGTTGACGTGGATTTTTTGCCCTTGCAACGAAGAAGTTGTTCGTGATTTAAGATTTAGCATTTGAACGCATTTGGTCGAGATACAATTCTAAATTGGTATGAGTAAATATTTTGAAAAAATATCTGTTTTTACGGGTTATTCCCAGTTGTCCCCACTGTCAACGCCACCACTGGTGACAAATGGGATTTCTTTCGATAAAATGTCCCATTTGCCACCAGTGGTGGCGTCACCAGTGGTGGCAATTGGGAATGGCCGCTTTTTTTGTTCCCAGTTGCCACCAGTGGTGACAAATGGGAAAATAAAATGATACGCCTCCATATTAGTACGGTACACAAAACGAGAGAAATAAAACATTGCACAGACTAATCAAGGTTTTATTCACAATAATTGACGTTTTATAATATTCTAACTTACCAGCTATTATTTTGAGGTATTCCTCGAAGTGCTCCCGTTTTGAAACGCTCCCATCTAAGTGCTCCCGTTTTGTTCCAAATAGATGAATATAATCTGCCGACATAATTATGTACCTATTCATATTTTTTATTGTTTAGAAAGCTTATGATTTCTCTCCATTATGTTTCCCATAAACGATAGACACCTCATTGCCTTATTTCTACGAAAAACTTCCGACAAAACATTGAGGTGTGCGGGGAGAGGGGTAGTAATGGGAAACATAATGGATGGAAATCATAAGCTTTCTTAATAATAAAAAAATATGAATAGGTACATAATTATGTCGGCAGATTATATTCATCTATTTGGTGGACTAAAGGATTTACAATAAAACAAACAAAAAAAAAATCATTACCAAACCCGTGCGAAGCGGGACGGGCGGCTAGTTGTATATTATAACAATGTGTTCTAGTTATTACCTAGTTATTATCGATAATTTCAGTTAGTATAGTCCCATCTCTATCCGAAAGTTAACCATGGGAGCGCTTCGAGGAAATAAATTTTAATATTTGTAATCGTTCCTCCAAGCGCTCCTTTTTGGGAGCGCTTGGAGGAACAAAACGGGAGCGCTTAGATGGGAGCGTTTCAAAACGGGAGCGCTTCGAGGAATACCTCATTATTTGAGGTACTCAGTTGTTTTCCAAGATGGACGATTACGATAAGTTACAAAAAAGTATAGGTACTTACTTCCTTTTTATAATATCACACAATAATTGACTTCACATGTTTGTCTCATTTTGGTATAATACTTTAAAAATTTAGCGTAACTTTCGCGCTCCTATCCTGTCGAACAACCCCCTCCACTTGCTGTTCTCAGTTCATAGACCAGTGACGTAACATTCATCAGTATATTTCTAACAATGTCAGGGTCAAGTGCGTCGTGCAGTTCTGGTGCAGTTTCGTTAGTTTACATAAAAAGACGTCACGGAACTATACTGCTTCGCGCAGGATTCCAATATCATACCAAAAGGAAACACAAAAGTGGGTTAACAGTATGGGAATGCACCAAACGAAAAACCAACTGTAAAGGAATTATTAAGATCAAAGTAAGTTTTCAGCTTTTGTTTGAAAATTATATTATTTGTTACATAGTTTTCAAGAGTATATTTACGTTGTCAAACGATGTATAAATTATGGCAAAACAATCAATACTTTTGAAGGCGCTCAGATTTATAACAAAATACCCTCAACTATTAAAAATATAAACTCATTGAACGTATTCAAAAAGAATCTTGCTCAACACATGATATCTAATAAATTCGTGACTAAAATGATATGAGTGTTCCTTTTATATTTTATTTTTTTCTGTATTTTAGGATAACAATGTTCTTCATGAAACTAGACACTCCTGTACCCCAGACTTTTTAAAAAATGAAGTAGATGAGCGATTATATGGCTGCAAACAACAAATTACTAAAGAAAATTACCCAGCTATACCGCAAACTTACAATGATATGGTCGGCTCATTTCAGTCTTCTGGATTGGATTTGATATGTAAAGTACCGAACTTTCAGAGTGTAAAATCGTCTCTTTATAGATTTAGAAATAAAGCAGCTGGAGTAACACTCCTAAAATCAAGCGAAGGAGTGAAAGTTCAAATTCCCCCGAAATTTGATGATTTTGTATTGGCCGATTATAGTGATGGTGGCAACCGTATAATAGCATTTTGCACCAAAAAGGCAAAAAAGTTGATGACCGAAGTTAATGATTTCTATAGCGATGGAACTTTTAAAAGTTGCCCCTCGCCGTTTGTGCAACTATACAGTATTCATGGAGACTTGGGAAGTACTGTGAACAACACGAATATAGTGCCGCTTGTGTACGCACTTATGAGCGACAAGAAGATGAATTCATATATTATTTTATTTTCTATAATTAAATCCCAAATACCTGAGTGGAATCCAAAGAAATATAAAACAGATTATGAAAGAGCAGCAATGAGTGCTATAACGACTGTGTTTCCATCTGTAAATTTAGGTGGATGCTATTATCATTTCAATAAATCCATTTGGGAGAAGGGTCGTAAGCTTGGAATAACTAAATCCAATGATGAAAATAAGATAAGAGAAGTGGCATTGAGCGCAGTTTTGCCACTATTGCCGCCGAATGAAATTCGAAATGGGTGGAAGTATATAATTCGTAAGAATACACAAGAAGCCGACATTAAAAAGTTTAGAGCTTACATGGAAACCCAATGGATGATAGACGAGTTCATTCATGTGTGGTGTGTATACGGTGAACAGCATCGAACAACGAACTTTTTAGAATCGTGGCATCATAAATTAAACCAAGCAGTAGGAAAAAAAAATCCCAACATCATACATTTTCTGAACACCTTGGTCAAGGACTCGGCATATTACAGTGTCTGTAAGAATATGATCTCAAATAAAAATAAAACAAGGAAGAAAAAATATGTACTCAATGATGAGTTCATTCAAGATATTCAAAAGGAGTTCTTGCATGGAAATATGACAGTGGGCCATTGTTTAGAAACTTTAAGGCGCTAATTTTTGATAAAAATAATACCTAAATCGAAAAAATATGTAAAGTTAATTATTGTGTATAATAAGTTGATCTGTGATATGAAAAAAATAAATATAATTTATTGTAAATACTGCATTGATTAATCTGTGATAGACCATCTTGGAAAAAAACTGAGTAAAATAATAGCTGGTAGGTTAGAATATTAAAAAACGTCAATTATTGTGAATAATATACTGATCTGTGATAAATAATAATAAGAAAGTTGATCATTGAAGCTTGTAACTCTGTGATAAAACCCTAGGAATTACAGGATTACGTATTAAAAAAATTTGAACTTGTCTGATTTATTTGATGTAAATTAGAAAATTCGAAGTAAATGATTGTGTAATTGTATACATAAGTGTAAATCTGTGACATCCTTAGTAGAGAATATGTAAATTATTGTGAATAAAACCTTGATTAGTCTGTGCAATGTTTTATTTCTCTCGTTTTGTGTACCGTACTAATATGGAGGCGTACCATTTTATTTTTCCCATTTGTCACCACTGGTGGCAACTGGGAACTAAAAAAGTGGCCATTCCCAATTGCCACCACTGGTGACGCCACCACTGGTGGCAAATGGGACATTTTATGGAAAGAAATCCCATTTGTCACCAGTGGTGGCGTTGACAGTGGGGACAACTGGGAATAACCCGTTTTTACCAGGTGTAGTTTATGGATAGGGTGTAGAAAAAAAATATTTCGAATAACCGCAGGAGTTCATTTTTTAAGAACGGAACCCCAAGAGAAAATCATACTTTCAGTTACAATCACATTTGAAGAAAACCTTCAAAAAAATCAAGTGCGTATACAATCATGTAGAACGCTGGCTACCGGCGCCGATAAGCGCTGAACGTCGCCGACAAGTTCCGACCTGCTCACGGGTCAGAAATTGTCGGCGCTTATCGGCGCTGGGTCGGCACTTATAGAGACTGCCTGCGCTGACTGTCTGCGCGGACCACAATAAGCGCTTGCAGGTCGGCGCTGGCAGCTTTCTACGTGTACTCGCCCTTAAATAACGTAATTAATGTTTCTAGATTTGTTTAGACACACACATTTGTACCTATTTTTCTGTCCCGTTCTTCTTTTCTGTATTTAGTGAGTACATACATAAATAATTAAATAAAATAAATAAATAAATCAAATTGTTTAATGAGCTTTACCCCTGGTGTGAAAGTGGCCTACGATAAGATCAGGGTTGTACATCAGGGTCCCAACACTTTTGTTTTAGCCTCATGATAATGCTTAGTGTTCGCTGGTGATTAACCTAGTAATCCTAATGATCCTATGGTTATCCATATTGATACATGTGATAGAGCAATTAACACAACTTTTTAACCATGCGATAACGATGATAGTAATTTCGCCAACAAAAGCGAAATATGTTTGTTTTCGTGTACGGGGAGGAGTTTAGAACCATTTGTCATATCCGCCATTAAACAACACATGAATAAAACCTGCTTTGCAAAAAACGTAGTGATGGATGATTTATAAAGTATTTTTAATTATATGTCTGTGTTCAAGGTCAATATAATACAAAGAAAAACCTTTAAGTTTGGTTTTAGACTTCGCAAGTAATGTCTGTTGAAGGTCTACTGGGCGTTGGAGGAAAAGAAACCTTGAAATAAGAATGGAAAGGTAGCAATTTACGTAGGCTAGAATATGGAGTACAAAGTGTTGTTATAACGTTTAAATCATACGAACCATTTATCAAAAACTTCGCTTTTAATATCGTAATTCTGACTTTCAAAAAAAATATACCTTCAGGTAAGAAAGGGCCTAGTTGAAGTGACATTTCTTCAGCGATAACAGTCATGAAAAAGTCAAAATGTCTAGTACTGACAATAGCTAACAAAAAACTGTTGAAAGTAGTTGAACAAACACGAAAGGCTTTGAAAGTGACTGCCATTGCTAAGGAGGCTTGGACGAGATAGCCAATTACTACATGGAACTTTACCGATGTATATTTAATGACGCCGTAAAAACATTAGTAAAGCGCCACATTAGTCGCTCCGCGTAGTATCCCGCTCTCACCACTTGCCCACAAGCGCACGCGTGCTGCTGCAGCGACAGCAGAAAAAACAAACGAAAAAGTTGTAAAGCATGCCTTGAGTCACCGAGACGCGACTTAGGCTAAAATGTATAATCTAGCACCTTATATGGATAACGTTAAAGTTCATAATCATATCATAAGCTTGATCACAGTCGCTTATAGGAATATGCACACGAATTTTATGCTAATAAGGTTCATTTTGGGACGGAGCACGAGTTAGCGAAGTCTAAGCTCGCTCTGTAGATTTCTAAAGCTACGGTTTAACTCACCCGAAGAAGACGAGTAACTCGTGCTTTTCACTTGAGTCGCATATCCCATTACTTCGCTCTGCTAAACGCACCGCTCTCAGTCAGTCACAGATCACACCCTAACATTTCCCAGACACAACAAACTATCAACATTCTATTGTCAACATGGAAATTGACAAAAAAGTAGCATCGCTTGTTTTTATTAAACTCTTTACCAAGTTTTCTTTTGCTTTTTCTAGCAATATACTGTTCTGTAATTCTGTCAGTGGCGAAATTAAATTCCTCTTCGTGTAAGTATTTTGTGTGCGAGCGTACGAACAATAATAATTGAGCTAGTCTTGAATGACTTAGGATACTTTATTGAACATGTTTTATTTGCAAAATAATCCATGTAAAAACATGAATGAGCTCCTAAATTCACGAGTCACGAATTAGTTAGACTAAAGATGCAACCAATGGAAAATTCTTTTGCCTAGCTTTTTTCCAGCTATGTTAGTTCGTTTTCCAGTCTAACCGGATGCAGCTGAATACCAGTATGTTACAGGGAGCGACTGCCTATCTGACCTCCACAACCCAGTTAGTACTGGGTAATACGATACCCCTTGATAAGACTGCTTGTCTGACTTTTTGGGCCACTGACCACCTAACGACTGTCAATGATCTACAAATGACAGCTGATACCAACGGCTTAATGTGCTTTCCGAGGCAAGAAGGAAACTCGGTATGTAATGGTGGACCCATCCACAGACCAACCTAGGTAAGCTTGGCTTAACCTGAAGATTGATCCGAGTGGCTATTATTAATTAACCACTAGCTCCTCACCATAATAATTATAGCCTTGCGTATACATAGCATTACCAGATTCAACCAATGACGATGCTTAAAACCGGGTATGCTAGCGCAATTAGCTTCACAGTTGCCATCTCCACTGATTGAGATTAATTGGAGCTATTATAAAAATGTTTAATTGTAAAAATGTGTAAAATAAAATAAAAATGTTGATTTACACCTTCAAGTAAAAAAAAAAATTTTGTTTACAATACAATTAGGCCCGGTATATTTACAGCCGTATGTTTAAGTTTCAGCCAATACCTAAGCTAAGACAACTTAATGTCTTGTAATTATAGGTATCAGCGCTCACCCTCGATATAATAGCCAATGCTAGTTGTGCCCAGTTTTTACTATTTAATAAACAAACAATAAAACAAAAAAAAAACAAAAAAAATGAATAAGGAGGAAAAAAAGAAACAATGAAAACATTTCTCTCCCTCCAGGACAGCCGGGCAGAAAGAGAAACAGATATTCGCCTTTAGTCAGTTTATTTTTTAAATTCTCGATCCCAACAACTCTGTGCGCGAGCGTACAAACAATTGAGCTAGCATCGTGTCTGATTGCGCCTGTTCACTGTCTAACGTAGTATGCCGGTGGATATTGATGAATGGTAGGTTAGGACTTACTTACTTATTACTACCGCCATTGCTTCCTGGCTGTGACGTCAGAACTTGTGGACATTTATTTAGATTAAGATGTTGAATCAACTGGAGGAGTTCCTGGCTAAATATTAACAGCCACTCGGGTCGATCTTTAGGTTAAGCCGCACTTGTCTAGGTTGGTCCGTGGATGGGTAACCACCCATTATAATGTCGAGTTTCCTCCAAGCATCGGAAAGTACGCTAAGCCGTTGGTCCCGGCTGTCATTTGTAGATCTTTTTAGTCGTTACAGGTAGACTGTGGCCCAAAAGTCTGACAACCAGTCTTACCAAGGGGTATCTGCATCCGGTTGGACTGGAAGCCGACCCCAACAAAGTTGGGACAAGGCAAAGCAGAATAGAGTGTTATCATTTGAGATGACCAGTAATTGAGAAGTATGGAAGGAACATTAGAATGATGATGATGAATCAAGTGTTATTTACCTGTCGGGTTCTTGTTAATTAAGTGAATTCTGTCTTTTCAACTTCACTAGCAGTTTCTTGGCGACTCTTTAGAAAAATGCAATGATTTTCTGCATTCTTTTCTTTCATTGGTATTAACTAAACTGATGAATAATCGTAGTATTTGCAGTCAAAAAATAAGACAGTTAGCCAAATGACGTGGTACCTGGGCTGACTGCCTGGACCAGTCAATGTGAGGATTCTTGGGGGAGACATTTCCAACAGGGGGGACGTTTCAGCAGAACTTATGATGATTAATATTAACTATTATTCAGGAGTCATATTTTCAGGATGATTCAGGATAAGTGGGGACAGTGGATAGTCAGCCTTGTGGTATCCGACAGAGTAGAATAGAACCAACCTATTACACTCACGGGTGTCGTATAAGGCGACTAATGTCTGAGGCAGAACACCTTGCGCCTCCGTAGACCAGACAATGGGCAGCAGCGTTTTCTGTTAGTCTTTCATCACTGCGATCTCCAATCCGCCTGCCAAGCGTGGAGATTACGGCAACTTCCTCCCATCATGGGAGAGGCTTACGTCCAGCAGTGGAAGTTAGGGCTGTTGTGGTGGGGACAGTGCCCTTAACAAGCCTCATAGGTTTAAATTAATACCCCAATAAGGGGATCTAGCTAGATAATATTATACATGTAGAAGCTCCCAAATCAGTAGATACATCGTCAGCAGTATCAGTCGGTGCGTTTGCACCAGTTCAGAATCCGAGCTCATTAACTAAATCTATCGGATTAGTGTTCAAACGTTAATTAAATAGTTGAATCACTTGCCCGCAGCTAATTTGCAGTTTGGAGCTATTTAATGATAGGTTTGTTAAAAAGACCATTTTGTGGCTGGGTATTTGAAACTTGATTCGCTGAAATTCATTTGAAATTCTTGAAATTAGTTGCTTGAGTTCGAGTTTCAATTATTCTTGCCATGTCAAAACCCAGACCAGACCTTTCCTAACTATTTATTAGAGTAGGCTTTTAGTATAATTAGACACAGCTCAAATCAAATCAAATCATTTATTTCTTTGCAAACATGGGTATTTGGTACATAGATGTTTTCTTATTATAATATAGTCCTCCATATTCCACCGTCATGCAAATATTCAATTCTAAAATCAAAGAATTGTATTGATACCGAAGAAGTTAAGATGTCAAATCATTAGAATTACAATACGAATTACAAACACAAAATTAAATGTGTAAAAAATCAATAATGTCAATCGGAATGATACGTATGTCAGTAAGAAGGATAAAAAATAAAATGTCAGAGTCTGAAATTGTGTAATTACATTTCTCAACTAATATTTGGTTTAGAGCCCTTTTAAATTTTATTACAGTCATATTTTTTATTACATCAGGTACTTTATTATAAATGCGTGGGGCGATACCAAAAAAACTTTTCTTCATTAGTGCGGTTTTACATTTCACTTGACATAGTTGGTTTACATATTGAGTTCCTTCGTATCGGATTTTTTCTGACTGCTGACAGTTTTTCAAATAATTGTGGATTATTTTTTACAAATAGAGCTGTTTCCAAAATGTATAAAGATGGAAAAGTTAAAATTTTTAAAGATTTAAAATAGGGAACACAGCTCAATACTAGTATTTTACGATCTGACCCCTGTCTATTGATCTTCAGGTTAAGCTGCCCTTGCCTAGGTTGGTCAGTGGATGTGTGACCACCCATTACGTACAGAGTTTTCGGTGCCTCGGAAATCATGTTAAGCTGTTAGTTCCATTACCACAATGTTTTGAGTGGGGTACATTGTTTATCTACTCATGTGACATTGAGTTTTACAGTAAAACGTGATTTTTCACCGAAAAAAAAAGTCGTTTCCCAGCAATATTTTTTGCGTAAAGTTACTTAGATTATGTACAGAATGCTTGTTTGACGGCTTCGTGAAGAGTCTGTTTACACCCTATAGATTGTCAAAGATCTACAATTGACAGCCGGGACTTTTCAAAGTACGCCTACAATTTCGAAGTCTCATGAAAAAGCTCATTTCAAAAGCAAATAAACAAAAACACAATAATAAAAAAGCAAAGAATCGCATCGCATTGACAATGTCGAAAGCCATCGAACATGCAATCATAGCGATCTATTACTCGGTTTTTTATTACGATTTATTGGTAGGAATTGCGAGACGTTATTGGAAAATACTGGAGGAAAATCAGAGGTTTTGAATTACGTGGAGGTAATATGGGAGTAGAAGATATTATACTCCGGATTGAGTAATTAGGTTTCTGAGTTTGATTCCTGAGTTTGTTGTTGAAAGGGGAAAGTTATTGAAAAAAAAAATAGTCTCTTCAATCATCCAAGGGGGTCTTAAAATTACCAACATACTAGCTTATGCCCGCCTTGTCCTACGGGATCCCAGGTTATAAACTATCTGTGTGCTAAATTTCATCCAAATCTGTTCAGTAGTTTTTGCGTGAAAGAGTGACAAACATACACACATACAAACTTTCACATTTATAATAATAATATATTAGTGTGAAGTGTGATCACGTTTTTTTAATCCTTTTAAATTCAAAATAAAATGAAACATCAACTTTATGAATGCAAGCCTAATTAATTCGTTCATTCCTCTGCTTGAATAAGGAAAGCTTTTGTACTGTAGCGGGATTTGTCTACGTCTGAACGGACCAAAATGAATTGACAGCGGTCTGTTGAGACTAAACACCCATAATAAAAACTCCCTACGTTAAAATGTTTTCAATTCAACTTTACCTATGCTTCTTCTTAGCGTGTTGAAGGCAATGTAAATAGTGTCGACCCAGAACTGAGCTACTAGTTTAGCGGTCTCGGTAGCGTCCATCAGTTCCTGTAGTGAACAAACAACAGGACACGCAGGACCCAAGATTAAGGACGCACGCAGGATTAAGTGCCCCATCGTTTGTGGAACAGCACCACATTAACACTCCAGGGCAGAGTCGTTAATGAATCTCCACCTGAGCTGTTTTCCTTGCTGCGGCCAACCTGGGTCCGGAGTCTATTTAAAGACTTTTAGGTCAGCCATGGCAACTTAAGTCCAGGTGGGAGATTTTCAGCAGGTGGAACGAATGGGATTGGTAAGGATGCACTATCTTTCCGTAGAGCGCTCAAGTTTACCTATTAAGTATTTATAGTAAAAAATAGGTACTTGAGTGGGGATTTAGGAATGACGTCAACTAAAATGATAAAGCTTTTTAATATCACATTTGACTGTAAATTTTCCTAAACAATAAGAGGGTAGATATCAGTCGAGTGCTGAAGTATAATCCGATTTTAATTTTATTCCTGCTTTCAGATAAAAAGTGGTGTTGTTGTACTTCGAAAGTTTCATTATTTTTGTGGAAAGGGTCTCAACCATCATTTCGTAATTCTTTCGCCGAACAATCTTGCTATGTTCTATTGTAATAAACATGGTGATATGCCAGTGGAATCGCGACAATAAAACAGTAATAGGGTATATGCATGTTTTTTTTTATCACTCTGAACAAAGCGTATTAACATCAGAAATAGCAAAGTGAAATT
Organism: Xestia xanthographa; assembly: GCA_905147715.2. Lineage (NCBI taxonomy): Eukaryota > Metazoa > Arthropoda > Insecta > Lepidoptera > Noctuidae > Xestia > Xestia xanthographa. The sequence goes on along the minus strand of LR990657.1, from coordinate 3,054,896 downwards.
ATTTTTTAATATCTATAAAAAATACTAAGTTATAAGCATTTGAAACTGCTGATTAGACAAAGAGATCCGATACAGCGAATCACGTTATTCGCTGCATCTAAGTACCAAATCCATACTAAATTCCGTTTATTTAGAAAGAGATAGAAACAAAAGTTTAAATGGTTTTAACTTTTGTGTTGGGTCGGGTGGCTTTTGGGACCAGGACCGCGGTCCCGGATTCCCCTTAAACATTTTTGAGTGGTGGCCGATTTATGTCTTGTTTTCGCTTTTTGTCATTATTTTATAGTATTTTAACATTCCGAATCGAAATAAAAAAAGGAAATTTATGCATATTCCCTATTGTAATAGATGTATCCACTGGATGCGAGTCGCACGGAACCGGTCAATGTGGCGAGACTTGGGGGAGGCCTATGTCCAGCAGTGGACGTCTATCGGCTGAAATGATGATGACGATGATGATGAATAGATGTAGCGTTTCCACAGTGACCAAATATTTAAATCGTTAGATTCGCCCGACTTTCGAATAGTATTGTCACTCACTCATACTGAAAATTGTTTCTATAGTTCTATGTGGGATATGTGAGCTGATGAGTTCATTCTTCTCATTGGCCCAATGGTGGCGGCCCTGAATGTGGGTTCAAACCTAGGCAGGCGCATTACCTTGTGTAATTTATTTTATCACCACTGATCTCAAAACGGTGAAGGAAAACATCGTGAGGAAACCGGCATGTCCTAGAAACAAAAATTCGAAGACATGTAACATCTACCAACCCGCACTTGGCCCGCGTGATGGATTATAGCCCATTCCTTCTCTTAGAGAGGAGGCGTGTGTACTAGCAGTGGGACTATTATAGGCCGATTATACTAAACACAATCATGTTTCGCACAACCTCAGTAGGTAGGTACTCGTACACGGTTAGGGCACATCTAAATAAATAAATAACAATAATAATAAAATTTATTTTCTCCCACAAAGTACAGTTACAATATAGAAAGGTTACAAATATTGGAGGTACAAAGGACTAAGGACTTAAATGTTTGGTGGTGAGTAGTTTAACACCAAATACTTCATTGAAGCTATTCACAAACCTAACCCAAAGGCTTTTAAAAAGGCTGTAATAAGCTCGATGTAGGTAAACATCTTGCCAATACCCGTTTTGTCGGGTCAAACAGAAAACATGAATATTCTTCGGAATTGCCTGTCGAAATTCATTCCACTGATCATAAATTGGCATGTAGAAATCCAATATGAATTTGAAAGGAAATATTTAATGTGTACGTCATACGAGCACGGAACCAATTTAATGGATCATTGAGAATTGGGTTGATATATAAAATACCAAATGATGTTTGTGAAGCGTTCCTAAAGGGCGAATTTTAGGCTTGAGATCCTTCTTTGATGTGAGTATGAATATTCGTAAATAAACTAGGAATGAACTGAATAAAGAATTCCTGCTGTGTTAGGTATTCACACAAAAAGGTCATAGTTTTATTTCGTGATGTTTGTGTTTATAAATAAATAGTTTGCTTTCAATACACTTCCTCAAAAACTGGTCTATAACGCACTACGATTAGGTACAACATGCAATGTATTTCACACGCGTGCGTTTTTTACCATTTTACCGCACGTGTGCGGGAATGAAAATTGCCACAGATAATTATAGTCCAAATTGGTTCAATGCCTATAGTCTGAGGTGAATGGTTTTTTTTTTAATTTCGTCAAAGCACTACGCGTCTTTACGGCATAAATATTTATGAATATTCAAATTGTGTTTATAAATAGAATATCATAGATAAACATGATTATTAAAAATTAATAGTTACTTTTATACACAAATTAACATTTATTTGTGTTCTGAATTCAAAAATATAAAATAAATCTATTTTTTATATTAGGCTGTTTAACGGCTTCATACCTTTGCCTCTTCTTCAACCTGGCGAAAGCAAAGCGCGAAAAAAAAGAAAATTAAAATCATAGTTTCTTAGTTCGTGACAAAAATATTTTTCGTTATTTTATTTTATTTCTTCAAAAGTGTATTGAAAAACGTCGTTTGATACACGTGGACATTTGTTGTTGCAGTTCTTGACTCAAAAACACCCTCGCCTGCGGCTCGGGAGTTAATTCCACCTCGGATGCAATAACAAACTCTCTCTACTTGTATCAAAATGTACTATTTCAATCTCGCATAAACAACAGAATGTTCGTGGATGAATTTTGGCTAATAGGTAGACAAATTGTCCATCTAATAATCTAAATTAACACATAGAAAACTTTAAATTGAGTAGTTCCTCGACAATTACTACCTATTTAATAATAAACACCTTAATTTAGCACATCATCATCTGCCTAGCCTTTTTCTAACCATGTTGGGGTCGGCTTCCAGTCTAACCGGATGCAGCTGAATACCAGAATTTAACACAACCCAGTAAGTACCTACTGGGTAATACGATATCCCTTGGAAGACTGGTTGTCATTGTTTCTGGCCTCTAACTACCTGTAACGACCGTCCGGTGGTCACCCATCCACAGCCTGACCTAGGCAAGGGCGGCTTAACCTTGAAGATCGACCCATGCGGCTGTTTTAGCAAGAAGCTCCTCACTTAATTTAGCACATATTACTCAAAAATTAACATCATCTGTTTGAATTTAAAATATTTTGTAACCTCATGACCCAATGTAGATAAGTACCATGTATATATCCAATCCAATGTATGTACATTGGATTATACGTTGGATATATATCCAACCCCCAAATTAGCAAGTAATAATCTTATTTTTACGACAGCCATAAAATTTGCAGTAAAAATGATTATGTACTCTTCTAGTCTGACCTAAAAGTCAGCTGCGCCAATAATATTGCACAATTAAGTTTGTAACACTTAAGTGTAGTCAAACTTAGGAGCCGCCTCCACGAGCGAGAGATTAGCGGGGATTTGACATATTTCTAAACGAAAATATTGCTGCGATTCTCTCGCTCGTGCAGGCGGCCCCTTAGGTCCACTTGAACCAAAAAAATGTTATTTGTAGATCTGTGACAGTCGTTACAGTTGGTCAGTGGCCCGAAAGTCTGACGACCAGTATTACCAAGGGGTATTACCCAATGCTAACTAGGTTGTGGAGGTCAGATATGCAGTCGCTCTATGTAAAATACTGGTATTCAGCTGCATCCGGTTAGACTGGAAGCCGACCCCAACATACATAGTTGGTAAAAGGCTAGGCAGATGATGATGATTCGTACCAAAAATGATTAATCGTGTTTAGCATTTTCTTTTAAGTATTATTTTTATTATTTTCAAGCGATTGAAGGGAACAGAACAATTTTTTAAATACGATTAAGCTGAACGTTTTTAATTAATACCTTTATTTATCTCTTTACAAATTGTTTACATTTTGTCTTCTAATAATAGGTTAGCCGTGTGGTATCCGGCAGAGTAGAATAGAACCAACCCATTACACTCACAGGTGTCGTATAAGGCGACTAATGTCTGAGGCAGAACACCTTGCGCCTCCGTAGACCTGAGAATGGGCAGCAGCGTTTTCTGTTAGTCTTACATCACTGCGATCTCCAATCCACCTGCCAAGCGTGGAGATTACGGCTAATTCCTCCCGTCATGGGAGAGGCTTATGTCCAACAGTGGACGTTATGGGCTGATGTAGTATGTAGATTGGGTAAACAAATTAAAAAAAAAAAAAAACTACAAAAAAATGTAGCCCACCGGTATCGGGAACGGTCCAAGTTACCAGCGGTCAGGGCTCCAGAGAGAGGAACCTCCTAACAATACGAGCCGTGTCCAGGAGTACCGCTGTCTGAATAAAGCCCTTGATCCAGCTGCCTAACGAGAGCTTCCTCAGGTATTGATCGCATCGGCACTTGGCAATTAAGCCATTGGCTACTGATTATATTATTATGGAGCAATTTCAAAAGAAAATACATATTCTGTATTAAAAGTCACGTTTTGTCTATTTTTAGAAGTTCTCGGCAATTTTACAGCTTTACACGAGCGATGAGAGTATACGAATTAGTATAATTATGGCTCCTTGAGAGATCGCCATATTTTTTGATCGTTAAATTGAAATGACGAGGAGATGGTAATTTCGTTTTTTGTTGACAACAATTACTTTGGAGCTGAATGAAGGACATCATTATGAATAGACTGAGCAATAATGAAAATGAATTATTTGGAGTACCAAGTAAAATTTTATTATTTTTAAATAAAACTGGATAAATAAGGGCTTTTCGAGAAAACAAATATTCACTCACTGAAATCACACTGAAATTATATAACCACTTATTATGTTTTGAATCCTTGTACCTTAGGTACAAGTAGTAGTTATTTAGTAGTTTTAAAGATCTAACAATACATGATAGGGACAGACAGACGCGGCGGGGACTTTGTTTTATAATTATATATAGCGGAGGAGTAGGAAAAAACCGTAATTTCCACTTCCTTCCATATCAGCAGGAGACAGAACTAAACAAGGCCAATAGGCACAAAGGGACGTTTACAACTGGGATAGGCCCAGTTGCCTAGCACAGTAGCACCACGGATAAAAATATTAACATTAATGGGTCCTAAGTTGTGAGCTGTTATATTTGATTTCAGTAATAGGTATGGAAAAACGCTTGAACGCACGGAAATCGGTTCTAGTTTCTACAAGGTCTGTGTAGTAAATAACTCTGGATGTAACCTGTACACTATCCAACATAATATTGCGTTAATTCTGCCAAAGACTGCACTCCCATAAAATGTGATGACTGACGATGTGACTTAAGTTCTAGTTAAATTATTTGGCAGTATCTGCGCATCGGAAAACTACACTTATTTTTGTCGTTTGGGGTTAGATGTGAAAACTATAACTATCCCCCAAAGGACATAATCACGACATTCTAGCGCAAACAATCACGACTTATGGTTATTCGTTATTTCCTGTCTCTTTCTTCCTTATTCCCATTGCTTCTTCGGCCACAATAATTCTACAACTTTCTCCAATAAACGCAGTGTTCTCCAAAGAGTTCTTTACGGTTAACGGACGCAATTTAACCCTTCACAAGTATCAACCCTTTTGGACTATAAACCACGACTGAACGAGTCGTCAAAACATGTTGATACTTGAGCCATTGCAATTGTACAGATAGGTTCAAAAGTTTCACTTCCTATTTTATGAACATTCATCTAAACCATATATCGTTATCACTCCTTGTTCTAAAACATATATACATAGGCCATCACCTGTTTGTCTACTGTAGACTGGTTGTCTGAATTTCGGGCCTCTGACATACCTGTAACGACTGTTAAAGATCTACAAAGAACAGCCGGGACCAACAGCTTGACGTGCTTTCCGAGGCACGAAGGAAACTCGGTATTTTATAGGTGGTCACCCATCCATGGACCAACCTTGGTAAGCACGGTTTAACCTGAAGATTGACCCCGAGTAGCTGTTATTATTTATCCACGAACTCCTCAAACAGCACCTCGCTGATGAAAGGGATCCAGGGCTCGAATGATAGGTATGGGTTGAAGTGGGACTTCTGTGTCTCAATGCCAGTTTTTAATCTGACCTACTGACCTGTCAGAGTATTTCCTTACTCTTTGATTCTTACAGTGTTTTCTCACGTGACATCCAAATAATACAATCGAAATAATAGTTATCCTCTTGTTGATGTCGCGATGAAAGGGCTTTGTCCTGTTGGGGAAAAAACTTGTTTTTTGTACGGCGTTTTTGGTAGCTGTGCATTAAATTTTGTTTTGGTAGGGAAAAATATGAATGGCCCGGGGTTACCGCACGATTGCCCGCGAGGCGGCGAGCCTCCTTGCCGGATTGCCGCCATGGGATCTGGAGGCGATAGTCCTCGCGCGCCTACATGAATGGCGCGCGGAGGCGCTAAGCCGGGGGGAAACTCCGCTGCGACGGCAAATTGTCGCTCAGCGGACAGACTTCCGGCGAGATCTCATGGCGACATGGAGAGAGCGACTGTCGCAACCCCGTGCAGGGCACGCCACGATAGTGGCGATAAGTCCCCTCTTTGAGGAGTGGCTTGAGAGACGCCACGGCGTCCTCACCTTCCGCCTGACGCAGGTCCTCACCGGACACGGAGTGTTCGGGAGGTTCCTGCACCGAATCGGGCGGGAGGAAACGCCCGGGTGCTTCCATTGTGAGGATCGACCGGAGGACACGGTGGAACACACGGTGGAGGTGTGCCCCGCGTGGGCGGAGCACCGCCTAGTCCTCGAAGCGGCGATCGGCGGCGGCGACCTCTCGCGTCCGGCCCTGGTGCAAGCCATGGTCCGGAGCGAGACGGAATGGGACGCCGTCACCTCCTTCTGCGAAGCAGTAATGCTAGAGAAGGAGGTGGCGGAACGTGAGAGGGAGAGAACCTCTCAACGTCCCGGCCGCCGCGGGAGACGCCCCGGGCGTCGGGGGCCACCACCACGTAGCCCCCGGCCACCGTAGGCGCGGGCCTGTGGACGGTGAGCTATGGGCTAGCTCGCCGTCCGTCCGTCTCATGACATGACGACAGGCCGTGTCGACGGCGCGTTCGTGTTCCACGCGCGCCTCAAAGAGAGTCAGCAAAAAGGAAGGGGTCCGTAAGGACCGATGCCTGCCGGGGTTGCGGGACTATTCGAAAGAGATACCGTGGCCCCGGAACACAAAGGGCGATGAAGGAACATGGATGGGTTTTAGTCAGTAAAAGTCTGACACTCCCTCCTGCTCCGCCCAGAGCGGGAGGGGTTATTTGATGATTTCCCATCCGAAAAAAAAAAAAAAAAAAAAAAAGGGAAAAATATGAATAATAATATAAAAAAGGGTTGACTTTCTTTTCATGTAAACACGATATAAAATTTAACTTTTTTGATGTTTGTAAACATAGACACTGGTAATCTCCGGCTTCTGACGATATACATTAAAAAAAAAAATTACTACGTCCTTTATTTTATGTTCATTTTCTCAGTTACCCAACCTAAAAGAAAAATAGTTAGTCTGAAGGGTAAACAAACCATTCCGAAACAAACACTAATTCCAGTTCCACAAAAACACTATTACACCATAAACGTCGGTATGATATATCACCCGAACTTGTCTGCAAAGAAAGAACATCCCATTGAACTTGTCTCAACAACTAACAAGTAGTAAACAACTACAGGATACTAGATAAAAATGATACGCTAAGGATTGTTTTTGCTTGGCAACAAAATGTTGACTGTTAACCCAGACTCGAACACATGTTTTGGTTACTTAAGAGGGCCCTTCCCAGCCCACCTTTCGTCAACGCGAGCATGGTCGAAAAGCTTGTTGTTTCATCCAGAGCCACAGCGGTGGTATTCTTTCAACTCACCCGTCTTACCTAGCCCCGAACCCGCACTACTTGCCTCCCGCGTATCTCATACGCCTAACGCGAGGACATTGAACGAAAAATATTGTTCGAAAATTTATAAAACTTGTTCCAGGAAATACGTGTTTTTGAATTAGTCTTACAAGTATGTGAAATAACTATTTGTTATTAAGAATCTCCACTACATTTGCAAGGCTTCTATCAAGATGCTTTCTTTACTTTTACAATAATTTATAAGTACATTATGAACGGCCAAAGTTGAGGTAAAAGTTGTGAAAAATGGCAATTTTTGGAGGTTTATACTGAATTTGTTCCTACAAATTTTTATTTTCTGCTTCGATAGAAGCCTAGATATAGTCCACCCGATACCTATTAATTCAAAAAATTCAAAGATATATGTCTAAGAACGGCATAATCACGCACGAGCTATAGTCAAAATTCTCGCGAAAAGTATGGCGGGTTGGCCGCTCTTAATTCATGGGCGAGGATTATCTATAGAAGTGATCTTGCCCAACGATTCATTACAAGAAAAGTAAATTGTACTGTACATTTTATTTACTCTACCTACCCTTTCCGTAGGTAGAGTAAATAAAATGTACAGTTATGGATTGCTGAAAGTCACAAAAAATGGGCTATCTTGTACATTATCCAGAACTGGTAAGCTGTTTCGGTCTTGAAAGATTCAGATCAGCAAGCCTAGCCGAGTTCCAATCGTTTTATATCGAGTCTCGCTTTACAATTCTCTAGTATTGTTAACGCCTCGGCGCGCGGCGTAAGCGATTTTAAAAAGCGTATTTCTATTATTTTTTAGATTCTACTCGTGGCTAAATGATAACGGCCGCACGAGTCGATCTACAAGGTTAAGCCGCGCTTGCCAAGGTCAGTCTTTAGATGGATGACCATCCATTACCAAGTTACCAAGTTTTCTTTGTGCCTCGGAAAGCACGTCAAGCCGTTAGTCTCGGAAGTCAATTGGACCTCTTTGACAGTCATAACAGGTAGTCAGTGGCCCGAAAGTCTGACAACCAGTCTTACCAAGCGGTATCTTATTACCCAGTACTAACTGGGTTGTGGAGGTCAGATAGGCAGTTGATCCGTGTAAAATACTGGTATTTAGCTGCATCCGGTTAGACTGGAAGCCGATCCCAATAATGATAGGAAAAGGCTAGGAAGGCGATGAATTCTATTATTATTATTTTTGAGACTCCTTTTACTGTTTAAAAGTGATCCTAATCATTAACACTACATTTTGTTGCCAGCAACTTAAGTTGCCGTATTATTTAGTTGCTTAGTGTGATCTTACCCACACCTCATAACAAACGTTGAACCTCTTCAAGTAAACGAAAAACTTTGAGTTGATTCCTTGAAATATTACTTCGGAAACTTTAATATCGTTACTGTTCGTGTCAGGAACTGAGAAATGAGATTTTGTGGTTCTTTTACAGATAGTGAACTCGACGTTTTGTTTTAACACTGGTTGGAAAATCAGAGAAGGAAAATATTATTTGAAAGTTTAAGATGATGTAAGATAATAAACTTATACCACTGCTCCCGGTACATTTTGTTAGTTTTAGAAATGCTCTCAATCGCTATGTGACATTAAAATCACTAGAAAATTCCGCAAAAAATAACAACAATAAACTCAGTAACAGTATGGGCTCATTTACGGAGACGCGGCGCGTCGTACGTCGCGTCGGGCAACGCGGACCGCTTAAAATTCAAACATATGGCAATGTATATGGGAGCGTTTGCAGCGTCGAACGCCGCGTCGGGCAACGCGGAGAGCATAAACACATAAACACTAGATAACAATGTTATTTGTAAGTTGCACTGACAGAAGTATCTATTCAATAAACTTATGCGAATTAGACTGGTGATTTAATTTATTTGCGAGAAGAAGAACACAAAGAGCTTATGGCTGTTTGACATCCGTGACGTGACATGATGACATAACGTGCACCGCCGCGGGCAACGCGCCGCAACGCCCGCAACACGCGCCGCCTCTCCGTAAACGAAAAAAACGCACAACGCGTCGCGTCTCCAAAAATGAGCACTAACAAGTAATTAACCTAAAAGAACCAACATTAGTGCTAACGTAAACAGGTTTAATACACTTTGTTTTCTCTTTTTTCCTGTTCTAGATCTATAAAAAAGTGCTGTGGATCACGCAATAACATAACACCTCCTCGCCGCAGTAGGGCAAGCAAACAATCCTATAAATCAGTACTCCTGTTGATAGTAAATCTGGTCAGAACCGGTTAAGGACGCCATCTTTGTTCGATTAGATTTGTGTTTACTGGATCCCTTAAGCACTAGTCCTACTGCTAGCGATAAGCGAAAAGCGAGAAAAGTTTATCTCTAAGATAAGCCTTATGTTAACAAGAATAAAGGTCACAGTATTGCAAAATTAGACAGCACGCAAAACCGCTGCACGGGTGGTTCTTGAAGGTTAGGCTTTCAGTCCGTGGATGAGAGTACTCTGCCTCGCAAATCACGTTAAACTGTTGGTCCCCGCTGTCATTTGCAGATCTTTGACAGTTGTTACAGGTAGTCAGTGGCCAGAAAGTCTGACAATCAGTCTTACCGACTGTACAATAGGGTATATGCATGATGTTTTTTTATCACTCCAAACAAAGCGTATTAACATCAGAAATAGCAAAGTGAAATTATTTTTTTAATATCTATAAAAAAATACTAAGTTATAAGCATTTGAAACTGCTGATTAGACAGAGAGATCCGATACAGAGAATGACGTCATTCGCTGCATCGACGTACAAAATCCATACTAAATTCCGTTTTTCTAGAAAGAGATAGAAACAAAAGTTTAAATGGTTTTAACTTTTGTGTTGTTTGGCCGATTTATGTCTTGTTTAGCTTGTTGTCATTATTTTTAGATTACTTTAACATTCCGTAACAAAATAAAAAAATAAAAAAATTATGCATATTCCCTATTTACCTTAAATAATGGGTGTAAAAGTACCTTTAACGAAGCTAAAAGGCACTTGTTTTGAAATGAAAAGGATAGTATAAGTAATTGGTGTGAAAGGAACGAAGCCGAAATACACTTGTTCTCCCCGTGATTGCGATCATTCTTTTGTTCTAGACCATACCTGGGAACCTTCTAGTTACAAAGATATTGGAGGTCAAAGTACTTACCAACTTTTTTACAAGTTTTTACTGAACTTTCACGATTAGAACACATTATAAATCAAATGATAAGCCCGACGTTTCGACTGGATTGAACCAGCCGTGGTCGCGGGAAGACTGAAGTATTGGAGGTACCGCCACAGCAAAGCGAAGGTGTTCAATACACGTTTACATAATTATGTTTTATAATAAGTTTTTCACTTCTCATGCTCTGAAAGTGCTTGTTTGTGCAGGATATAGGCTGCACAAAATCGAATTTTGTGCACAAGGGCATTAATGTATCTACTCATAAATGTATCTATATTAAGGCAAAGAAAATGAGCCATACAGCCAAACGCAATAAGAAGTTCATAGATAGAATTTGTTATTTTATAATATTTACTTTAATTTATTTGCCTTATGTGTTTTTTAAGACATAAAAGACATAAAAAAATAAATTCAAGTACCTACGGTAGGTTATTTAATTAATTTAAGAAAATTATTATTAAAAAAAAAAATGTAATAGTAGGCTGTATAGGTCTGCAGCCCAAGTCTAATATCAATGTCGTAAGATTTAAAAAAAAAAGCGGCGGGAAACAGCTCTTGTTTTTGCGTGTTTATTAATTTCTTCAATTTATAGTAATGTTTTATTTCCTCGCAATCGAAGTGAAAAGCAGAGTTTATAACTCGTCCACAAAACCATTTTTATCCTCGACATTACTATCAGCCCTCGCCTTCGGCTCGGGCTGCTAAAAATCTCGGATAAAAATGGTTCGTTTTGTGCACTTGTTGTAAAATCTACTATTTACTGTTACGTATTACTCTTTACGTAAAACATGATTTGTCACTCCAAAAAATAATAATTTTCCAGCAATATTTTTAGCGTAGATTTACTTAGTTTGATGTACAGAATACTTGGTTGACGGATTCGTGATCCGTTTACACCTTGTATCTCTTTTATTGACACAGAACCAACATCTATTGTAAGGTTCTTGAGCAAAGAAGTAGCTTCCTCGTCGGCAGTGGATAGCTGTAATAGGTAGCGTGTGGTCTTGAATTAAGTATCCTATTAGTTCTTATGGGTGTCTTGAGGTAACGAGATGGTTTCCGATTTAATAGTAACCTTGACTACAGCATTTACGGTGGTAATTAGGTGGTGCCGTAATGTATTGAGTTGCTCTGTTCCTTAATACATTGTTTTGCCATTTACCGTAATACAGTTTACAATAATTAGTACGGGGGCAAGGTGAGTCGGTTTCGTAAAATTGTTAATTTATTGCTGTAAACTGATTGGTTCTAATTCAACAACAACAACAGCCCATAACGTCCACTGCTGGACATAAGCCTCTCCCATGACGGGAGAAAATTGCCGTAATCTCCACGCTTGGCAGGCGGATTGGAGATCGCAGTGATGAAAGGCTAACAGAAAACGCTGCTGCCCATTCTCTGGTCTACGGAGGCGCAAGGTGTTCTGCCTCAGACGTTAGTCGCCTTATACGACACCCGTGAGTGTAATGGGTTGGTTCTATTCTACTCTGCCGGATACCACACGGCTAATATAATAATAGTTCTAATTCATATGAATATTTTTGGGCTCACGTGGTTGATTACGGTCCACTCCTTCTCACATAGCGTAGGAGGGCCGGCAGTGTTGCAAATGTTATTTAAGCTGATTAATGTATATTTTTGGTTTTTGTCTACAAAATAATAATCTAAGTAGTCTAGGTGCCGAAATAACAACATCTCCTGTTGTTATTTCGGCTACTGCCTTATTTAATTACGTACTAAGCTTTTCGACATAAAAACACAGACTCCATTTCATTAAGATAATTTAAAAAAAAGATGATCTTACAATAACTAGCGAAATGTTGGTGTACTATTAGGTACCTAACACCTCTGCCTAAACTGGGGATTATAGGCGTGATGTTATGTTATGTTAAAAAAAAACATTTAATTCGGATAATATTACAAGATCCATATATATGTAGGTACATTCATATTAAAATTATCCACGTTCACAAAATTAATTCACAATGTTAGTAAAAAACAGATTACTTATCTACGTTAGTGTTAAACTTAAATGTAAGTTGCTCCAAAACTTATGTGACTGACTGTCCAGTCTGTCACTAAACATCGCCAGAAAGCTGTTAGGGCTGGCGCGGAGCAAGGCGGTACACCGCTTGCGCGAGACGGCATGGAAGCCGTCCACGTGTGCATCCGCAAACATCCCTGACGCGCTGCATGCCCGCGGCAACCGCAACAACACCCGAAACGCGTTATTGTGTTGGACGCGTAAAGCATTGAACGATCTTTGCGTATAGTTACCCCAGAGATTGCAGGTGTACAACGATGTACAGTAGGCTCGAAAAAGTGTAACTTTGACTTGATTTACACTGAAACCTTCGTATATTGATAAAGGAATGTACGTAGTACTAATGCCTATATTATGATCACCTACATCCCCAAAGCAAAATTCTCTCCATACACACAATATATGCGAACCCTCATCGCCACATACTTCCGTTCGGGCCCAAAGCCATTACAGCGACCACACAGCTGACCCCAGCGAATCAGAGCGTGAAAATAAAACAATTTCTCTCCCTACCCGTGACTTAAGGAAAAAACTTCACTTCAAACTCTCTTACGTTTCCCTTTGCGAATTACAACTTTGTCTATGGGCCTATACCTCAAATGGCTTAGCATGATCCTCCGTTATGCCAAAAATACTGCAGCATTAATTTTGAAATAAATATATGGTAAAGTTGAGGATTAATCCTAAGTACTATGTATGACGAAAACACGATTCCATAAACTTTTTTTTATATAAAAAAAATCCAAAGTGACCTCCAAATCGAACAATACGCCGCTGGTATTCAAAAAGTACTTTAAATTAGATCATGAAACTTTGCATACTCTATAGCAGGTTTTATGTGATTTATTTTTTTAGTCCAAGTAATAGATTTTTTGTAAATCGCAAAAAAACACTCATTTCGTACTATTCGGCCACAGTGACTGACGTAACAACCGCTTTGTAGTGCAAGCTGATTAGAACTTTATTCTAACAGTATTTCAAACGAAGTTCAAGCCGCTAATTTTAGGGTTAGAAGGGCCTTAAGATTGTATGTTCCACAAAGGTGATACGCGATGGTGTCCCAATTTATTTAGAGGCAACTCAGCATGTCCACTTCTTCTGTACTTCTATTACTCGTCATCTCATCAGACATAAAGCTATCACACGCCTGACAGCACGGCATGGTTTATGGTATTAGGGGATGAATAAGAGCATAACTGAAAATTATTACAATAAAGTTGAAATTTCAATGATAGTCGTAGGTAGAAGGTGCAGTGTCGGCAGCCTTCGGTTCGTGTTCGGCGTGCTTAAAGATGTCGCGGCATATCTGAGGATAAAGTGGCAAAGTTACCGCCAGTGTACTCCATGTAGGGATCTCAAAACAAGCCGTACCACCGTAGTTGTCACAATTTCCAGCAAATCGATTAAAGTATGACCACTTTAAGTGTGTAGTTCCAGGTGGCGCTGCTTGTCAAGCAAAAATGAACTTAGTACATTTATACAAAAACTAGATCCATCTGTTTCAAAGAAATAAAAAAATACTTAAAAACCCTTGATTATCAAGAAACTGAGAATCTCTTGACCGTTCTGAAATAAAGCTAATTTTAACCATCCACACACATACAAACTGTTTCTCACCTCGTAATCGCTTTACAATTTTGTTACCTATTTAAAACTAGCGCGGGTTCACCCACGTAGTTCCCGTTCCCGTGGGAGTACGGGGATAAAATATAGCCTATGTTACTCAAGGTGAATGTAGCTTTCTAATGGTGAAAGAATTTTTGAAATCGGTTCATTACTTCCGGAGATTACCCCCTACATACAAACTTACAAACAAATGTTACCTCTTTATAATATTAGTATAGATAATTCTCTAATATTGTTATGCATATTGTTTAACTCCTACTCTCACACGTTATCTCTGCTAAAGCTAATTCTAGCCTGAAAGGGGCCTGGTGACCTGTAACACGGGTTTTTCACAAAAATCCCATCAGGCACCAGTCTCTCACAAAGGCTGAATACAGCTGAGACATTATTTTGTACATTAAGTCAGCTTTGTGAAGAGAAAATAAATGATAAATTATTAATTATTATTTATAGTAGTTTGGTGTTTTCCCGCATGCTTAGATCAGCTGGTTGTAGTATACACTTAAACGTATGTTCCGATCTGTCATATGTGTGCCAAAATTATGACAGACTGATGCATTCATGTTAAGTTTCACTTTATCAGGCACTCTCCTCAAAGAATGGGCGTGTCTAAAAAGCTTTGTACTTAAACCCTCTTCCGTGAAACTTTGTGTTTGTTCCGTGAGTAAATGTGAGCTTAAGTTAGATATTAAACCTTCACCTGGCGCGGTTTGAGTTTAGATCTCAACTGCTCTTGAAGTATTGCAAGCTTATATTGAAAGGGCTTAGTTGTTGTTTTAAAGGGAAGGGGTACGTTTTGAAGTGTATATTGGGGTAGATATGGACGTGTTTATTTTGCAGTCTATTGAAATAATTAATTTCTTTACTTGCTTTTGCCTACGTCTTCGCATGCGTGGAACTTCGAAATACAGGGTGTAGACAGCCCTCCACAAATTGATAGGGTAAATTCAGTATATCATACTAAGATAACCGGTACAAGAAATTATTTCAGGAAACAGGAGTCCAATAAATTTGATTTGTTTTATTTCTTCATACGCAATGTATTGTTACCGTGCCGTGGCAAAACGCACTTGGCGAACGGCAAGCGCGACTTTTCCCAACTATGTTGGGGTTGGCTTCCTGTCTAACCGGAAACAGCTGAATACCATCATTTTACATGGAGCGACTGCCTATCTAACCTCCACAACCGTAGTTAAAGTCAAAGTTAGTTCTGGGAAATACGATACTCCTTGGTAAGACTGGTTGTCAGACTTTCGTGCCACTGACTACCTATAACGACTGTCAAAGATCTACAAATGACAACCGGGATCAACTGCTTAACGTGCTTTCCGAGGCACGGAGGAAACTCGGTATGTAATGGGTGGTCACCCATCCACAAACCAACCTAGGCAAGCGCGGCTTAACCTGAAGATTGATCCGAGCGGCTGTTATTATCCAGCCACGAGTTCCTGTATATCCCACGAAAATGAACTAGCGATATGAAAAGTATCCTGTGTTCTACGAGTTTTTATTGCAGTTGTTCATTGTGTGCCAAATTTCATCGAAAAGTATCCGAACATTAGACCTGAAAAGGTAACATACAGCCAGATGGACCAAATCTTAGCCATAGTTATACCTTTCTAAAAGTAGTCAGTTAAATTCCTTTAACTCAGAGCTGAAGTATTTGTCTGTAGAACACAGTGGAACGAAAATGTTAAATTAAAACCTTACCTTTTACTGCGACCAAAAAACAAAGTTTTTTCAACCAATTTTCCATACCGTCCACTTTCCGTATATCCTTTTCTAGGATTGACAGTATACGGAATTGAGACAAAAAAAGAGGAAATGAACTAGTCAATTTTGCTTTGACAAAAAAGGTCCATAAAACAACATCCACTTAATGAAATTCTTTAATTAACTCAATGAGAACGCGTACTCCAAACGGTCTGGGTCTTGTAGCATCATGATATGCACAAGATTTTTTTTCAACAATAGTGTGCTAAGAAAGGATTTTCATAAATTTATTTCTCAAAAGAGCGATACTGCCTCGTTGGTCTCGTGATCACAAGCACGACTGCTGAGCATGAGGTTCTGGGTTCGATTCCCGGGTCGTGCAAAGCTATTGTGTTTTTCAATCAGGAATTTCTCAGTAACAGCCACGGAGTCTGGATTTGTGCCCGGTTTATGGCAATAGGATCGCCAAATAATACATGGGATGTAAACATAACTGGTGAAGTATGGGCGCACTGTTAGGTCACCTCTACCTAACCCTTCGGGGATTACAAGCGTGCTATTATGTTATAGAAAGTACCAACGGGCACACGGCTTCTTATTCAAAGTGATATTTATTACAAGCGTGATATTATGTTATAGAAAGTACCAACGGGCACACGGCTTCTTATTTAAAGTGATATTTATTACAAGCGTGATATTATGTTATAGAAAGTACCAACGGGCACACGGCTTCTTATTCAAAGTGATATTTATTACAAGCGTGATATTATGTTATAGAAAGTACCAACGGGCACACGGCTTCTTATTCAAAGTGATATTTATTACAAGCGTGATATTATGTTATAGAAAGTACCAACGGGCACACGGCTTCTTATTCAAAGTGATATTTATTACAAGCGTGATATTATGTTATAGAAAGTACCAACGGGCACACGGCTTCTTATTTAAAGTGATATTTATTACAAGCGTGATATTATGTTATAGAAAGTACCAACGGGCACACGGCTTCTTATTCAAAGTGATATTTATTACAAGCGTGATATTATGTTATAGAAAGTACCAACGGGCACACGGCTTCTTATTCAAAGTGATATTTATTACAAGCGTGATATTATGTTATAGAAAGTACCAACGGGCACACGGCTTCTTATTCAAAGTGATATTTATTACAAGCGTGATATTATGTTATAGAAAGTACCAACGGGCACACGGCTTCTTATTTAAAGTGATATTTATTACAAGCGTGATATTATGTTATAGAAAGTACCAACGGGCACACGGCTTCTTATTCAAAGTGATATTTATTACAAGCGTGATATTATGTTATAGAAAGTACCAACGGGCACACGGCTTCTTATTTAAAGTGATATTTATTACAAGCGTGATATTATGTTATAGAAAGTACCAACGGGCACACGGCTTCTTATTCAAAGTGATATTTATTACAAGCGTGATATTATGTTATAGAAAGTACCAACGGGCACACGGCTTCTTATTCAAAGTGATATTTATTACAAGCGTGATATTATGTTATAGAAAGTACCAACGGGCACACGGCTTCTTATTCAAAGTGATATTTATTACAAGCGTGATATTATGTTAAAGAAAGTACCAACGGGCACACGGCGTCTTATTCAAAGTGATATTTAATACGAATCTTCCAGAAATTATAAAACCATCAAATAATATGAAACCTGCTCCACAAACGCAACAATACCGATTCTTTAAATAAAAAAATGTAATATGAAGCAATTATCGCCCCAAGTCAGCATTAATCGGGGCTGAGTCTGAGGCACAGATTAAATATATTCCCGCAAAGAGGGTTCTTATGAAATCATAATATTTAAAAGGGAAATCTCGCGGTTCTACTCTAGGAGGCCATAAATTTATTGGTTTGGGAGAATTTGATAAGGTATTAAAAATGTTTTATTATGATTTCGTACCTATTACCTTGTTTAATTCGATATTTTTTCTGTTTAATATTGTTGTACGGTGTTTAGAACCGTTTATTTCTACAAGATGTACAAATCGGTGGCTAAGTAATAACAGCCGCTCGGGACGATCTTTAGGGTAACCCGTGCTTGCCTAGGTTGGTCTGTGGATGGGTGACCACCCATTACATACCGAGTTTCCTCCGTGCCTCGTAAAGCACGTTAAACAGTTGGTCCCGGCTTTCATTTGTAGATCTTTGACAGTCGTTAGGTAGGTAGTCTGTGGCCCAAAAAGTCTGACAACCAGTCTTCCGTATTACCCGGTACTAACTGGGTTGTGGAGGGCAGATAGGCACTTGCTTCATATAAAATACTGGTATTCAGCTGCATCCATTAAGACTGGAAGCCGACCCCAACGTAATTGGGAAAAGGCTAAGCAGATGATGTACAAACCAGGATGAGCAAACTAGAAATTATGCTCCGTAATCTCGTCCTCATTTAGTACTTGTAGTTTGCACTTCCTGCTAAGTCGCTATCACATTTTTTAAAGATGAATCGATTTCATCAACATGAAAATGTTGTCTGTGGTCCGGTCTTGGCGCGCTCTGTCTGACATCTGTCAACTCATTGTACTTTTTTGTGAAGCGCGCAGGTCACGTTTCCGTTAATAAAGTTCCTAAAATGTTGTCATTACCAAACCGAGATGGGAAAAAACCGAAGAAAACGAGACGAAGAGATGAGAGAACTCAACGAACGTTTGCGAGAACTAGAAAATCGGTCGAGCAAGCGAAAACGGAGTCGTCACCGAAACTCTGGCTTTTTTGTTTAAGTACCTACCCACTCGTCTTTTCCAAAAAGTACCTGGCACCCTGGTCTAAGATGCACATGTCTCTAGGGGTTTCACGAGAGGTTAACCATGAGAACACCAATTGTGCCAACCTATTAGACATCATTAGAGCTTTCACGAGAGGCTAGCCGATGATCTTAGCCATCTAACAATATAACGACATCACAAGAGCTTTCACGAGAGGTCAGCCGATGGAGTACACGTTCAGTTGTTCGCACATGTCTCTAGAGTTTTCACGAGAGGTTAACCATGAGTACACCAACTGTGCCCACATTAGTAAGATATCACTAGAGCTTTCACGAGAGGTTAGCCGATGATCTAAGCCATCCTACAATAGAACGACATCACCAGAGCTTTCACGAGAGGTCAGCCGATGATGTACACATTCAGTTGTTCATAGTCTCGTCCCTACTGCATCCCTTGAGCTACCACGAGAGGTTAGCCGTGGATTTAAACTCGACTAGGCAGAGGCTTAACTTTAATTATCCTTTTTACACAAGTATGAAGCCCGCTCCAGTCGAACACGCTCGAGAAGCCGTGGTCGACCGATGTTGTGAGACACGTTTTAAAACCCGACGCAGCCTGACTCGCGCGGCAGTAATTCCTCATAACCACCACTTCTGAGTACAAACACTTGTCCTAAATCACCTAATGAAGGAAATATTTAAAATTATTTTAGATTAAGATTTAATTTCAAATTATAAAAAAAAAAAATATGCTATAATAACTTTATTGAATATTATTATCCGTGTCTAAGACGACTCACTGACCGAAATCAGAAAGAGGCAGAGATGAGGGGGCGTAGCCAACATAGACACCTATAGAACTTCACGCCAGCCTGGCCACGCGGTGGTCAGCAGTAATTGTGAAGGGTTTAAATGAAACGGCAGCTTGTTGCACCCACCAAAACTAAATGAAGAAGTGGCAGCCACACTGAGGATGGTGGAGTAAAAAGGGACCAACGAATCAGTGGGCAGCAGATCACCTCGGCTGCTGCCATTACATCAATAGGCAAAGTGTTAAGCAATCTAATCGCCAACCGAGAGAGTAGTGATCAAATTTTAACTCTTTATGTGATGCAGCCAGACTACTTTGTCACATTTATCATGCAACTGCATCACCAGACGCTCCCTAATCCTGCCTGGCCTCAATAAGATAATGAAGGAGCTAATGGGGCAGACTCCAATATCTGAGTACCTGTTCGGTGATAAGCTGCAGGACAAGGTTAATGCAAAAAATAATAATAATAATAAAGTCAGGACAAGAATTGAAGAACACACCTGCAAGACCTCTAACGCAGTGCTGAAGCGGAAAAACCAGGTGAAACTAGCAACACGCCCGAGGCACTCACCACAGAGGCGCCAGCCGATACGTCGGGGACAGGAATGCGTCTAGCTCAGGTAGAAACTGGAAGATTGCAGTATTTCACTGAAGTCTGGAATAATGTTACCACCTATCCAACAATACAATGATTGGATCAAGGGTTATAAACTACTTACACTTTTATGAAATTCCAGTTCAAACTTCCATTCTTAAAAACAATAACTTCAGTCAGAAAGAAAGCAATCTTATTTTATGGAAATTAATAAACTCGTGTATTGAATGATATTTATCCGCAGATAATCAATTTTTATCCAGCATATTTTTGCATCCAAAATCAGATGGCACTTGGATTTATATTAAATCTCAAAAAACTTAATAAATATATTAATACACATCACTTCAAACTAGAAGACATATGGACAGCAACCAAACTCATGACCCCAGGTTGATTTATGGCAACTATAGATTTGAAAACTGCACCATGCCCAATCGGACACGGTGCATTGTTATTTTAATTGTGTCTGTAATTGCGGGTATCTAAGTGCTATACTTCTTACCCATAAAAAATATGATAGATTTCTCCGGTTTCAGTTTCAAGATACATTGTAAGTTTACATGCCTTCCATTTGGGCTTAGCATAGCACCATAATGTATTCACAAAGATTATGAAGCCAGTTATGTGTCACCTGAGGCCATTGGGGTTACTTTTCTATACGGTGATATTTTGTGCCTTGGTGATTCATATACTAAGTTTTTTCTTAAAAAATCTAGGGTTTGTTATCAATACTAAAAAGAATGTCTTAGAACCCAGACAATGCTGTCAGTATATAGGATTTCTGATAGATTCAGTTCAATTTAATATCTCACTTCGTCGGAAGAAGATAGTTAAATTTCATCCCTAACTTATTAAATAATTTTAAGTCTAAGAGGATATGCAAAATAGTAGAATTTGCTCAGTTGCTAGGTAAAGGTATCCTTGTTGCTGCTTGCCCAGCAGTGGAATATGGTTGGCCTTACACCAAAGTTATGGAAAGTAACAAAACAACAATGAAAATTACAAGGCTCTGCTACCTATCACAAGAGGAATTAGGATAGGACTAGATTGGTGGTTGTCTCATTCCAATAACCTACAACAGTATAAAACTATTTGACCTTGTTCTAGAAATATTTTCTGATGCTTGACAAACTGGCTGGGGTCTGGTATGTAATGATGTCAGAAGCCATGGGCATTGGGCAACTGATGATAAAAAGTTTCATATAAATTACCTTGAACTACTAGCAGTATTTATAGGGCTCAAAATATTTGCAAGCACACTCAGACACTGTGAAATTTTACTTAGAATTAAATAGATAACACAACAGCCATAGCCTACATCAATAAAATGGTTGGCACTCGTTTTACCCACCTTAATAATTTAGCCAGAAAGTTGTGGCAACGGTGTGAGGAAAGACACATTTGGATCTATGCATCTTACATCAGTTCTAAAGAAAACACTATCGCAGATCTCTAATCTAGGCATCCAAACAGAAATTGAACGGAAGTTATGTGATGTAGCCTACAAGACTATTATTGTTTAACCTGAGATTGATCTGTTTGCAAACAAGTTTAATACTAATTGTCAGAATTATATATCATGCACTGTCAAATGGTATGGTGATTTCTTTTATACATTACCACCATTTGCACTTATTAGTACGATATTACAGAAAATAAAAGGGGAAGGGGCAACAGGCATTGTTGTAGTACCTTGGTGGCCCTCACAATCATGGTTTCCCTTATTTGAGCCCATGGTTATTTCTGAAATGATAATAATGGAACCCCATCATAAAAGCGATATGAGTCTGCTCTGAATCAGGGGATTTCCTATTGTCAGAACCAAGATATTGACCCTCTCCTAGACTCAGATCCCACTGTGATATCTTTACTGACTAAAATTTAATGAGGGACTGTCGTATAGCTCACTCAATACCATTACGTTAGTTATTTCCCTAGTTCTAGGGTTATTTCCCACATTGGCTCAGATGACCGACTGTCAAGGTTCTTCAGGGATTTATTTAGGTTAAGACCTAAGAACCCCAAATATGAAGTAGTATGGGATCGCAGTATTGTTTTGAATTATTTCTCTAAATTATTTCCTAATGAAACCCTTAGTCTAGAAATAATTACCAAAAAGTTAGTTACCATAATAGCCCTTATAACTGCACACAGAATTCAAACCTTGTCTCTCATAAGTATACTGATAACATTTCTTATAATCAGGATAATTATTAACATAAAAATTCCAGAAATTATTAAAATCTCTGAACCTGGTAGATATCAACCCAAATTGATATTACCATTTTTTAAGGAGAATTTGTCTGTGTGCCCTGCTACTACCCTTTTGTTCTATTTAGATATTACAGAAAATATAAGACAAGATTATAAATCACTAATTATAACTAAGTATAAGAAAACCATATCATGCCGCCACTACTGCAACTATTAGTAGGTGGATAAAACAAATTCTGGAATAAATACTCCCAAATTCACATCACACAGCACAAGGCACGATTCTGCATAAAATGCCTCTGAAGTGGGTATTAATATTGAAGTTATAAGAAAAGCAGCTGGTTGGACCACAGGTTCCTCAACTTTTGCTTGCGAGAACTATAGTTAGTGATTCTAATGCTTTTGCACAATTAAGCAGTGTGTTCTTTCTGGTCTATAAACTTTATAACACACTCCTTGTTATTATTGGTTGATTAAATTTAATGTCAATGGTTACTGTCTGATTAAAGTAATTATGTTCTATAAAAGATTATTATGACACTGGTTGACACTAGAGTTAGAGAAAATTTATGTTATTTTACCTTTTATTTAAGTAAATGTGTAATTACTACCCAAGTAATAATACTCAGAATAGTATGTTAGGCTGCATTGTTCAATGATTAAAAGATGTTGATTATATTACCAACACAACTTCTTTGAACATCTACAAGTACTAAATGAGGACGAGATTACGGAGCATAATTTTATTATATAGATCGGACTAACTTACCTAGTGACGTCCAATCCTTAATTATGTGAAGTAATCTCGTCCTCATTGTATCCCAACCCTTCCCAGAAGATCAGCCTACTTATATGTGTTTTAAAGTGTCTTATCTACACCCTTTTTAAAGTTGTGTTGACTAATGTATCGGGACTACGATAGATAACCGTATCGGTCATCTTGAAGTCCCGATCATGTGCTTTGAAAGAATGAGTTGACAGATGTCAGACAGAGCGCGCCAAGACCGGACCACAGACAACATTTTCATGTTGATGAAATCGATTCATCTTTAAAAAATGTGATAGCGAGTTAGCAGGAAGTGCAAACTACAAGTACTAAATGAGGACGAGATTACTTCACATAATTAAGGATCGGACGTCACTAGGTAAGTTAGTCCGATCTATATAATTAGACTAGGGTTAGGTAAGAATTTAAAAAGAAAATGAATTGTTTTAGGCGTTCTTGTTCAAAGAATTTGCATAATTACGTACCTATTCAGATTTAGATGATACAAATAAATGTTGAAATGTAAATCTCCTTAGCTATCTTTCTACACAAAAAAACAATGAATACTACTTTCTACACTACATAGTTGAAATATAGTCCTGACCAATCTACTAAAAACAGTCCCCCAATTTCCAAGATTAACGCAATTAACAACGAAAAGCAAGCTAACTTAATTTACTCGTTCCCCACTCTTGATAAGAGCAAAACCAACATAAAATAACGAATTATCCAACACTGTACCTGTACCCAAACTAGGGTCTACCTATTATTTCATTATATTTGGGTTCTCTCATTACGAGGGGTCCAAACAGGCCCCTGCTGTAATTGTTGGGGTACCTTTTCGATCCCTTAGGAACGGAAGGGGTTAATTCCTTGCCGGCTGCAGAATGATTATGACATAATCTGGAGAACTGTGGTTGGTTTTTAAGTTTTTAGTTTTATGTACGAGTGTTTTTCTGTGATTCTCAATTATAGGGGTTAATTTTATTGAGGGTGGGTTTAGATCTCGAAAACCCCATAATGAAAATTCACGTGAGTATTTTTAAAGTCTCTGGCGAGATATTATTTTTGGTTATGTTATAAATTTTATGTTGGGTTATATATATATATAATATATATATAGGTATAACTCGCGGCTAAATAATTCGAGTCAATCTACAATGCTAAGCTATGCTTGCAAAGGTCAGTCTCTGGATGGGTGACCATGATACATACCAAGTGTTCGCCGTGCCTCGGAAAACACGTTAAGGCGTTAGTCCCGGCGGTTATTTGTAGATCTTTGTAACTTTTCAAGTAGTTAGTGACAGGCATGATGAGAATTTTAGGTAAAAATAAATATTGACTCTCCCACTAACCACTGAGTCCTGAGAGGACGCTCGTTGTCGATACCTTCGACTACGAAGCTATTCTATCTGCGAAAAACTTAATTTATGCGCAAGCCGAATCAGCCTGTAATATTCCCAATCTGCTGGGATTTCCGGTCGGTATGATAATTCAATTACTTGATTAGTCGATATGTAAACGCCCGAACTACGGCAAATCATAAAATGGGTAATACTTTTTGGTGGTCGTTGGTAAAACCTAGCAAACCCCGAAAAAACCCGAAAAATTGACTATTCCTTATATAATCTTTATATTTATGAACAACTCATGTTGGTAAATCCTTAGAGTTAATAGTAAAACCTAAGATTGACCAATATATACGAGTTTTTACAGTAACAGATACCATGTTATGTTAATATTCTTATAGAGGAGTATCTTATATTATATACGTAATATTACGCATTCTTGCAAAAGTAAAAATATAGTGCTAGTTCTAGCTGCTACCTATACAGGGTTGTTATAAAACAGGTAAAGTAACCTATTTGTATGTGTTGAGTGCTAGACTAACAAGCTGTCGGTCTAATGCACTGAGACCTTTAAATCTGAGACTTTATTTTCTAAACCTTGTATGAACCCCATTTTATATAGTTTGCGTGTGTTGAGACACTGAAAAACTAGAAGTGGTACTATTCTGGAAGGTTATACTTTCAGTGCTAAAAGTCAGTTAGTAGTATACTATTCTATTTTATTTTATTTATTATGGGACAATAAACAGCTACAATATATAATGTTTACAAATAACAGTAATATACATAATTATGAAGTATTAACAATATTGCAGCCCACTACATTATCCGCATGTTAACAAAATTAAGATAGGTTAAAAAGTGCCACTAGATTTAGCATTACTCAGATATTATTATAATTTTAAGAATAAAAAAAGAACATAGATTATTAAAATAAACACAATACAATTAATAAGTTATCTAAGAAGAGAAATAATAATTGAGAAAAAAAAAGAAAATTTTGGGATTATTCGTTATTATCACAAATGAGAACAATTGAAATTATGTAAAATAAGGAAAATGACAATACAATGCAATTATAAATTCATACAATTCACTAACGAAAATAATTAAAACAGTTGAAATAAATTAATAATAATAAGGGATTCACACTACCTATTTCTTATTATCTAAATATATAAAAGAAGAAACTGACTGACTGACTGACTTACTGACTGACTGACTGACTGACTCATCTATCAACGCACAGCCCAAACCGCTGGGTCTACAGATTCCAAATTTGGCAAGTAGGTTTCTTATGTGGTCTAGGGGTGCACTAAGAAAGGATTTTTCAAAATTCACCCCCTAAGGGGGTTAAACGGGGCTCCAAAGTTTGTATGGGGAAACAAGATTAGTTTGACTATTTTATTCGAAACTTCACAGGAGTGTTCCTATTAATAAATGAGTAGAAACGGGTTTCAGGTTTTTTCAGAATTCAACCCCTAAGAGGGGAAAAAGGGGTGACAAAGTCAAAAAATCTATGCACAGCCCAAACCGCTGAGTCTAGAGATTCCAAATTTGGCACATTGGTTTCTCATGTGCTCTAAGGGTGCACTAAGAAAGGATTTTCCAAAATTCACCCCTTAAGGGGGTTAAACGGGGATCCAAAGTTTGTATGGGGAAACAAGATTAGTTTGACTATTTTATTCGAAACTTCACAGGAGTGCTCCTATGGATAAATGAGTAGAAACGGGTTTCAGGTTTTTTCAGAATTCAACCCCTAAGACGGGGAAATGGGGTGGAAAAGTATAAAAATCAATGCACAGCCCAAACCGCTGAGTCTAGAGATTCCAAGTTTGGCATATAGATTCTTTATGAGGTTTAGAGGTGCATTAAGAAAGGATTTTTCAAAATTCACCTCCTGAGGGTATGAAACGGGGGTCCAAAGATTACATGGGGAAATAGGATTATTAATACTACATTATTCGAAACTTAACGGGAGTACTCCTATCGATAAATGAGTTAGCATTTGTGTTTCAGGGTTTTTCAGAATTTAACCCCTAAAAGGGGAAATGGGGTAACAAAGCCTGAAATTCAACATAGGTATTGTTTTTATGGTAAATTGGGTCGGGTGTATTACAAAAACAACGATTTTAAGATTTAATGTGGCAGACCTGAAATACTATCATTCCCTATTCATTCCGATGGGGTTGAAAAGTCTAAAAATCAATATGGGTGTCAATACCGAGATTATCAGGGGCGCTGATTACGAAAATGGCATTTATTTTGAGTTCCAGATGATAATGATCGTGATTACGATGATGATGATTGTGATAATGATGACGATGATTGTGATGATGATTGTGATGATGATGATTTTGATTACGATGAAAATGATTATGTTTACGATGATGATGATTGTGATAGTGATGATTGTGATAACGTTGACAATGATTGTGATTACGATGATAATAAGTGTGATAACGATGACAATGATTGTGATTACGATGATAATAAGTGTGATAGTTATGGTGATTGTGATGGTGATGGTGATGGTGATTGTGATAGTTATGGTGATTGTGATGGTGATTGTGATGGTGATTGTGATGGTGATTGTGATGGTGATTGTGATGGTGATTGTGATGGTGATTGTGATGGTGATTGTGATGGTGATTGTGATGGTGATTGTGATGGTGATTGTGATGGTGATTGTGATTGTGATTGTGATTGTGATAGTTATGGTGATTGTGATGGTGATTGTGATGGTGATTGTGATGGTGATTGTGATGGTGATTGTGATGGTGATTGTGATGGTGATTGTGATGGTGATTGTGATGGTGATTGTGATGGTGATTGTGATGGTGATTGTGATTGTGATTGTGATTGTGATTGTGATGGTGATTGTGATGGTGATTGTGATGGTGATTGTGATGGTGATTGTGATGATAATAATTAGATTATGAAATTTGGCACATAGATAGTTTATAACCTGAATTAACATGTAGGACACTATTTTCCCTTTAGTATGATCCAGTGGGACAGTTACCGAACTTCACGCGGGCGAAGCCGCGGGCAACAGCTAGTGATTGGATAAGATTTTAAACACATTGGACTTAAATTTCGATTTCGAACATACAAAAATATCAATATCGATGAAGTTGCTATTATAAGATTCCACCATACGACGAATAGGGCAACGCAATCCTGAATTCCTCCGACAGGTATTTACAGCGAACAATATACCTGCACGGACACTATGCTTATTTACAGTGCGGGGAACCACATAGCATAACTTACTCGTAAGATCAATAGAATCGAGGTGATTATGAACAATACCATGTAGTACGTTGGCTTCTAAATACTTTCGTCTAGATTGTAATGTTAACCTATTATATTTATTTAATAATTGTGAATATGACAAACACCTTTTATAACACCTAAAGTACACAGCGCGAAGAAATTTACGCTGGGCTTTCTCGATCATATCTATATAAATAAAAACAAAAGGCCTGACTGACTGACTGACTCATCAACGCCCAGCCCAAACCCTTGGACCTAGAAAGCTGAAATTTTACACAGAGGTTCCCTTTATAATGTAGACAAGGAATAAGGAAGGATTTTTAGAAATTCAACCCCTAAGGGAGTTAAAGGGGATGGAAGTTTGTATGAAAGTCCATCAGTTTTAAAGTTAGGATCTTCAAATGTTGTGTTTAGGCTGACAATCAAAAATTAATTGATACGTGTCTCAGCGTTTTTCATAATTCTACCCCCAAAGGGTTAAAAAGGGGATGAAGTTGTATATGGAAAATCGTCAGTTTTAAAGTTATGGTCTTCAAATTTTGTATTTAGGCTGATGATTAAAAATTAATTGATACGTGTCTCAGCGTTTTTTACAATTCCACCCCCGAAGGGTTAAAAAGGGGATGAAGTTGTTTATGGAAAATCGTCCGTTTTAAAGTTAGTAAGTAGTTTGTGTTTAGGCTCATGATTAAAAATTAATTAATACGTGTCTCAGCGTTTTTCATAATTCTACCCCCAAAGGGTTAAAAACGGGATGAAGCTGATGTGTATGAAAGTCCGTCAGTTTTAAAGTTAGGATCTTCAAATTTTGTGTTTAGGTTGATGATTAAAAATTAATTGATACGTGTCTCAGCATTTTTCACAATTCTACCACCGAAGGGGGATGAAGTTGTTTATGGAAAATCATCAGTTTTAAAGTTAGGATCTTCAAATTTTGTGTTTAGGCTGATGATTAAAAATTAATTGATATGTGTCTCAGCGTTTTTAATAATTCTACCCCCAAAGGGTTAAAAAGGGGATGAAGCTGTTGTGTATGAAAGTCCGTCAGTTTTAAAGTTAGGATCTTCAAATTTTGTGTTTAGGTTGATGATTAAAAATTAATTGATACGTGTCTCAGCGTTTTTCACAATTCTACCTCCGAAGGGGGTGAAGTTGTTTATGGAAAATCGTCAGTTTTAAAGTTATGATAATCAAATTAAGTGTTTAGGCTGATGATTCAAAATTAATTGATACGTGTCTCAGCGTTTTTTACAATTCCACCCCCGAAGGGTTAAAAAGGGGATAAAGTTGTTTATGGAAAATCGTCCGTCTTAAAGTTAGGATCTTCAAATTTTGTGTTTAGGCAGATGATTAAAGATTAATTGATATGTGTCTCAGCGTTTTTCATAATTCTACCCCCAAAGGGTTAAAAACGGGATGAAGCTGTTGTGTATGAAAGTCCGTCAGTTTTTAAGTTATGATAATCAAATTAAGTGTTTAGGCTGATGATTCAAAATTAATTGATACGTGTCTCAGCGTTTTTCATAATACCACCCCCGAAGGGTTAAAAGGGAGAATGAAGTTGTTTATGGAAAGTCCTTAATTTTCGAAGTAAAGCTCACTTAATTTATTATCTAGGCTTATGGTTGGAAGCTAACGCAACGGTGTTTTTAAAAATTTCAACCCCTAAGGGGGTAAAAGATGAAAAGGGGGCTTTATCTGTACAAATAAATAAAATTGAAGTGTCTGTTTGTATTATTAAAACAACCGCATTTTACTACATGCATATGAATGTATATAGGGTACATATACCAAAATATTTTTTTTTTAATTTTTGCCTGTTGTCTGTTTGTTCCGGCTAATCTCTGGAACGGCGGGACCGATTTTGACGGCACTTTCACTGGCAGATAGCTGATGAAATAAGGACTAACTTAGGCTACTTCTATTATAGATAAAATATATACAGTAACCCTCCTTCTGGCGCAGTCGGGTAAAAACATATAAAAGAAGAAGAAACTGACTGACTGACATATCAACGCACAGCCCAAACCACTGGGTCTACAGATTCCAAATTTGGCAAGTGGGTTCCTTATGTGGTCAAGGAGTGCACTAAGAAAGGATTTTTCAAAATTCACTCCCTAAGGGGGTGAAAAAGGGCTCCAAAGTTTGTATGGGGAAACAAGATTAGTTAAACTGTTTTTTTTTAAACTTAACAGGAGTACCTACTCCTATCGATAATTGAGTAAACATTTGTGTTTCAGGTTTTGTCAGAATTAAACCCCCAAGAGAGGGAAATGGGGTGACAAAGTATAAAAATAAAGGCACAGCCCAAACCGCTGAGTCTAGAGATTCCAAATTTGTCACATAGGTTCCTTAGGAGGTTTAGGGGTGCACTAAGAAAGGATTTTTGAAAATTTACTCCCTAAGGGGGTGAAACGGGATTCGAAAGTTTGTATGGGGAAAGATTAGTTAGACTGTTTTATTCGAAACTTCACAGGAGTGCTTCTATCGATAAATGGGTAGAAATGGGTTTCAGGTTTTTTTCAGAATTCAACCCCTAAAGGGGGAAATGGGTTTGGTATTGTTTGTATTGTGTATCGGGTCGGGTGTATTACAAAAACAGCGATTTTAAGATTTAATGTGGTGGACCTGAAATACCATCATCCCCTGTTGGGGTGCGATGGGGTCGAAATGTCTAAAAATGAATATGGGTGTCGATTCCGAGATTATCATTGGTGCTGATTACGAATATGGCATTTATTTTTAGATCCAAAAGATAGCGTATTCGACTTCTATACAGGATTATTGTTGATTTGTTGTTGTGATGATTGTGATAACGATGATGGTAATTGTGATAATGATTGTGATAGTGATAGTGATTGGAATAGTGATGGTGATGGTTGTTGTGATTAAGATGATGGTGATTGTGATAGCGATTGTGATGATTATGAAATTAGGCACATAGATAGTTTATAACCTGGATTAACATGTAGGATACTATTTATCCCTTTAGTATGATCCCGTGGGACAGTTACTGAACTTCACGCGGGCGAAGCCGCGGGCAACAGCTAGTTTCTTATAAAACGGGTTCCAAATTGGGACAGCATATTCGAGCTGCGAGCGTACAAGCGTCTTGTATAAGTAAAGATAGGTGGAGGGCCGTTTGAACTCTGTGGATGATCTCAGGACAAAACCATACATCTTAAATGATTTATTAACAATTCTTTCTACGTGTTGATTAAGTGATAGCTTATTGTCCAGTAGAACACCAAGATCTCTTACAATCGAGGTGTTACATAAAAAGGCATTATTTAGCCTGTACTTAAATTTTGTGATCAATTTCTTTTTTGTGAAATCTATATAATGACATTTGGAGATACTTAAGTGTAATTTGTTGTCAAAGCAGTATGCCGAGAGTCTATCTAAGTCTTCTTGAAACGTTAGACAGTCTTCTATAGTATTATTGTATAGTAATTTTAAAAGCTTTCAAATCATCGGAATATCGGCATACATAAGAAATTTAGTACTTAAAAAGCATTTCCAAATGTCATTTATATATAAATTAAATAAAAGAGGTCCCAGGATTGAGCCCTGTGGAACACCAGAGGTTATAGACACTGTATCAGACTGATGGCCACTCACAACAACCTTCTGTGTTCTTTTTTGAATGTAGGATAAAAACCACCGGAGCAAGATTCCCCGTATACCATTAAATGCAATTTTATTAAGTAAAATTTCATGATCGACCTATAGTATACTGTAGCGTATTTATACTTAGTTAAAAGTTGTATATTCAACCTAAGGTTGAATTTCATTTGCACTTTATAAAACGATGAAGACTATTTGGATGTGATGGTTAGATAGTTTCACTCTGCGAAGTTATATTTACAAGGCATTTTTAACAAAAGTGCAAGTTCGTTAAATCGTTGGTCCCGGCCTAAAAGTCTGACAACCAGTCTTACCAAAGGGTATCGTATTATCAAGTACTAACTGGGTTATGGAGGTCAGATAGGCAGTCGCTCCATGTAAAATACTGGTATTCAGCTGCATCCGGTTAGACTGGAAGCTGATCCCAACAAAGTTGGTAAAAGGCTGGGCAGATTTAATCCAGTGTGTTTACATTGCAGGAAAGCTATCTTCAACCCACATGATGGCTGAGTCTAACGGAATAAATCCTGGCCATTCGACATTTAAATTTCTATAGGTACGTAGAATAATATTGTCATAGCATTAATTTCAGTATAAGACACAACATATCAATATTCAACAAAAGCCGTCAATAAAATAAACACGGTACTTCGTGTGGTAGTAAGATTACCACACAAAGCACGCTCGTGCGTAAACAGTAACTTATTGTGGCGACGCGTTATACTGTGGTTTGTTCACACGGTGTGAGTTTGTTTGCTAGTAGATATTTAATATTCATGACTTTATTTGAATGATTTAAAGCTAGTTTCACCTATAAAGTCGCTTTGCAGGACCTTGGCATTTTAACGCGTAAATCTAACGATAAGTCAAAAAAACTATGTTGGTAAAAACATATAATTATTATGTTTATTCGAGCCGTTACTTTGCGGAAATCCATGATTTTAAATGTTATGCAGAATATGTAGTTTTAATTACGCAAAAAACATGGACGATGCAAGATGCAGCACCCCTGAAATAATTTGCTCATGCAGGAATAAATATAGAAATAGGCATGTCATTTGTTTTTTTTTTTATCCTCTGTCATCATGATCATTATCCTGTCTTTATCCTAAATTAGCTACTTCAGGACGGTGCATTGTGTTTTCTTCCATATTCATTCCTTAAAAAGTCACCTTATAAGTCACCCTCTTCTAGCGAAAATTATCTTTTACTGACACAATCCAGCCATCGCTTCTTCAGTCTTTCCCAAAGCCGAAATATATGTATAATTTTCTCACAACATTATTCATATTATAGTCTGCGCAAGATAAGTAGGAATTAAAGGTCATTAACCCGCATACATTTATTCAAACACATAATTCCGAAAACAGAAATAATGACATAACTCGCCTCGACCTTTATCGTTATTCTTGACTTTTTCTAGTAATAAAAAATTGGCCAAGTGCGAGTCGGACTCGCGCATGAAGGGTTCCGTACCATCGCAGTACGGGAACCCGCTTTTATTTTTAATTTATTATTTGTTGTTATAGCGGCAACAGAAATACATCATCTGTGAAAATTTCAACTGTCTAGCTGTCACGGTTCATGAGATACAGCCTGGTGACAGACAGACGGAAGACGGACAGACAGCGAAGTCTTAGTAATAGGGTTCCGTTTTTACCCTTTGGGTACGGAACCCTAAAAACGATCCATAATGTATTGTCGGGGTACCTACGCAGAGAAATCAAAGAAAGAGCAATGACCTTTAATTCCTACTTATCTGGCGCAGACTATAGGTGGTATCTAAGAAAATATCTACATTAATGTGAGTGACATTAAAAGGCGCAAAAATGTCCATAATTCTTAGACACATTGACACAGAGACGAAGAAGATAATAAATAACAAGTGTATTTAGACTTACAAGTAACCAGAACACAACAAATCAGCCAAAGAACAACCGTTTTGCGGTGTAATTAAGTGAAACAAATTAATTCTATTTTTGGTTGAGAACTGCCTCCCGCTTTCATAATACCTAAATGGCTCAAAGCAGAAAGTAAACGTTAAATAATGATGAAAACAAAAGGCAAACGGAAATATTAAAAATTCTTAATCTTTTTGGAAAAACAATGTAATTATAATTACCTATACAGGCTTCATTCAATTGCATTTTGTGAACGGTTAGTCAACTCATCGAAAGCTGCTAAGGTTTTGTTTTCAATCCCCAGTTTGGGTAAGGCGATATTAGATTTTTCTTTAGAGAATTTTCACATTTGTCAGTACTGAGATAGGAGCCTTTTGGCCTTGCACAGGACCATTTTAATTGTTTTTTTTTTGTTTTTCTCTTGTTTACTTTTTTTTATATAATTTTGTCATGTCTATTCTATCTTTTTGTTTCTGTTTTGTCCTGTGTATGTTTAATAAATACTTTTCTTTCTTTCTTTCTTTTCTATTTCTATACAAAATGTCATACAAATTTCATTTACATCATCATCATCATAGCAGTCTGGAATTATCCACTGCTGGGTTTAAAGGTCTCCCCTTTTTTCTGTCACACTTCCCGGTTCTGTGCGTCCCTTATTCAGGTGTCCCCGCAACTTTGACGATATTGTCGACCCAACGAGCTCTAGGACGGCCGGTTCCTAAAGGAGACAATTTTTTCTTCACCGACTTCGGAGCTTGACCATTGTTTGATTGATTTGGTGTTTTTGTCACCGGCTTCTGAAGCTTAAGTTGTTTTTAACTTTTTTGTGTTTTTTTTTTAAGTCGGTTTTATTTTTAACTAAAGAGATATGATTACCACTGGGTACCGTACTTTTGTTTTTGTAAACGGAAAAAAACATCTGTATTATCTGTCAAATGACCAATGTCATTTGACCACAACAGGAATGATTTGATTCGCAAAAAAAACATCATAATATAACTTATTTATTATGATTTTAAGATTCCGGTTTCGTTTCTATGTAGGTAATCTTTCGTTCATTACTATAATAAAATGGTTACTTATTTTTGTTTTAATATGAATATAATATGCAACATCCAAGTGGGCCTAAAAAAATTGTATCCTTTAACTTTCATAAAACAAAATCAGCATATCAGGTGCGTAAAACGAGCGATGACCACAAGAGAGAGTCAAAATAAATTGCCACGAATTAATGAATACCGTCCCAAGAGCATAAATAAGCAGATAGCGACTGGCGCAAGTAGGTGTTCGCCTGTAACATTCACACGCAATCTGTACAAGTCCTTTGTTACGCATTGATGTGTTTTTAAGTACTAAATTTCTTATGTATGCCGATGATTTGAAAGCTTTTAAAATTATTAATACAATAGAAGACTGTCTAACGTTTCAAGAAGACTTGGATAGACTCTCAGCATACTGCTTTGACAACAAATTACACTTAAGTATCTCCAAATGTCATTATATAAATTTCACAAAAAAAAAATATATCACAAAATTTAAGTACAGGCTAAATAATGCCTTTCTATGTAACACCTCCATTGTAAGAGATCTTGGTGTTCTACTGGACAATAAGCTATCGCTTAATCAACACGTAGAAAGAATTGTTAATAATTCATTTAAGATGTATGGTTTTGTCCTGAGATCATCTACAGAGTTTAAACGGCCCTCCACCTATCTTTACTTATACAAGACGCTTGTACGCTCGCAGCTCGAATATGCTGTCCCAATTTGGAACCCGTTTTATAAGAAATATATAGATATGATCGAGAAAGTCCAGCGTAAATTTCTTCGCGCCGTGTACTTCAGGTGTTATAGAAGGTGTTTGTCATATTCACAATTACTAAATAAATATAATATGTTAACATTAGAATCTAGACGAAAGTTTTTAGAAGCCAACGTACTACATGGTATTGTTCATAATCACCTCGATTCTATTGATCTCACGAGTAAGTTATGCTATGTGGTCCCCCGCACTGTAAATAAGCGTAGTGTCCGTGCAGGTACATTGTTCGCTGTAAATACCTGTCGGACTAATTCAGGATTGCGTTGCCCTATTCGTCGTATGGTGGAATCTTATAATAGCAACTTCATTGATATTGATATTTTTGTATGTTCCAAATCGAAATTTAAGTCCAATGTGTTTAAAATGTTATCCAATTATAATAAGAAATAGTGTGAATCCCTTATTATTATTAATTTAATTTATTTGAACCGTTTTAATTATTTTCATTAATGAATTGTATGAATTTATAATTGCATTGTATTGTCATTTTCCTTATTTTACATAATTTCAATTATTCTTATTTGTGATAATAACGAATAATCCCAATTTTTTTTTTTTTTCTCAATTATTATGTTTCTTCTTAAATAACTTAATAATTGTATTGTGTTTATCTTAATAATCTATGCTCTTTTTTTCTATTCTTAAAATTATAATAATATCTGAGTAATGCTAAATCTAGTGGCACTTTTTACCTTATCTTAATTTTGTTAACATGCGGATAATGTAGTGGGCTGCAATATTGTTAATACCTCATAATTATGTATATTACTGTTATTTGTAAACATTATATATTGTAGCTGTTTATTGTCCCATAATAAATAAAATAAAATAAAATAAAATTGATAATGGCGTAACGTATCAAATGTTTATTGGGTTACAAGCCAGTAAACATACGGGCTAGTATTGTTAAAGCACACGCAGTGGGTAACGTCAATTTCGGAAATGCTTTACTTAATGTTATCTTTGAAGTAATTGCCATAAACAATACCATTGATTTAAACTTATATGTCTGCTTTGTCATAAGATTGCACCTATATGCGGTCGTTTACCGTAGAACAAGACCATTTTCTACATTTAGGTAACACCGCGACCGCGTGGTTGTTTTTCAACAACGTAGACCAGACGTCGACTGATTCAAGATAAAAACAACTGTTTTCTGGAAACGATTTCTTTAGTACTAAGCATCACTTTTGTACTCTTTTGTGCACACTTATTTAATAGATACCTAATCTGTTAAATAAATAAATAAATACTACACTACTACAACTACTACAACAGCCCATAACGTCCACTGCTGGACATAAGCCTCTCCTATGATGGGAGGAATTTGCCGTAATCTCCACGCTTGGCAGGCGGATTGGAGATCGCAGTTATGAAAGACTAACAGAAAACGCTGCTGCCCATTCTCTGGTCCTCGGAGGCGCAAGGTGTTCTACCTCAGACATTAGTCGCCTTATACGACACCCGTAAGTGTAATGGGTTGGTTCTATTCTACTCTGCCGGATACCACACGGCTACTGATGACTGATTCAAGATAAAACAACTGTTTTCTAGAAAAGATTTCTTTAGTACTAAGCACCACTTTTGTACTCTTTTGTGCACACTTAAATAGATACCTAATCTGTTAAATAAATAAATAAGGGAGAGTCTATTAAAAAAAGACTGCTGCATACATAACATCACGCCTGCAATCCCCGAAGGGTTCGGCAGAGGTGTACCTAATAGTACTCCCACATTTCGCCAGTTATGTTTAAGTCCCATGTAATAGAGAGCGAGCCTATTGCCATCAGCCAGGCACAAAATCCAGACTCTGTGGCTGCTACTGAGAAATTCCCAAAAAAATCCAATATCAATTTGACCGATCCAGGAATCGAACCCAGGACTTCATGCTCAGTAGTCGCGATTGCGACCACTACTGCTTGCTACAACGAAGCAATCAAATCGAGGCAGGAAATGTCAGCTGCGTCAGAAAAACGCATACGTAGTTCTGATTAGCGTTCTTATCCCAACATACCCACCGTATGTTTCCACAATCCGATTCCCAGCGATCCCACCGATGGTTTACGGTCGTTTCAGAGCTTTTAAATTATTCAGAATGCGTCACCAGCCCCAAATTCCTATTACTTTGCATTATTCCCCACTGAAGCACTCCTAAGGGACTGGAATTGGATTTTGGTTCGATAGCCGTTGCTCCTAGCTGGTTAAAAATTTCGTTTCGAAATTGCGTTTGGATCAGCGCATTTTTGAGTATGTAGGGAAGGTAATGGAATCGATTGTGTTGCCACTTGGCATGGTCATCAGCCCTGACATTGTTCTTACTTATTGGGTGTTGGTGCAGCATGTTTACTAATATTGTGTGGTTAATGGGTACAAACTACTAATGCAAATATAGATCTTTATTAAACAAAGACTAATAATATTTACATTATTTACACACTAACTCAATAATAGAAATAATATTTACAAGTATCAAAAAGGGTTACAGGGCGTCGAAAAATTCGTCCACATCGCTGTCAACAGGAAAAGTGCCTAGAAGGCTGGCAGCATTGCCACGTTGGATGGCAATGCTGATTTTTTGGCCAAAAAATAGGCCCGCCCTCTGGTCACGTGAAGAGTCGTCCAGCCGTTTGGCGATTTCTCGAAAAACTAGGTGCAAATAAATCAAATTGAAGTGTCTGTTTGTAATTTTAAAATAACAGTTTTTTTTTTAATGCGTATGAAAGTATATATTACGAAAGTGTATACTTTAGCCGGATAACATTTTATTTTTTTGTTATAAGAACGTCTGTCTGTCTGTTGGTTCCGGCTTATTTCCGAAACGGCTGGACAGATTTTGATGGTTTTTTTAGTTTAGAAGAAGGATTAGGGTTCCGTGCACAAAAGTTAAAACTTATAAAATTTTAACAAAATCCAAATCAAATAGGGAAGTAATTATTATAGAATGATTTCATGCGGACGAAAGTCGCGGGCAACAGCTAGTCTAAATTAAATATGAACAGATAGGACAGATAAACCTTTCATAATTTTCTAAATTATGGAAAGAGAGGAAAGAATACCCAATGAGTTTAGAAGAACTATGAGACAAACAGGGCTTACTCCACAACAAACTTTAAAGCCAAGTCACTTTTTGCACCATATCTGTGCAAAAAGTTACTTGGCTCTAAAGTTTGTACAGATACAATAATCTTCATTATCTGCCTAGCCTTTTCTCAACTATGTTGGGGTCGGCTTCTGGTCTAACCGGATGCAGCTGAATACCAATATCGGTCAATCAATCAAATCATTTATTTGCAATGAATGTTTGTATGAGTATGTTTAGTATTTTACTTTTTTTATTGTAAATACAGATACAGGAGGAGCTCGTGGCTAAATAATAACACCCGCTCGGGTCGATCTTTAGGTTAAGCCGTGCTTGCCTAGGTTGGTCTGTGGATGGGTGACCACCCTTACATACCGAGTTTCCTCCGTGCCTCGGAAAGTACGTTAAGCTGTTGGTCCCGGCTGTCATTTGTCCATCTTTGACAGTCGTTACAGGTAGTCAGTGGCCCAAAAAGTCTGACAACCAGTCTTACCAAGGGGTATCGTATTATCCAGTACTAACTGGGTTGTGGAGGTCAGATAGGCAGTCGCTTCATGTAAAATACTGATATTCAGCTGCATCCGGTTGGATTGGAAGCCGACCCCAACGTAGTTTGGGAAAAGGCTAGGCAGAAGTGTTCACAAAATTATTCTAGTGGCAACAGAGCTCAACTTAGCGCATTTAAGTCCCAGGGGTCACAGTTTTTATTTTCTGCAGCTCCAAAGAATTTTCTGAAGAAAATGTAGACAAGAAGTGTATTTTAATGTTTACACTTTGTAGCACTTTATTTTACTTGGTTTCAACAACCTGAGATAGTAGTAAAGTTTTATAGCTTCTTAAAAATAATAACTCTTTGGAAGCTTCCTAATTGAGGAAGCTTTTAATCAAGCACTTGTTATTTTAAGAACTTTTTAAGAGCAATGGGAACAAATTGGCTTTTATAAGTCACTATATTTTTGCTAAAGGATCGTTGGATGCTAAGAATGGCAATACCCTCAGTATTGCCATTCTTAGCATCAAACGACCATAGCAGGAGTACGCGGTATATTTTAAAATTAAGATAAGATAAAGATTTATTTAATACATAGTTACATTATTAGGTTTCGTGAACAATACATGTGTTTTTTTCAACCGACTTCCAAAAAAAGGAGGTTCTCAATTCGACTGTATATATATATATATATTTTTTTTTTTTTGTGTTTGTTACCTCGGAACTTTCGACTGGGTGGACCGATTTTGACAATTATTTTTTTATTTGAAAGCTGGTGCTTCCTGTGTGGTCCCATTAAAATTGTGTGAACATCTGATGCTGATCTTCAGAGATATACAATGGAACTCTTCAAAAATAGACGGCAAATGTGCCGTGAATGTTGCAATCGCTTGGATGTTTATTGTTTATACAACATCATGACGTAACATCACGCCTGTATGCTCTGAGGGGGTATGCAGATGTATACAATACACCGAGA
This sequence comes from Xestia xanthographa, assembly GCA_905147715.2. Classification (NCBI taxonomy): domain Eukaryota; kingdom Metazoa; phylum Arthropoda; class Insecta; order Lepidoptera; family Noctuidae; genus Xestia; species Xestia xanthographa. The sequence continues at coordinate 3,015,344 of LR990657.1, read as the reverse complement.
TTTCGACAGTTAGGTATGCTAAGTTGGCGAGATCGTGTTCTGCGCGTGACTCAAATAACTTAACATCACGCCTGTATGGTCTGAGGGGGTATGCAGATGTGTAAAATACACCCAGATTTCGACAGTTCGTTCGTGTTCCGTGCACGCCTCAAAGAGATGTCAGCAAAAGGGACTGTTCTTAAGAGATACTGCGGCCCTGGAACACAAAGGGCTAAGAAAGAACATGGATGGGTTTTAGTCAGAAAAAACTGTCTGTCAAAAAACTAGTCTGACACTCCCTTCCGCTCCGCCCAGAGCGATAATTTGATGATTTCCCATCCGAAAAAAAAAGGTATGTTAAGTTCCATATATTGGGGATACGCCTATTACCATGACATGTATTGTTAACAATGCCAAATAAATTCATGGCAAATATTTGGGAACAACTAAAAATGGAAAACTAAAAAACTTTTTTGCAAAAAATAAAACCGACTTCAAAAAACACAAAAAAGTGAAAAATAACTTTAGCTTCAGAAGTCGGTGACAAAAAACGAAATCAATCAAACAAGAGTCACCGACTTCTGAAGCTAAAGTTATTTTTCACTTTTTTGTGTTTTTTGAAGTCGGTTTTATTTTTTGCAAAAAAGTTTTTTATACTGTGGGAGACTGCTGCTGGTTGGTGGTGGTGGAATTAAAAAATACCCGTTTCACATAATAATTTTTCATAATTTTAAGAATTTATTCATAATATCTATGGATGATACTGATTGTGGTTGTAGCAAACAATCTAACGAATATGCTTTAGAAAAAAAATCGATAAAAAAATCAAGCACTTGTTATTTTAAGAACTTTTTAAGAGCAACGGGAATAAATTAGCTTTTATAAGTCACTATATTGTTGCTGAGGATCATTGGTTTCTAAGAATGGCAACACTGAGGCCCTAACAGGAGTACGCGATATATTTTAAAATTAAAAAACAAATCCCGTTTCACATAATAATTTTAAGAATTTATTCATAGCTTTAGAAAAAAAAATTATTTTCGATAAAAAAATCGACGTATTTACGTTAGGTTTAAACCGCGCGCTCGTGCTAGGCTGCTAAGGCCCTCGACGAAATTTGTTTATACTTGTTTGTGGTGATCAACACTAAAGAATTTATTCATATCTATGGATGATACTGATTGTGGTTGTTGCAAACAATTTAACGAATATGCTTAGAAAAAAATGTACTTTTGATTAAAAAATCGACGTATTTACGTTAGGTTTATACCGCGCGCTCGTGCTAGGCTGCTAAGGCCCTCGACGAAATTTGTTTATACTTGTTTGCGGTGATCAACACTAAAGAATTTATTCATATCTATGGATGATGCTGATTGTGGTTGTTGCAAACAATTTAACGAATATGCTTAGAAAAAAATGTACTTTTGATTAAAAAATCGACGTATTTACGTTAGGTTTATACCGCGCGCTCGTGCTAGGCTGCTAAGGCCCTCGACGAAATTTGTTTATACTTTTTTGTGTTGATCAACAATAACTGTAGTACAATTCGTTGCTAATGCAGAATTTTTATCCTACTAATATTATAATGCGAAAGTTTGTGAGTGTGACTATGGATGTATGTTACTCTTTCACGAAAAAACGTTAACAGTTAACAGTTTTATATAATTTTGAATCAGCTGAAATACCGTGAAATACACACTTAACTCCAATTCAAAGGCTTTTCAGTGACAATGAACGTTTTGTGACAAATAAAACGCACTGGAAGTTCGAGTCTTAACCCATAAAATCTTGTGGTCTGACTTCCTAACATCAAAATCGTATAATTGAAAGATGGGATTATTTTGGATCCTTATTAAGGTGACCAATATTCCCAAACTACATTAACTCCAAATGCTTTAAACATTCACTCTATTACTTAAATAACCACAAATGATTCCAATCGTTAAATATTCTGAGTTTGTTCCAGATTCTCATTCAATATAGAATAGTTACGGATATTGGCTAAGCTCGTTAAACCAACCGAGTAATAAATCTTGTTTTATTCTTTAACATTATTTTACTGTTTTTCGATCCGAGAGCTCAAATCCCATTTTTCAACCTCAACCTGAAGAGATAATTGGATAAAGGCTTAGGCTTAGGATGAGGCTATGAAGTGAGATAAGCAGAGACATTTCTCGTTTAGCTCAGCTATTGTTAAACCATCAAACTCACAACATAATCATCGGCCTAAGCTTTTCCCAACTATGTTGGGGTCGGCTTACAGTCTAACCGGATGCAGCTGAATTTTTTGCATGGAGCGACTGCCTATCTGACCACCACAACCCAGTCAGTACTGGGTAATATGTATGACTGGTTATCAGACTTTCGGGCCACTGCCCACCTGTAAAGACTGTCAAAGGTCTACATTTGACAGCCAGCCCAAAGGCTTAGCGTGCTTTCCGAGGTACGGAGGAAACTCGGTATGTAATGGGTGGTCACCCATCCACGGAACAACAAAGATAAGCACGGCTTAACCTAAAGATCGACCCTAGCGGCTGTTTTATTATTTAGCTACGAACTCTTCAATCAAACTCACAACATAATGGTTTAAACTTAAAGGATAACAATTCGATGATGACTTATATTACACGATTCTTGTATTTGTTTGTAATAAAAAATAAACTAACATCACGCCTGTAATCACCGAAGGGTTAGGCAGAGGTGTACCCAATTATAGGACACATTGACACACTCTCATACATATGTCATACATACATATGTCATATGTTTGAATTTTAAGCGGGCCGCGCCGCATGACGCGCCGCATGACCGTAAATGAGCCCTAAGTCTATGTAATAGGGGGTGAACCTAATGCTATGTAATAGGGAATTGCTGCTGTCCATCCTTTCTCGACGTTGTCAAAAGCATCATTGGGGGTTAGTTTTTGCACAAATAAAAAAAATAAAAAACCGGCTAAGTGCGAGTCGGACTCGCGCACGAAGGGTTCCGTACCAATTATTATAAAAAAATCACGTTTGTTGTATGGGAGCCCCCCTTAAATATTAATTTTATTCTGTTTTTAGTATTTGTTGTTATAGCGGCAACAGAAATACATCATCTGTGAAAATTTCAACTGTCTAGCTGTCACGGTTCATGAGATACAGCCTGGTGACAGACAGACGGACAGACGGACAGACGGACAGATGGACCGACGGACAGACGGACAGACAGCGAAGTCTTAGTAATAGGGTTCCGTTTTTACCCTTTGGGTACGGAACCCTAAAAAGACCAAATTCAAATCTGAATATTTTTGGTCGAAAATGAACTCTTTTCTGTTTCATAATAAACCTCAAATTGTCATGTCACACTTTATTCATTGTCACTAGCTCACCGTTTAGGCACATAACAATAATCTACACTAGCTTTTTTCCGCGATACGTCCGCAGAAATTGTGATAGCTTGGATATATAAATGATAAATGAACTCACGCATAATGTAGCTTTCTGCCAGTGAAAGAATGTTTAGAATTGGATCATTCGTTCCAGAGATTACCCCCTACATCAAACTTACAACAGCCCATAACATCCACTGCTGGACATAAGCCTCTCCCATGAAGGGAGGAATTTGCCGTAATCTCCACGCTTGGCAGGCGGATTGGAGATCACAGTGATAAAAGACTAACAGAAAATTCTGCCCATTCTCTGGTCTACGGAGGCGCAAGGTGTTCTGCCTCAGACATTAGTCGCCTTATACGACACCCGTAAGTGTAATGGGTTGGTTCTATTCTACTCTGCCGGATACCACACGGCTAAACAAACAAATCACAATTTTTAACAAACTCGTTTGTTCAAACAACTTTGTTTCAAACTTACAAATTTTACGAATTTAATCTTTATAATATTAGTATAGATTAACTTAATATTCCGCTACTTTAGCCTTTCAGCTGACGATGAGACCTTGCCCAAACATAATGAAAGGACCCAATCGTTTGGGATAGTGAAGGCCGTCTTATCAGAGACGAGGCCGAGACCAGCCAGTTTCGTCTTGATTAATGTAATGAACTGAATATTGTTGTTAAACCCGGTAATAAATGGTTAATCTGTGAATGGGGCACTAACCTATATTTGGTAAGGGTCGAAATTAGATAGTTTCTGGGTCATTTTGCATATACTCATGTCTTAAACGACGGTTTTGATTTTTCCCGTTGACCCCACCAGTGGGGCAAGGCAGTGGGGTCAGCGGGAATACACTAGCATCTTAAACTCGTTGTCGCAACTAACTAGTCGTCGCAAGCGCGACTGCTGAGCATGACGTCCTGGGTTCGATACCCAGGTTGGGCAAAGTGTTATTGGGTTTTTCCAACAAGAATTTCTCAGTAGCAGCTACGAAGTCTGGATTTGTGCCCGGTTGATGGCAATAGGCTAGCCCCCTATTACATGGGACTTAAACATAACTACCGAAATGTGTTAAGTCATGTCTTAAAATAAGTAAAAAGGTACCTGTACTTAGGTTTGATCACAATTCTTTTCACCTGTCTTGCCCTCCGTGCACAAAGACCTGCACACTCCAGAACTTTCATGAGGCAATTTACAGAGCTACTGCAGGACGTCGTGTACTTACTGTTCGAACAAAATAATAAGTTTTAATAATAATAAGTCGTAAAGAAGAAGAATAGGCTAGTTTCCACCATCAATAAATTGCAAATCTATTCAGTCCGTCAGTTAGAGTATTGGAAAATAATGGACACGTATTTTTTGTTTTGGTAAATCAATGAATATTGACAAAGATAAAACGCATCAAACTCGAGAGTGGGTGCTCGTGACGTTACAACGCACTAAAAATTATACCACGGCGTGACGTATTGAGAATTTTAAAAGCGACGTATTTTCGTCAATTTTGGTTTACGTAAAAAAGAAAAAGTACGGGTCAAATATTTTTTTATAATCTAATTGACGGACTAATTGGATTTTTTCAGTACACAAGCCAATTTAAGCTGGAAAAAACTTAAGCTATTTAATTTTGGCTATACTGTCACTCAGTGAAATGATAGAAACGATATTATGAATACCTAGAAAGTTACTTTTTCAAATATACAGACCTTATATTGGGCCTGGTCCCATTGCCCCAGGGACCAATGGGTCCGCTTTTATAGGCCAAAGTAAACACACATCAACCCAAAAAGATGGACGTCCCTAACGCATTTTACGAGTCCTATCAAAAAGATAAAAGAAACTAACAATATCAATAGTAAGTTACAACACAGTTACAAAGATATTTTATTTGATCTTTTGTCTTGAATTCTTGATACCCGGCGGGGACAAAGTTTTTGCGTTTCTTACGTAAATGTTAGTAGAGGTCGAATGATAATTGAACAAGAATATCTTTCTATTATTGTAATAAATGTCATAGTAATATTATGAAAGTATTACCTTTATTTGTCTGTCTATAATACTAGTTATTGCCAGTGGCTTCTTTCGCGTTATGGCCGAAAATTTTTACGACAACGTTTATGACACTCGGGGATAATATAGGGGGCCTACCTTGTTTCATCGAAAAAAAAAATTGCCAAATTATCACTTCCTAAACCATTTTCCGCATAATTTAATTAGCCAAATAATTACTTAGCAAATAAAAAAATGTTTGGGTAATGAAAATTTTGTAAAATCTTTTCGGCAAAACGGCAGGAGCCTTAAAGTAGCTTTCCATTCGTGAAAGAATTTAATTTCGGGTAGGGATCAGTAGTTCCGTAGATAACCCCTACATCCAAACATACAATCTTTGTCTCTTTACTTATAAGTATAGAAAAACTAATGTAGCTCTGTCTACACGCGAAACGAATCACGTCTTTACTTTTATTTTCTTATCAGTAATGATTAATTAGTAATAATGAGGTATTGGAAATTAATGTTGTAATCTAGAGAATTGAGGCGAGCGATAAACCGATTTGCTAAAAATAAAAAGGCAATTTAGCTTAGTTCTATGTCGATTCATTTTAGATTGTTATCAACACGCTAAGCAAAACAAATTGTTGTTTTATAATTGCCATAAAAAAAATCAAATAAAAAGAATCGCCTAAATGTAAAACGAAATTAGATTCCAATAAAAAAACGTACAAAAAGAATCTCTCCGGCGGGGAATCGAACCCCGGTCTCCCGCGTGATAGGCTAACACGTGACAGGATACTTACCACTATACTACCGAAGACTCGTATGTAGTCGTCGAAATACCGGTTTAATTATAACAGGTTTTATAAGTAGTACCTACGTGGATTGAAGAGATGTCTTGCGAATAATATTTTTTTTAATCTCTTAGGTTCCGTGTTTTATCAAACTTATCAGCACTTTAGTTTAAAAACAAAATATGTACTTAGTGCTTTGTTTATATTGACAGGCAAATCATGTTTTTGTGAGTTAGGTTCCTAGACCGAGTAAACACTATCGTAAAGTCTACCTAAAAAAAACTCAATTGAACAGTTATAAGATAACCCACGACCTGGAAGTCTTTTAATATACGGACACAGGTAGGCCGAAGCAAGGACAACCTGTTTAGTTGATGTTTTATAGATTATACTATGCCCTAGGCAGGCAGTCTCGACAGAGATAACGACAAAATCGCTAACTTTTGATTGCTAATTACTCACGAAAGAATACGGTTGCAATAACGATGCTTATGTGTAAAGCAAGTCTCTACATCCAAGATGCGTTTCTAGCAATCATCATCATTGCAACTGAATTAATTCGTTAGTAATTAGAAATCTAAAGTTAGCGATTTTGTCGTTAACTCTGTCGAGACTGCCGGCCCTGGACTGTAAATGGAGTAACCATGGAGTTTATTGCCGGTTCTTCTCCCTAGAAAATTACCAATGCGAACCGTGCACCTTTTTCAACGTTTTACAAGTCATCTAGGCATAGGATTATACCAAGGAAACTAAACGCGATCAGGCGCTTCTCTAAACCCCGTTCAAGAGCTGTCAGTGTTTTTAAATGTTGCCACTCTAGGAATTTCTCCTGTATTGTGGGTACCGTTACAAACATCAAAAGTCACATACCTACAAAAGCAGTCTTACTTTTTTTATAATAATTATGTAGTGATAGTGAAGGTCAACAAAACACAAATTGCTACCATCAATGTTATAATTTCGTGGTAAGTACTTGAAAATTTTGGAGCTCATGGGAAAGATTTTATTTATTACTATTATATTGCTTTTTTAATTTGGAGCCACCGGGAATAAAATTATGGAGCGCCTGGGAATAAGCCATAGCACTATCACTACATATTATAAAACAAAGTCGCCTATTATGTCTGTCCCTATATGTATGCTTAGATCTTTAAAACTACGCAACGGATTTTGATCCGGTTTTTTTAATAGATAGAGTGATTCAAGAGGAAGGTTTTAGTATATAATTTGCGGGTGGGAAAAGCCGCGGGCATCAGCTAGTGTGAAATAAGATATTTTGATTTTGATTTAGAGCATCTCAGATACTTATCTGCATAGTCCTCATGTGAGTTAATTAAGATTATGTCTGGACCTTAAAAGAGACCCTGACCTCTGAGTTTGTTTCGGCTGTTTCTTCTCTGAGTAGTCAGGTAACGAAACACTGCAACATCTAGTTAAACAAAAACGTCGTGTAAAAGTGTTTGTAAAACAATTTTGCAAAGTAAACATTTATCATTATTGTATGCATATAACTCGAAAGAATGCAGGCAACAGAAGTTTTTTTATCATGTTTCATAATAATAATTAGTCCCATGGTAAAATTTACGAGTAGGTACTTAACTCTGTATCTAGGTACTACTTACAAATAAGAGTAAACAAATAACACTAAACATTTTCAACAACGACAATTTGTTTCAACATTTAATTTCAACAAAGAACCATTCACGTCTTACTCTCAACGAGAATCCTTTTTGTTTGCACAAAACTGCAGTAAATGAACTCGGAGTTAACTAATTAAACAGACCCTCTGTTAGTTGAAGTTAAAGTTACTACTCCATATTGTTCCATAAAACACTAGAACGAGCAGTCTTTATTTAGGAACTAAACGAACACTAAGAAACACCTAAATATTACTGCCCCGTTGAAATTCCAACCTTCAGTCTTGAGCCTAGCGTTGAAAATTCAATGCTACGCTTTATGTTCCGCTTAGTGATAGTGCAAACGGTGATAAGACTTGCATCTAAGACCTAGCTGTAATAGCTATTGTGTCCTATTTCTTTTGTAATTGCTTCAGTTTACTGCAATTAAAAGTGTTAGGAAACTATTCGAGTTAAACAATGAAAGAGGTTAGGCAAATTGTAAGTAGTAGAGTCTGCAGTCTGTATGGTGTCGGACGTAAAGAATAGCACCATCCCATTTCTTCCCGTGGGCTTCGTAAGAGGTAACTAAGGGACTTACCAGAGAATGGGCAGCAGCGTTCTCTGTGCTTTTGTAACAACCGTACTGCGATCGCCAACCCGCCTGCCAAGCGTGGCGATTATGGCAAACCCCCTCTTGGGGGAGGCCTGTGTCCAGCAGTGGACATCTTTCGACTAAAATAGTAGTAGTAGAGTTGTTTCATAAAACTTTGTTATGTTTGTTACTATAGAATATTAATTTAGTTTGCTATCCATCGAACATGGTCTGAAAGTGGCGCCGGTGACTGAAAAGTTGTATGGTAATAGGTTGTCGTGGTATGGGCATGTGATGCGGAGGGATGAGGAAAATGTCGTGAGGAAAGTTTTGACTATGCCGTTTTTTTTATTGGCGACTTTACCGCTTAGCCAAGCCGAACATAAATAAAGGGTATAAAACACCTCTTAACGAAGCCGAAAGGCACTTGTTCTCCTCGTCATTGCGATCATTTTTTAGGGTTCCGTAACCAAAGGGTAAAAACGGAACCCTATTACTAAGACTTGGCTGTCTGTCCGTCTGTCCGTCTGTCCGTCTGTCCGTCTGTCCGTCTGTCCGTCTGTCTGTCACCAGGCTGTATCTCATGAACCGTGACAGCTAGACAGTTGAAATTTTCACAGATGATGTATTTCTATTGCCGCTATAACAACAAATAAAATAACAAAAAAAAAAAAAAAAAAACAGAATAAAATTAATATTTAAGGGGGGCTCCCATACAACAAACGTGATTTTTTTATAATAATTGGTACGGAACCCTTCGTGCGCGAGTCCGACTCGCACTTGGCCGGTTTTTTGTTCTACACCATACCTGGGAACCTTCTAGTTACGGAGATATTGGAGGTCAATGTTACAACTTTTTGACAAGTTTTTTTTTTTGAATAAGAGTTTTTAATGTAAGATTTCTATAAACACCGCCACAACCCCCGTACTATTCAATCCATCCATCAGCACAATGTTTTGAGTGCGTTACATTGAGTTCTACCACAAAACATGATTTTTCACCCCAAAAAAAAGTCGTTTCCCAGCAATATTTCTTGCGTAAAGTTACTTAGTTTGATGTACAGAATGCTTGGTTGTCAGCTTCGTGATGAGGTCTTTTACACCCTGTATGTGTAAGGTTATAAAGGAAAAAAATCTGTTGTCCGATCAATAAGCTTAGGTTGTGCAGTTCTTTTGTCTAATGACACAGTTCTGTTTCAACCTGTAGTTTCAATTGTCATTCTAAAGCAGCCGGAACCGAGCGATACAAACGGCTTATCGCTTCGTGTTCTCATTCAGATGTCACGGCGAAGTCGCAGTGAACCTGAATAGACTCTTACTTAACCTAGGCGATCTGTAGCTATTGTTAATAACAATTCATTATTATACAATGAACTCGTTGGTCTAGAGATCGCAAGCGCAACTGCTAAGCATGAGGTGCCAGGTTCGATTTCCAAGTCGGCCATAGTGTTATTAGGTTTTTCCATCAGGACGTTCTCAGTAGCAGTCACGAAGTCTGTATTTGTGCCCGGTTGATGGCAATAGGCTCGCCCGCTTTTACGTGAAACTTAAATACTTTTTTACTGTGCGGTACAGGTCAGTTATTATACCTTGGCTCAAGGCCCATTAATGTAAGATCTTCACACACTATGGAATATTAATAAAGATATGAAAATAACTGGCGATTAGTAGTACTAGTACACATCTGCCTAACCCTTCGGAGATAACAGGCGTAATGTTGTTATTAACAAAACACGCTGCGAATTAAACTTACGATCATTGTCTTGCAGGTCATCTGCCCGCATTACCCATAGTTTTTCTCACATCTTCTTCAATACAAGATGTCTAATCTCATTTTTTACCAACTAGCTGGTTTCGGAGTTGGTTTTCGGTATACAGTTATGGTGCAAACCATTATTTTTGTAGTTCATTCAATTAATTTTAAAGCTAAGCATAATATTTAAAGCGGAAACCATTATTTTTATAGTTGAACATTTTAAAGTGTGAAACATTATACACCCCCGTTATAACATACTCACACACCCACTTTAACTAACACCTCAGGCACAGACACTTTCACACGCTGTATTCTTTGCTATGTATAGATGTTAAATTGTAAATCCTTAATTGGCTGTAGGTTTAGTTAAAATAGTTTAGGTTAAGATTGTAAAGAGCTGTGGATTTTGTAATAATAAGTAAATAAATTATTTTTAAATACATACTATTAAATACATCCCTTTCACAATTTGACGGTTTTACTTCGATAGATTATAATCTACCAAAAAATAATGCGTTAAATCTTGCGGTATGTTACAATCACAATCTTTCGACAGTTTATTATCTCGCGAGATAGATTATAATCTAACGGTATTTTCAATTTTACGGTGACATAATGAATCATTCCCCCTGCGTCGAGATCTAAATTTCTCTACATTTCTATACTTAAAATAGCAATATTATGACGGTCATCCTTTGCAACATTAATAATTACCCTTTCAAGACGACAAATCATCCTTTCGTGATCTCTATGAGTATGGCAATGAATGAAAGCTTTCATTTGAATCTCTATTGAACCATAAGTCGTTGAACCTACAGAACCGTACACACTCCAAAATCAAATCACCCATTTCCCACACTCCATAAAAAGCGACACACATGATTGGACGTACTTATTACATCAAAGTTACTACGAGGGACTTTTCCCCCATAACATTATACTCCTATGTTAGTTCCAGCGGTCATGGCCAGTTTTTATGATAAGCCGTCGAGGGGACATCGACACCATAGAGTAACAAGGACGATTTATATTTTTTTGCACAGAGAAATAAATTGGGTAATAGAGTGGAAGAAAATTGAAGGCTCCTTGAGTTGTTCAGGGTCAACGGTAAGGAGTTTTCCTTGTGAAAGGACAGATAAATTGTATGTACAGTAGGTACATAATAGGATGGTACTTCTATGTGTATATCTTTTAAATCGCCATGCGATGTGAACTTTGTTGGGCGGTTATTAGAAGAATTATCATTTCATTGTATTAGAACTATTTCATGAAAAAGTCATTGAATAGGGTTAAATGAACTTAGAGGGTTCTATTGGTGATTTTAATGGTTATAATATTGTAACTACATACATGTTAGGTTGCGGGGATCCGCTAGATGCGAGTCACACGGGACCGATCAATGCGGCGACATTTGGGGTAAGCCTATGTCCAGCAGTGGACGTCTTTCAGCTGAAATGATGATGATGATACGTGTTACTTGCGCGACTCATATTTCATCAACATACAACCTGATACTGACTTGCAAATTACAAAAAACGTAAGAGAATTCTAATTTCTCGGGCTACCTTGGCGACGAGATCTTTCAACACTATTTTTGTACTTACAGGTCAATAGTACCTATAAACGGGCTGTTAACCTTTCGAAAACTATTATTACCTAATAAATCCTAAAAGCCATTTCCGTAGCAATCTAACAAACAATTGACCATACACACAAGTATTTTATAACATTTATAGCCAATCTTATCGTAAGAACCACTTCATAAAACTATATTTATGAACCCCAGTATTGTCGACTATTTTTCCGAAGTGAATGGCCTCTATAATCTTTCCCTAGAGACGTAGAAAAGAAAAGAAAGAAAGAACGTATTCATGGTTATTTGGGGTTGTTTTCTGAATCTAAACTGCCACTTATGGTGTTGTGTAAGACGCGGGTCACAACCTCATATATAGCGTTGGGCCACATTACTCGAAAACCTACCAAAGGAGATCAGGTATTGTGGCACATTTTCGGGAGGAATTTGGTTCATCTCTTTATGGGCCAAAAACCACCGAAGCGGAGTCAAGACGAGAAGAAAAGAGATGTGTTTTAAACCACCAATAGAATTTCCTTATTTACAATTCTCGTCTCCACTTAGCTTTAGTGGAAACGGTTGAGCAGAGAGCAGAGGAGATGTCTCGTAATTGTTGAGACCAGCGGAGAAGAGAAGTGATGCGAGTATGCGAGCGGCGGCGTGCGGGAAGCGGTGTGCTGTGGGCGCCCCGTGACGATGTACTGTGTGTGGTGTACTGTGTGTGGCGTGTGACGAGCGGTGTGCTGTGTGTGGCGTGCTTTGCACTTCTCCAAACAGCTTCATTGGATACATTCTAGCTTTCAAGGCATCTCTTCTCCTCTCCGGTTCGCACATCTATGCTCGTCTCCGCTTTGGTGGAGTCCGCCTATGGTTGATGAAGTAATCTATGCTTTAAACCTTAAGTTGAAAAAAGTAAGGCTTAGGTATCGGGCTACATTTTTGAGGACTTTAATAGTTGACTGTCCACGGCTGTCGGGCCTCTAACTTGGTTTTACATGCAGTCGAGGGTATATGCATGATTTTTTTTTATCACTCTAAACAAAGCGTATTAACATCAGAAATAGCCAAGTGAAAATATTTTTTTAATACCTTAAAAAAATACTAAGTTATAAGCATTTGAAACTGCTGATTAGACAGAGAGATCCGATATAGCGAATGACGTCATTCGCTGTATCGACGTACAAAATCCATACTAAATTCCGTTTATCTAGAAAGAGATACAAACAAAAGTTTAAATGGTGATAACTTTTGTGTTGTTTGGCCGATTTATGTCTTGTTTTCGCTTTTTGTCATTATTTTTATAGTACTTTAACATACTGTATCGAAATAAAAAATATATGCATATTCCTAATTATGTGGCGATCTTAAATATTTGGCGCATTTTCTCTCTTCAAAACGTTTAAAACTGTAGGAAGGCTTATACTTTTTTCTTTCTAAGATACTCGTATAAGGTTTTATCTTGATCTTAGGCATCGACGCCTATCTAGATCTTTTCCAATATCTCCCTAGATACCATCCTACGCTATATAGAAATATATTTAAAATACGTACTCCCTAAATTTTCCTACGCCAGCAGATTTCAATTCACATGTATAAGCCTTGGTTTCCCCGTATTTCCCCCGGGGCAATATTGTAAACTGTCGCTTTGGTCTGTGCAGTTTTATAAGGAAATCTTAGTTATTTTTACCTTTGAATATTTTATGGTAGTGATGGTGGGATTGAAAATTGAATTTACATAAAATAGTTTACCGAAATCGCGTTGGATTATTTTGTCTGGAATCTGGAAGCATTTCAGACTATTTATTGCATATCCCTGCAATCATCATCATCATCATCAGCCTATTAATGTTCCCACTGCTGGGACACAGGCCTCCTCTTTAAGAGAGGGAGTGGGCTATAATCCACCACGCGGGCCCACTGCGGATTGGTAGATGTCACATGTCTTCGAATTTTTGGTTCTAGGACATGCCGGTTTCCTCACGATGTTTTTCCTTCACCGTTTTGAGAGCAGCAATAATAATTATCCCTGCAATAATAATTAATTATTCTTGCTATTTTATTCGACAATGCTATTTTATTGACTATTTTTTTGGATTCAACAAGTACCATTTTTATTGACATGACATAATTATTATTGATCGCTATTTTAATATGTATAAATTATTATTTTAAATGAATCTAATTTTATTTAATTTTATTAATTTATTTGTAATTTTTATTATGATAAGTATTTTAATGTAATTGCTTTTTACTAAATGTGTACTGCATGCTATTAGTACCTATACCTTTTTGTATGGCCGAAACGCCGAATATAGTGAAACCAATAGAACTTACCTATGTTAACTAGCTATATTCTTGCAAATAAATGTATCATTCATTCATTCATTCATTCAATATTAATACGAACTTATTTTCGTGTTTTATAAAGTTCTGATCGAATAAGGAACACCTACTGCTCTCCAAAACTAGCTCTTAAAGTTGCTAAACTAAAATAAAACTGGGATACCGCCAAACCTGTTGACTCGCACATTGCAAAACTGGATCCCTAAAACAGCGAGACAGGGTCGCGGCAGACCAAGGAGAAGATGGCAGGGCACCTTGGATGGCTTTTTCGTTAATTGGCAAGAAGAGACGCAACACTGAGAAGAGTGGAAGGAATGGAGGGAGGCCTTTGCCGAGGATTGGGACAGTACAGCTACTAGACGTAGGAAAGTTTTGCGACAGCTAATAATGTCAATTTAATATTTTTTTGGCACTTAAGATTTCTCCTATGGTATTTTCATCGTAAGGCAAGCTTTGGATTAACTGTTGGACTTCGATTCAAATATCTCATTGTACAAATCTTTGCGTGATTAGTTCAAAACGAATGCTGAAGAGCTATTAACCATTTTATAACACCTAAATTAGATTTAACGCGTTCAATTAGAACTTAGTTTTATTAACGAGAAATAACGGCCGTTAATCTTTAACGAGAGATATCGATTTATACGATGTGGGGATTAAATAATAAAATACATTGTTGCACATAAGTGGTCTCTTTGGAGGAATACAAGACTGTCTATCAGTACTATGGACGAGGAGACTTAATCAATTAAACATAGTCTTAGATTCTATACGTAGCATAAGCATAGCATAAAGGAGAAGATTACTAAAAAAATCGAATTAGTCCGTCAGATAGATTTCCAAAAAATATTGGACACGTATTTTTTCTTTTGTCACGTAAACCAAAATTGACGAAGATACGATGCTTTTAAAATTCTTAAAACGTCACGCCGTGATATAATTTCCAGTTCGTTGTGACGTCACGAGCCCCCACTCCTGAGTTTTGATGAGTTTTATCTTTGTCAATATTCATTGATTTACAAAAACAAAAAATAGTGTCCATTATTTTCCAATACTACGGACTACTGACTAAATAGATTTACAATTTATTGATGGTGGAAACTAGCCTATTTCTCATAATGTTCCCACTGCTGGGACATGCGACATCGCGATTACGATTATTATTTTAATTGAGATTAATTTAGTTACGATTATGTTTAATCCGATTAAAATTAATAAAATTAAGTTATAGATTGAAAAATTAATCGATTAATGCCAACACTAATAGTTAGTCACATTTGACACTGAAAGATCTCAAACTCAAGTTAAAATGAACTTTTTTATTCATAAATTAACCCGTCAAATGGGACAATCCTTTTCAACATGATGATGACAGCAATATTTCCACTAGAATTTTTCACCAAAACCAATTTCAGCAGCCTCTTCACGTCCTCTTTTAACATTAGGGAATCATTTGCGCGAAAATTAACTAATATGTCAGCGACATACACTAGCTCACGTTCACGTTCCCGGCTTTATTTTCACAAGTTTGTATTATTAGGCCTCAAAAATCCCAAAGGAGAGACATCTCAGTATGATGTTATTATCCTAGACATTTACGTGATATTATTTCATAGTCTACGTTTATGATACTCTTGGGTTTGCTGCGTACACCTCAAGCTTGCGTTGACCTTGCATTGTATACAGTTTCTGTACGATGAGAGGTAAGGCTAGACTGGGAATGTAGGTGTTGATAAAGTCGTAGTGTAAATTGCGCGTTTTTTATGAGTCTGTGACTGAAGTCTACTCATTGTAGCAGCATTGGACTTGTAACTAGCTTATTACGTGCTTATAACCATTTTGCCCTTGATTTAGTAGTCTCTAGTAGTTTTCTTATCTCGGAATAACCTTGTTTTCCCATGCTAACTTTACAGACTGTTCACAAGGAAGAAAACTATGACTCTTTTGTTTATTTCGAACTTTGTCTTCACGATTTTTGGGAATAGCTAGAAAACTCACAATATTTGTGAAAATAAAATATTTTAGGTAAAACAACTACTTATTTACAATGTATTTTAGATTAAAAGTTTTCGGCTTCACCTATTTGTGTTTAAACGAAAGGTCTGGTACCTAATTTTGACTTCTCTTTTATTATTGTTTGAGTTCAGAAGATGGTCACGTTAATAGGGTAGACGACACCATGAAACAATAATTCCCAGACACCTATTTCTAAAAAAACACTATTTTGGGCCTGTAAACCCGATTTATTTTCAATTAATTGCCAAAATCGATTTTTAGTTGCTTTGAAATCAATAAACAGTTGAGTCATTGAGTTAAATAAATTGACGTCACAGTTGGCTATTGCCATACAAAATCTGTGAGAGAACCGCGTTTTGACAGCTCTTAAAAAGTATCTCAATTGATTGATGTGTCATCCATTGCGGCATCAGTTGCATTCCATAGTTATTTAACGTGCGACACTCATCTTTCTCCTGCTCTTCATATTCTGCTTAGAATTTTCCCAAACTATGTATACCTATTGGGGTCTTGGAGGTCGGCTTCCCATCTAACCGGATACAGCTGAATATCAGTATTTTAAATGGAGCGACTGCCTGTCTGGCCCGCACAACCCAGATTCTGGGTAATTTGATATACCTTGGTAAGACTGGTTGTCAGACTTCCGGGCCACTGACTACCTGTAATGACTGTTGAAGATCTGGAAATGAGAGCCGGGGCCAATAGCTTAACGTGCTTTCCGAGGTATGGAAGAAACTTGATACGCAATTGATGGTCACCCATCTACGAGCCGACCTTGGTTAGCGTTGCTTAACCTAGAAGATTGACCCGCGTGGCTGTTATTATTAAGCTGTGTTTATTGCATTAAAGTTCATTAAAATTCATAAGCTGCTTTATTTGTCCTCATATGCGTTTAATCAGCATCAGCAATTAGTTATTATAGTTAGAAATGCACATCCAGAACAGCTATAAATTCAGCAGGCAGTATCATAAAGAAAGCCCGTTTGGACCAGACAACATCACAAGCCGAAGAGAACACAGTAGGATCACTCACTGACGTATTTACGTCAGTGAGTGATACTTACATTATTATTCAGTAAAAAGTCATCAAACACAACATGCAACAATATTTTGATTTAAAAGAGTGTCCATGGAGTTTCTTGCCCGTTCTTCTCCATAGAGATCTACGCTAGGGAATGGGCAACTACAGTACTTTCACAGTTTATATGTCTTGTGACTGGGATTGTAGCTACATTTAATTTTCATCTTTGTTTCGACAGTTAAAAAGTGCCTGCAACTGGCTTACCTGAAATAAATGCTTTGATTTTGATTGAAACACATTATACGCAATTATATTACAAGGAGCTCGTGGCTAAATAATAACAGCCACTCTGGTCGATCTTAAAGTTAAGCCGCGCTTGTCTAGGTTGGTCTGTGGATGGGTGACCACCCATTACATATCGAGTTTCCTCCATGCCTCGGAAAGCACGTAAAGCCGTTGGTTCCAGCTATCATCTGTAAATCTTTGAAAGTCGTTACAGGTAGTCAGCGACCCGAAAGTCTGACAACAAGTCTTACCAAGGGGTATCGTATTACCTAGTACTAACTGGGTTGTGGAGGTCAGATAGGCAGTCGCTCCATGTAAAATACTGGTATTCAGATGCATCTGGTTAGATTGTAAGCAGACCTCAATTCAATTATATTAAAAAGTTTCCAAATCTGAAACATTTGCTACGGGACGTTAATTTAGGTATCTGTCAAACTAGGATGAAGACTTGATGAATGGTATCTCCTATAGGTTTCAGTCATCAATCAATTAAGAACATGTCAGTGTTTACAAATGAATAAAGCCCAACATGCTGAATGGAGACACGCAGAGTAAATCAGTTACCAAAAATGAGATTTCATACCTCGGCCAACTTAGAAACTCGGTGCTGTTACACGATTTCTTTTCTTCTTTTGTTTTAGATATATATGTATCGCAATCGAAGCGCATCCGGTCATTACCAAGGACATAAAATGAATCGCAAGCGCGCCTACAGGTGCTTCTACAGGTTCGTGAAGTTTTAAGCTCGTAGCGAGGACGACATTCAGTGTCTGATCGTAGCGGAGTTAAGACGTCTCAGAACGGTACCCGATTAGAGATGGGCATATACCCGGTAAAAACCCAGACTTTGGGTAAATACCCATTTATACCCAATTTTACCTTCCCATTTTTAATTTATACCGGGTAAAAATTAAAATCAGATTAATTTAAACTAATTATTGTATTTTTTAATACTTTGACGTAGAGAATTTTGTAATTTATTTTATTTGAGACCGTCGTCGGCACAACATACGCGGCCATATAGTTTTCTCATTATAGAACAAAAGAGTTTAGCACAGTAACTGTCCGTTGAGGGGTGCATTTCGTTAAATAGCTTCGCTTCATTTCTGTTTTTGTGTGTCTTACGTCTGAGATATAATTTTACGATTTACATTCCGTTTTTTTTCAAAGGATTTGTGACGTAAATGAGTGTGAAGTTTTTTAATTTAATACTATAAGAAGGTAGGCCAATTTTAATTCATAGTACATTATATTGTAGACATAAAATATAGAACGCACACTGCCTGCTAAATTCATCATCATCATTCATCATTTCAGCCGAAAGACGTCCACTGCTGGACATAGGCCTCCCCCAAGTGTCGCCACATTGACCAGTCCCATGCGACTCGCATCCAAAGGATTCCCGCAACCTTCACCAGGTCATCGGTCCACCTAGTGGGAGGTCTTCCAACGCAACGTCTTCCGGTTCGCGGTCGCCACTCCAGAACTTTTCAGCCCCATCAGCCATCCGTTCTGCGAGCAATGTGCCCTGCCCACTTCCACTTAAGTTTGGCAATTCTTCAGGCTACGTCGGTGACCCTAGTTCTCATGCGGATGTCTTCATTTCTGATTCGATCACGCAAAGAAACTCCGAGCATAGCCCTCTCCATTGCCCTTTGGGTGACTTTAAGCCTCCTGATGAGGCCCATTGTGAGCGACCACGTTTCGGCCCCGTATGTAATCACTGGCAACACACACTGGTCATAGAGTTTCGTCTTGAGACACTGCGGTAAGTTGGACGAGAAGATACCGCGCAGCTTCCCGAACGCTGCCCAGCCGAGTTGGATTCGACGATTGACCTCTTTCTCGAAGTTAGACTTACCAAATGGACCGTTTGTCCCAGGTACACATAATCGTCCACAGCTTCGAGTGTAGTGTCTCCGATTTTGATAGGAGTGGGTGTTACATGGGCGTTCAACATGACCTTGGTTTTGTCCATGTTCATTTTTAGCCATACTCTTTCGGAAGCTCTACTGAGGTCATCGAGCATTGTGCTGAGGTCCTCCATGGTCTCAGCCATGACCACTATATCGTCGGCAAACCGAAGGTGAGTGATGTACTCGCCATTGACGTTGATGCCTAGCCCTCTCCAGTCCAGAACCTTGAAGACATCCTCCAGTGCAGCGGTGAACAGTTTCGGAGATATGACGTCTCCCTGAAGTTGGACTGACATGGTGGCGTTTTTGTACAAACACTTCAACACCTCGATGTACCGGTAGTCGATTTGGCACTGTTGGAGAGACTGCAGTACTTCCCCGGTCTCGATCGAATCGAAGGCTTTCTTTTGTGTCCACAAACACTAAACAGAGAGGTAGGTAATACTCTTCGGTCTTCTGTATAACCTGCCGCAGCGTATGTATGTGGTCCACGGTGCTAAAGCCTTTTCGGAAACCGGCTTGTTCGGGAGGCTGAAAATAGTCCAACCTGCGCGCGAGACGATTTGTGATGACTCTTGAAAACAACTTGTAGACATGACTTAGAAGTGAGATGGGCCTATAATTCTTTAGACGGGCATTGCCACCCTTCTTGAAGAAGAGCCTGTACCCTGCTAAAGTATCCAAAAATATCATATTTCGAAATTCACAAAATAGTATAGGTATATCACTTTACTATAAATAATAGTCTAAATTACATATTATTGTTCCTAGCCTAGATGAACTTGACCTACGTGGTATTTTCTAACCTTTATTTTGATTTGTGTAATAGGTAGTTCGTGAAATTCTAAGACTATTTTCGTGTAGCTGAAGGTAGTTCTCTTTATTGCCCCGTTTACCGTATCCATCCTGCATACGTTATACGAGTATCAAGCTAATTGTTCAATTTTAATATTTTATTTAATTACTGTTTATGTTGCATTGCAATTTTTGTATTCTGAAACGAAAAATCTAGATAATTGTTACTCATGTATTTATTAGTTTTGAAACGTTTTCACGATATATATATATAATTAATTATAATGTTACATAATTCTTAAAGGTAGTGTGCAACATTTAGCTAACAATCTATTATATTTGTTTTTATTCTGAAGTTAGTTTATTTGAATATTGTTGATTAAAGATTTACGCCGGGGCAACACTGTGCGACATTGCGGCATGCTACAAGGCCGCATGCTACAATAATTTAAAATGTGGCAACAATCGTGCGGAATGGCAACATCTTGCGTCATGTTGCTAAAGTTACTTTATCAGCCATATTCTACGGTGTCTTGTCCCCTCGATCAATTAAGTTGGTAGACCAAAACACTCCAATCAAATTGAACAACAAATAAAATTTAAGCACGATGCTTTGAAAATTATCTAGGCACGACGTTGCCTCGGTATAAAATAGTCTGCTGCATACCGCAATTGCCGCATAAGTTGGTTATTTGTAGCATACCACAAGAAGCCGCACGCCACAATATGTAGCACGCAGCAATGCCGCACAGTTTTGCCCCGGTGTTAAGCAGCCTTTATGTACCCGCAATTACAGACACAATTTAAAAAACAATGCACCGTTCCCCTTCGGGAACGGCTGGGGACATATGATCAATATTTTCTTCAATGTTCAAGGTCAAAATTAACGTGGTAGATAGTAGTATTGATGACGAAGCCAATTAAATTATATAAAGACACTATACATTTCATGGCGAAGCCATTTAAATAATATAAAGGCAGTACTAATTTTATACCCGGTATTTTTTATTAATACCCGGTAAAAAAGGGTATTTTTTCTTTTTTACCTATTTTACCCTTTTTACCCTTTCCGAGGAGCTCGTGGCTAAATAATAACAGCCGCTCGGGTCGATCGTTAGGTTAAGCAGTGCTTGCCTAGGTTGGCCTGTTGATGGGTGACCACCCATTACATACCGAGTTTCCTCCGTGCCTCGGAAAGCACGTTAAGCCGTTGGTCCCGGCTGTCATTTGTAGATCTTTGACAGTCGTTAGGTAGTCAGAGGCCCAAAAAGTCTGACAACCAGTCTTACCAAGGGGTATCGTATTACCCGGTACTAACTGGGTTGTGGAGGTCAGATAGGCAGTCGCTCCATGTAAAATACTGGTATTCAGCTGCATCCGGTAAAACTGGAAGCCGACCCCAATATAGTTGGGAAAAGGCTAGGCAGATGATGACCTATTTTACCCTTTCCTTCCAATTTTTACCTTCCCATTTTTTACCCACCCGCCCATCTCTATACCCGATCCATTGTGCCTAGTTATTGAATCAAATTGTAATTACAAGTTATTTGTTAGTTTAATAAAATTAGTTTTTCGCACCCAGTGTGTTTTCGTTGCACGAAACCCATCTTCTGCCCACATGATGGCCGATAACTTTACGCAAAACGACTGGGAATCACTTTTTTTTGGGGTGAAAAATCATGTTTTGTGGTAGAACTCAACGTAACGCACTCAAAACATTGTGCTGGTGGATGGATTGAATAGTACGGGGGGTCTTGGAGGTGTTTAAAGTCATACTTTATTATATTAAAAATCATACATTAAAAACTTCTATTAAACAAAAAAAACTTCTAACCCCCAATATCTCCGTAACTAGAAGGTTCCCAGGTATTGTGTAGAACAACAAAAAAATGATCACAATGACGGGGAAAACAAGTGCCTTTCGGCTTCGTTAAGAGGTTTTTTACACCCTTTATGTATAAAACTTGACCCCAAATTGGGGTTGAGGCCACTTCTGAAAGATATTGATAACTTTCAGGAGTGGCCCTTCTACCCTTACCTGTTATACCGCTGTGTAGTTCGGACATGTTTGCACTTGTTTAATTAGTTGCTCTTGCCTGCTTTACACTCACAGTTAAATGGCTTTGCTCGTGTTATGTTATAACATGTCTGGAGGGGATTCTGCAATGTTTGGAGAACAAAGGGGAAAAGTTTCAGCTGAAAATCTTTTGAGCGGATTTCGGTAAGGCATGATTTTAATGTGTATTTTTTGAAGCATTTTGTTTTTGTAAAATATGATTTTGCTTTTAAATCATGATGTTGGCTTTGTTTTCAAGGCGAATTATGACGTGTTCTTCTTATTTATTATACAATGTGTTCTTTTTATAAGCTTTTTTATTAGGGTTCCGTACCCAAAGGGTAAAAACGGGACCGTCTCGGTCCGTCTGTCACCAGGCTGTATCTTATGAACCGTGACACAGAATGTGTGTTTCTGTTGTCGCTATAATAACAAATACTAAAAACAGAATACAATAAATATTTAAGGGGGGTTCCCATACAATAAACGTGATTTTTTTGCTGTTTTTTGCCCGATATTAATAACGGTAACAGATAGACACTTGAAATATGCACAGAATGTTTAGCTGTATATTCACTTTAAAAACAAATAATTAAATTAAAATAAAATAAATATACAAGGCGGGCTCACATACTTACAACAAACGTGTTTTTTTGCCATTTTGTCTAATCATCATCTGCCTAGCCTTTTCCCAACTATGTTGGGGTCGGCTTCCAGTCTAACCGGATGCAGCTGAATACCAGTATTTTACATGGAGCGATTGCCTATCTGACCCCCACAACCCAGTTAGTACTGGGTAATACGATACCCCTTGGTAAGACTGGTTGTCAGACTTTTTAGGCCACTGACTACCTGTAACGACTGTCAAAGATCTTGAATTGACAGCCGGGACCCACTGCTTAACGTGCTTTCCGAGGCACGGAGGAAACTCGGTATGTAATAGGTGGTAACCCATCTATAGACCAACCTAGGCAAGCACGGCTTTACCCAAAGACCGACCCGAGCGGCTGTTATTATTTAGCCACGAGCTCCTCCCATTTTGTATAATGTTGTATATTTAATGGTACCGAACCCTTCGTGCGCGAGTCCGACTCGTATTTGGCCGGTTTTTTTTTAAATACGCGCAGCACTTCACGTAGATGAATCAATTTCATCACTCTGTTCACAAAACGGTAAAGATTAAATAAACATCTGATGAAATCTATATGCTTTAAAATCGAAAATTTTAGGACATGATGTGCAATCCACCAACCTATGCTGGGTCCGCTTGGAGGATTATAGCCCACTAGCTTATGCCCCCGGCTTCGCCCGGGTTGAGTTAGATAATTGTCCCACCGGATCGTACTACCGGAATAAAAGTATTCTAGGTGTTAATACAGGTTATAAACTATGTGTATGCTAAATATTTTCCAAATCCAATTAGTAGGTAGCTATGTCACAGAATAGATAATAGTACAGAAGTTGCACTCCTTTGATCTTGAAGAAAGCCGACATTATAAATACCTAAACTGAGCCCGCTCAATCAAAATTGTGCCTTGACGCCACGCATTAGCGTATTTTATTCGGCGTCTCACTGCTTAATGGTCAGTCGGTAGGGTTGCCTCAAGTACTCAAAATAAAATACTACCAACATTTTTGTACTTTAATGTATTAGGTATTATTTAAATGTTAATTAAAACTTTTATAATTACAATTGTTTTACTCAATTATAATGTCTCTTAATATCTTGCCTTCTCTAAAATTATGATTAGGTACTTATTAAATTGAATAGCAGCATAAATAGGATATCTAACAAAGGTAATTTAAAAATAAACTCTGATGAGAAGCATGGACATGGAGCAGTGAAATTTATATAAAAAACCGGCCAAGTGCGAGTCGGACTCGCCCACGAAGGGTTCCGTACCATTATCTATACATTAGACAAAACGGCAAAAAAAAATCACGTTTGTTGTATGGGAGCCCCCCTTAAATATTATTTTTATTCTGTTTTTAGTATTTGTTGTTATAGCGGCAACAGAAATACATCATCTGTGAAAATTTCAACTGTCTAGCTGTCACGGTTCATGAGATACAGCCTGGTGACATTTCTTTCTATCTCTATGCTGGTGACAGACAGACGGACAGACAGCGAAGTCTTAGTAATAGGGTTCCGTTTTTACCCTTTGGGTACGGAACCCTAAAAAGACAATTTTTTTCTACATTTATTAATAACAACAGTTTATCCGGCTTGTCATTTTCACTAGTAATGATAAATGATCAATAAATCAGTCAGTTAACAAACACGAAGTACGAGTAGGTAGGTACGCGACGCAAGGGCAAAAGAGCGCGAAAAATTAACGCGGCTTACGTACCTACGCAGTTACGCACGGCTGGAGCACGACAGCCCTAGAGAGCTTGCATATTCAATATGCGCGAAGCGGTAGGTAATTATCTCATGCCTACACACGGAGTGCAATAGCTCTGGCTATGTCCCAGCAATACGCACTTTATAAGTTAAGTAAGTGAGTATGCAAATTCAGGCGTTGTCCTCTAAGTTACCAATCAGGGAAGTATTCAAAAGCAATCACACAAAAAGCAAACCAACTAACAATAACCTTTTACTTATATCAGTCACTTTGCTTACTAACTTAACTACAACACTAAACTTTCTCAACTCTTGAAAACAATCGCAAACATGAGCACTCTCCATTCTAAACCGACTTGTAAGTTGTGACCCAACTTGTCACAACTACCCGCCCTGAGGTCCGAAGTCATGAAGTTTGTGGTCTGTCTTAATAAATGACCCTTTACGAACCCTTTAGGAGACCTCTAAGGATCTTGAAAGGACCACAAATGTTCGAAAACTGGTTTTGATGTTTAGAAAGATTTTTGAAAATGCCTTTCGTAAGTTACCCTCTCTGGGGCGATGACAATAGTTTATTTTTTGTAGTGTCGCTATTTTATGTATTGTTACGAGCTGGGTATGGGATAAATTAATTACTACCGATGAAACAACTGAATAACTTTAATAATCACAAAACACTTCAAACTCAATCACAAGTACACTACTGATCACTATTCGTTTAGATATCGCACTCACTAGTTCACTTTGATTCGTCCCGTACTGTAGCCAAAATGATACTGCCTGGTCCCGCAAACACGTCGACTATTTATATGACGACCGAACGTTTGAGAAAGATCCAGAATCTTCTAGTCAATTCATACTAGGTCATTGTCCTACGAGAAACTTCCACAACTTTTGTACAAAGGAAAGAAATAGGTACTTTATGCCCTGGGCGTACGGTCGAAATTACAATGACAACTTCCTGATGTATTTTATAGGTAGTTTGCGAATTTGTACCTACATCATTCGATACATACCTACTACTACCTACCTACTTAGTTGTAGGTACCTACTATTAGAAGCTACTTGTATTGTAGGTATGGGTACGACGTAACACTGCCCCCTCCTTAGACATGCTCGTCCCGAGCATCATTAGGCCCGTAGTATCGCGCCAATCGGTCTACATGGACAATCTTAGGCGCACCTCGTGGACCCTTCTGTATTCGGTAGGTGACATCGTTGATCCTAGTCACGACTCGGTATGGTCCATCCCAGTTTGCTTGTAATTTCGGAGACTTCCCTTTGCTCCGTACTGGGTTATGCAACCACACCAGTGAACTCTCGTCGAAACCCCTACTATTTGCCTTCCGGTCATAACGGGTCTTCATCTTCTCAGACATCTGTTGGCCGGATTGTCTAATATGCTCATAAACATCATTCAACTTGTTACGCAAGTCATTTGCGTAATCTGTTACACTGCGTGGAGCATCAGGGGGAGTTCCAGTGATTAAATCTGCAGGCAACCGTAATTCCCTTCCAAAGTTCGCGAAGGCGGGCGTCACAGTCGTACTTTCGTGGACTGCGCTGCGGTAGGACAGAAGAAACGGCTGTATGTGCTTGTCCCAATCCCTTTGTCTGCTTTCCACGACTTTTGCCAGATATCTTTCCAACGTTTGGTTGAATCGTTCCACCATTCCATCAGATTGTGGGTGGTAAGAGGTGGTTCTGGTTTTGTGGGTACCCATTAATCGACAAGTCTCCTGAAATACTTGCGATTCGAAATTCCTTCCTTGATCGCTGTGTATTTCTAAGGGTACTCCAAAACGACAGAAGACTTCCTGAACCAATTTATCTGCGACAGTTGTAGCTTCTTGATTAGGAATGGCGAAGACTTCTGGCCACTTTGTGAAGTAATCCATGACCACCAAGAAGTACTTGTTTCCGCTCTCACTTTCTGGAAATGGTCCCGCAACGTCTAGTGCTATCCGTTCCCAAGGGGCTCCAACGTTGTACACTTTTAGTGCTCCTCTGCTGCGTGTTTGGGGTCCTTTCACGGCCGCACAACTGGTACATTTGCGACACCAGTCCTCCACATCATCTCGACAGTGGATCCAGTAAAAGCGTTCACGAATTTTTAGTAAAGTCCTTTTTACCCCCATATGTCCTCCCGAACATCCATCATGGTAGAGCCGTAAAACATCCGGTACCTTAGCTTTAGGGACAACCATTTGTAGATGACAGCTGTCCCCTCGAGCGTTTTCCCATTTACGGCACAAGACTCCATCCTGGATCACCAAGCTGTTCCATTGCGCCCAATAACTCTTCGTGATGGAACTCATCGCAGCCACATCACTCCACTTGGGTTTAGGAGCACCAGCTTTGATCCACTCGAAGATCGGTTTGATGTCCGAGTCATTTTGCTGAGCCTGCTGAAGGGTTTCCTTCCATTCATCGCTGAGATCCGTTCTTAGAATCCTCACAGGCACCACTTCCTTAGACTCCTGTCTGGAACTGTGCTTCCGATCTTCAGTCGACGGTCTTCTTGACAATTCATCTGTTTTGCTGTGGTTTCTCCACTGTTGCTGGGCAGTCATTCCAGCCGCTTTTCTCTGCAGAGATTGGTCTTCTCTAAGGGTGCTGCGCTTAGGACAGCTTGACCGAAGGTGACCCCTTTCTCCACAATTGTAACACTTAGGGCTGTATCCTTGCGAACACTGGCGTACAGGTGATGTCACAATTTGCTTTGGGTAGCTTGACGGAAGATGATCCCTTTCTTTACCAGTATAGCACCTAGGGCTGTACCCTTGCGCGCGGTCACGTACAGGTGATGCCACAACCTTCCTGACGTAGTGTGTTCCATGGTCTTGCCTCGCTGCCTCTACTTCCAAGGCATGGGCCAACGCCCCTTTCAGTGTCTCATGATGCCCAAGTCTCACGGCGGCTCTAACTTCCAAGTCGCGTATCCCGTCGACAAACGCCTGTACCATATTTCCAGTGATGAGTGCAGGGGCAGACCGGTATGCTTTCCGAACCAGCTTTTCAACTTCCAGGGCCCACTGCTGTAGGTTCTCCGCACTACGTTGAACACGATCCTTCAACTTAGCACGAAATACGTGCTCCAGGTGCGCGTCGCCGTATCTGGACTCTAACGCCTCCAGCAGCTGCTCGTAGGTTACATCCTTACCGAGCGCCTCAAGAATGTTTAGGGCCTGGTCTCGGAGGCCCAAGGTGAGCGCGGTCATGGCTTGCGATTTTGTCCATCCATTCGCCTTCATAACGGCCTCAAATTGAATTTTATAAGCCGACCACGAAGATGTTCCGTCGAATGGAGGCACCTTAAAGCCCCGCGCTGAAGGTGCAGCAACTACTGAAGCCACAGTCACGTCTCCAGACTTCAGTTCTCCCAAAGCCTTCTTCACTCCAGCGATCTGAACTTCGGCCTCTGAGATGCGATTCTCGTGCTGGTGTACCTGGTCCTTCATAATCTTGAGCTCTTTGCCGAAAGTTGCATGAAGATCCTTTATGAGGATCATCTGTTCTTCTTGACGGCGAGCCTGCTCCTCTTTATCTCGTTGCAACTGCTCTTGTAACTGGCGAGCCTGGTCCTCTTGACGGCGAGCCTGGTCCTCTTGACAGCGAGCCTGCTCCTCTTTATCTCGTTGCAACTGCTCCTGTAACTGGCGAGCCTGGTCCTCTTGACGGCGAGCCTGCTCCTCTTTATCTCGTTGCAACTGCTCCTGTAACTGGCGAGACTGCTCCTCTTGACGGCGAGCCTGCTCCTCTTGGCGGCGAGCCTGCTCTTCCTTATCTCGTTGCAACTGCTCCTGTAACTGGCGAGACTGCTCCTCTTGACGGCGAGCCTGCTCCTCTTGACGGCGAGCCTGCTCCTGCAGCAGCGCCATTAAAG
Source organism: Xestia xanthographa (assembly GCA_905147715.2). Taxonomy (NCBI): domain Eukaryota; kingdom Metazoa; phylum Arthropoda; class Insecta; order Lepidoptera; family Noctuidae; genus Xestia; species Xestia xanthographa. The sequence continues at coordinate 2,987,006 of LR990657.1, read as the reverse complement.
CTGACAAGTCTGGCGCTACTGATGCTGGAGAAACTCCGGATGGACCAGCGACTGGCACTGACGTAGGCTGGACTCCACCCGGTGTCTGTGTCGGAGAGTCTCCAAACCGCCTTTGGTCCATGTCCTGCTGTCGCTGACTCCTGGTACGGATACCGTCCGTGTTGTCCTTTGGTAGAACTGGCATAATTTATCCCTCACTTCTGGCACCAAATTGTTACGAGCTGGGTATGGGATAAATTAATTACTACCGATGAAACAACTGAATAACTTTAATAATCACAAAACACTTCAAACTCAATCACAAGTACACTACTGATCACTATTCGTTTAGATATCGCACTCACTAGTTCACTTTGATTCGTCCCGTACTGTAGCCAAAATGATACTGCCTGGTCCCGCAAACACGTCGACTATTTATATGACGACCGAACGTTTGAGAAAGATCCAGAATCTTCTAGTCAATTCATACTAGGTCATTGTCCTACGAGAAACTTCCACAACTTTTGTACAAAGGAAAGAAATAGGTACTTTATGCCCTGGGCGTACGGTCGAAATTACAATGACAACTTCCTGATGTATTTTATAGGTAGTTTGCGAATTTGTACCTACATCATTCGATACATACCTACTACTACCTACCTACTTAGTTGTAGGTACCTACTATTAGAAGCTACTTGTATTGTAGGTATGGGTACGACGTAACAGTATTATGGTTGAATAATAAACAGACAAGAAGCTATTAGTGATTATTTAGTTATCAGCATGATCATAAAGGATTTTTTTGTCTCTGAAATCAACGTCTAACAATTCGGTTCGGTGTTAAAAAAAAACAAATTCTCCAATGTTCTTAATTAATGTATGACATTTTATTGTTGTTTAACTCATCAAGAAAATATAAGTAAGACAACTTCGTAATAAATTGATAGTAAAAACAAATAAAGCTACGTAATAAAGTGTCAGGTTTGCCAGCTTTCCCGTTGTTGCAACTTTATCAAACTTCTGCTAAGTGGAGTTTCACGAGTTGGCGCGAATATTTAGAAGTTTATTGAGAGATGGATGGAAACTTTCTTTTGTCGAGGTTGCGGTTTTGCGTCGCTGAATGCTGCATCTTACACCATGATTTTGCTTTTAAACTCCCTATTTGGAATTACCCCGTGTACGCAGCAAGATATAAAACATGTATTCTTTCGTTTTTGTATCAGTTTCGTTTATCGTTTACAGTTAAACAAGTTGTAAAAACTAAAATGGGGTAGATGACACACCAATCAATTGAGATACTTTTTAAGAGCTGTCAAAACGCGGTTCTGTCATAGATTTTGTGTGGCAATAGCAAACTGTGATGTCACTGTTTATTCAACTCAATGACTCAACTATTTATTGATTTCAAAGCAACTTAAAATCGAATTTGGCAATTAATTGAAAATAAATCGGGTTTTCAGGCCCACAATAAAGTGTTCTTTTAGAGATTGATGTCTTGGAATTATTGTTCTATGGTGTCATCTAAGCTATTGTAGACGTATGTCTGCATCAACGTTAATTTCATACATTTACGATACGTTTGTTTGACAAGTAATTTCCATGATTTTTCGGTTTCAACGGGTTAAACTATGATTTTTAATTGATTTCCAAAAACTCCCTCTATTGGAATTTTTGCAAATAAGTATCTATGTCGGAAATTATGGTTGCTGGGTGCATGCATGCTAAAACCAAGTATATAAGGAAAATGTAAGAGAAAAATAATTACAAGTACAATTAAATGAGGATAACTATTAGCTGCGCAGTAAGGCTATAAGTTGAAAATTATATGTTTGTCTAATACCAAACAATAATATGCAACCCTAATAGAAACAACAACAAGGGCCTTCTACCAAAGAGACTAGTGTTAATTAGTGGTTAAGCCCATTACACAATGGTAATTAGCACACGATTAGAACACGAGCGGAGCTAATTTTCTGGGCATTAGTCTGGCTTATACAGCTAAAATGAATTTTCTGCCGAATGAGGCCTGGAACATTAATAACGTGTTTTTATTTTTTGATAAAAACAAGGACCTATCGTTTGATTTTTCAAAAAAAAACCGAACAATAAAAAGTTTGTACGTACAATCTAATTTGTCATCCATTCAACCACAACTATTCTCTCACTAGGGTAACTCAACAAAAAGCTTTGCAAATAGCCAAATGTCTTACTATCTACGTCGCTTAAAATCGCTCTTAATGTGGTATGAGTACCTCGTAGCCTAGTGGTATGGCCGTCGAACTGCCAAATCATAGGTCTCAAGTTCGAACCCAAGACACGCACTTCTGATTATTCGGATTCATTAAGGCGCTGTTAACACAGAAATCGCGCACACTGTCTGTTTGTATGGGAGAAAACGAGACGTCACTATTACTGGGCGGCCAGGTTTTAGAAGAAAATAATGAGTAAATATTGATATAAAAAAAACTATGGATTATTTGTGAAATATGACTCGTTAGCGGTTTGGGTATGAATATGTTGATTTCATGTTTTTAATTGCAGACCCATACGTCAAAAAAATAAAGACATAGGACCGTTAATGATGATTTTAAGACCAATCTTTGCAATTATTTTCTATCGAGCCGATTTCGTCGAAATATGAATCGAGTCCGTCCAAGGTCTTTGAAATATGATCAATATTAACATTTTTTTTTTTGCCGTGCTAGAACATATAGTTTTAGTTTTTTTTAAACTGCTTAAATAACATCAATTTCAACAAATTAGGTGTTGTCAGCCCCTTAAGGTAAACATCGTGAGGAAACCAACATGCCTGAGAGATATTTCTCGACGGCCGGCATTTTAAGCCAAGTCAGAGGCCCATCAAGCCGTGTGGTATCCGGCAGAGTAGAATAGAACCAACCCATTACACTCACGGGTGTCGTATAAGGCGACTAATGTCTGAGGCAGAACACCTTACGCCTCCGTAGACCAGAGAATGGGCAGCAGAGTTTTCTGTTAGTCTTTCATCACTGCGATCTACAATCCGCCTGCCAAGCGTGGAGATTACGGCAAATTCCTTCCATCATGGGAGAGGCTTATGTCCAGCAGTGGACGTTATGGGCTGTTGTTGTTGTTGTTGTTGCAGAGGCCCATGGGCGGCATAAAAGCTCTGACACCAGGTTAGGCACTAACCATACAAATAAAGAAGTACCTCGTTAAAAACGTCAAGCACTGTCAATTGCACGCCAGTAACACTTGAATCACAAAAAAACACCCTTGCAAAGCATTTCACCTTTACCCAACGTAAATTCATACGCAACTAGTGGTAACAAGATACAAATTCCAACGTTTAGAGGTCGATCTCAAGGCATCAAAGGGGGCACATTGGAATCTGAATCTTGTAGTACCGTAAAAGTACTATAATTCTACTAATAGGGGTAGAATTTCTTTTCCCATTAAAACATAGTGGTCTTCGTTACCTGATAATGGTGGTTACTGGCGGAACTAACTACTTATTTAATGAGCAGTAATTGTAGTTAAATCGGGTTTATGGTCCGGAACGGGTTTTTGCAATTAGGAATGGTAGCTTTGAGGTTTGTTGCTGATTCCGAATGGCTTTTGTTTTAGTTTCAGGTGTTATTTCAGAAAAACAAGAACAACATACATTCGGACAATGGAACCTTTACAACCAGAGATGAAAGAAACTTGCCATCTAAAATAAGGTTCGAGGTCGGCTAGGGGCGAATTTTACCTCTGAAACTGAACTCGATCAGCACGTATTCAAAGAGATATCATTGTCACTGTCAGCTTTTGAACGTACAGGTTGTATTTTATTTCAAAAGTTACTGTTAACCTGTGTCATCCCACTGCTGGGCAAAAGCCTCTCCCCATGACCTTACAAATTCTTCGATCCTGGGCCAATATGGATCACTGGTCGGTTTTGTCCAACAGCGTTACAAAATAATTTGTGCGGGTTGCTTTTGGAAGTTAGTTAGTCGGATTGTATGTTGATTAAAATATGATTGGCGGCTGAAATAAATATGGCTTTACAGAGATAATAATAATTATAAAAATCATCAATACAACCCTTTTAGTTCATTTAATCCCATCGAATTACATTTTCATGAAATAGTCGATGAATTTCGCGAGCGACCCTGGAGTTTCCCCATTAAGATCATAACGCAACAAAATAGGACCATTGATGATGATTTCTATAGTTGTTGCCAGTTAAGATCGCAATAGCGGTCATTGACACACCTACATTTATTAAAGTTCTTAACTTTGAAATCCTAAAATAAGCCAGTTCAAGTCTTAAATCGTCTTTAATCGTGATCTTCAACATTTTTTCTAATGAAAAACGATACATGGTTCATTCATTTTGGTTCGTACGCAGAGATTTTAGGAACAGGGCAATGACCGCTATTGCGATCTTAACTGGCAGAAACTTATATATATTTTACGCAGAAATTTGGCAAGAAAGGAGGTGTCTGATGAGAAGACGAGTAGAGTAGAGAAGAGAATAGAGAAGTATGGAATTGCTGCGTACTACTACCAACCAAAACAAACCTCGAAATGGTCAAAGTTTTAAATACTAAAGACCCGTTAGAATCCCAAATCGACGAATTCACGTTTGGAAATCAGAGGTGTTTCATTCTATTGAGCTTACAGTACTCGTACATAAGTCTTGTGCTAAGCCTTATCGGCTGTGGTTGGTAATTGGATCCAGGCTGGGCTAACGTTTGCGAGGTAAATCTGAGTGCTAGGTGGATTTGTAATAGTATATTTGTAGGTTGACTTTATCTATCAACATTAAACGTGTGTACAAATTTTCATGTCCGTGCTCTATTAGCCTTTGAGGAATTTTCTTGTGGGGAGGCAATTCTGGCTGCAGGGCCAAATCATGTCTACCATAAAAATGTATTGTCACCAAGGCCCACGGTGTGTGCAAAATTTTAGCTCAATTGTTTGGGGGAACTGGATTGAACTTCGGTTGCTAGATTTGACCAATACACAATTTTTTCCAGAAATCCCCACCGACAAATCCCCACCAGTGGGGATTAATAAAGGAAAGTTAAATACAAGCTTAAAATAATTAAACCAGTCTATTAATATCTTACTGTTATTCTAAAAGATCTCTTCTTCGGCGTGAATTCGAATTAACCTATAAAGTTGTTGAATCGCACGTGCATGACAATGTTCTTTTTTTTTAAATGAGTTGCATAATTAAATTTAGTACAAAATCAAAATCAAAGCATTTATTTCAAGTGGGCCAGTTACAGGCACTTTTGAATTGTCGAAACAAATATGAAAATTAAATGTAGCTACAGTCCCAGTCACAAGACATAATAACTGTGAAAGTACTGTAGTTGCCCATTCCCTAGCGTAGATCTCTATGGAGAAGAACATACAACATTATAACACCCGTTTGGATGTTAGTATGGTTATTATGACACTAGCTGTTCTAATGTTGGCAATAAGCCAACTGTTTCAGATACTTTTATAGAGGATTTATAGCATGGGTTTAGATAATAGCTATTTATTCACCAAGGGGAGTAAGGCACAGATTACTAATCGAGTGTGCATTTGAGGCCCGACGCGAAGCGGAGGGCCGTGAACCACACGAGTTTAGTAATCTGTACTTACCCTCGAGTGATATATACTGCTTTATACTACACTTGCACTTTTAAGCACAAAGAAATAAAGACAAAATAGCAAAAATAGTAGATTTTACAACAAGTGCACAAAACGAACCATTTTTATCCGAGATTTTTAGCAGCCCGAGCTGAAGGCGAGGGCTGATAGTAATGTCGAGGATAAAAATGGTTTTGTGGACGAGTTATAAACTCTGCTTTTCACTTCGATTGCGAGGAAATAAAACAGTAGTATAAATTGAAGAAATTAATAAACACGCAAAAACAAGAGCTGTTTCCCGCCGCTTTCTTTTTTTGAAATCTTACGACATTGTTATTAGACTTGGGCTGCAGACCTATACAGCTTTCTATTATTTTTTTTTTTTTATAATAATTTTCTTAAATTAATTAAATAACCTACCGTAGGTACTTGAATTTAATTTTGTATGTCTTTTAAGTCTTAAAAAATACATAAGGCAAATAAATTAAAGTAAATATTATAAAATAACAAATTCTATCTATGAACTTCTTATTGCGTTTGGCTGTATGACTCATTTTCTTTGCCTTAATATAGATACATTTATGAGTAGATACATTAATGCCCTTGTGCACAAAATTCGATTTTGTGCAGCCTATATCCTGCACAAACAAGCACTTTCAGAGCATGAGAAGTGAAAAAGCATTTTATTAAAAAGTTATATTGACAAACTTTACCAAAAAAATTGTCTCTACAAAATACGTCAACCAACAATAAGTTTTTTTTATTAATTTTAGCGCGTCAACCGACGTTAGAGAAGGTAAAAACGCCCCGGGGCCGTATGGTAAAATTAAATCGTTTGATTGCAATGATATTCAATTAAACAGATATGATAAGAGCGCGCAATCGTGAAGACTCTAAAACGCGCCAATTGGCCTGTTTTGCCTTTATTCTGCGTCACTGCGTGTATGTGAGCTGGCTCTCCCCCGCGGCACACACAAAACGCGTTAGTAATGCATTACTACCCTGCTTTTCAGGGCAGTAATGAAATTCCATACAATATAACTGCCTAGATTTTTGAGAAGGTTTAATGAACAGCTTTCAAGCCTTTTAATGGGGTAGTATTGGTACACTTACTAAGCAAGTGTAGTATAAAATATTTAAGAAAATGAAAGCCCGGTGCGTTTTGCAATTTGTCATCATTATTATACTTGACTGTAAAGGCACCCCCGGGATATGGGATGGCATATTCTTATCAAACCTCGAAGTTTTATGCCCTGCTTTGTATATTCATAAACCACTCCAGCATTGTTGTGCAAATAAAAGAAAAGATTTAAAAAGACAAAGCAATGGAAATGGAACGAAAAGATAAGGCCGCAAAAAACTTAATTCATATTCAAATCTGTGTGGGTCTACGATATATGCGGCCAGACTTTTGAAATATAGAGGAAGAAAGATAATAAAGAGGGAAGAATATTATTTATCTGCAAAGCTTTATTGTTGTTAGGCCTTGGTAGCTGAATAGCACTCACAATCTATTTAATTTGCTAATTGAACAGTCAAATTGATTCAAATAGTCTTGAAATACGAGTTTCAATGAATATTGGTGGACCTTCTGATTTTTGGATTTTATTGATTTTTTTTACGGATAGAGGCTTATTGAATATTTTTACAAAAGAATGGCTGAATGTTTTGGAAATAATTAGGGCGTGGTAATTTCAGTATTCTGTTGAATGAATCGGTTATATCAAAATTCATAACAATCAAAATATTGCCAAAGTTTGATTATTATGAATGATATAAAAAATCACACGTCACAGGCATCACGAGTTCACGCAAAACCGCAATAACTTTCTAAATATGAATTACACTGATTTCGTTATTGAGATGCCAAAACAATTGCGAATTAATTGTTCTGTCAAAATTGTACTCAATTTGTTAGTTAGTACGTTATCATGTTATGATTACGCCAAATACCACAAAAAACAGGCACAGAGACTGTCACTTTCACAAAACAAATGAAAATGCATCATACACTCACAGAAACGCGCTTCATCACGCTTCAGTGAGTGCAAGAGCACTTGCGTTTGTCATTTGTTTTCGATCCTTGCAGGTTGTGCAAAGTCGATCCTGTATACTAATCTGTGTTAGTAAATTGATGTGATTGGTCGGGTATGATCGGGTAAATTCGATCAAGCCTTTAGGAAATCGTTTTTTATCTCAAACCTCTGTCAGTATAAAGTATGGGCGGTTTTTCTAGATTCTAGACCCCTTTACTGTGGCTTAGGGATAGGTTGTGTCTAACATTTCCTTAGCGTGAAAATGGTGGTAATACCTTCTTAAATAATTATGAGATAATAAGCGCTTTGCAGTTTAGTGTGGAATTAAATTAGTTTAATTAAATATACACTGATATTCGGTGATTTCCCATCCGAAAAAAAAAAAACGGAGATTACATATTGTGCGAGATTTTTCGGTTGAGCTTTCTTTTATTTCTTCTTTTTAATTTTGGAATAACATTTTATACAGTCCCTTCACAGGTAGTTTTCTTCTGATTTTGTAACTCTGTTAATATCACGGCTAGTGTTTCAATAAATATGCACAATTTTGTTTTAGTTTCAATACCATACTAAGTGCCTTATCAATAAAACTATGCCAACGCAATAATATAGAGTTCAATTTACGTAATAACCCTTAGTAATCTTTGCCTTGCCCAGTAACTTAATGTCAGCATTTAGGCCATGAAATGAAATAAATAATAGGCCAATACATGGGCAAAAAACTATGACAAATGATGCGATTAATTTAGTTTCATATTCCGCTGTCTGCTTGATATTGGGTTATTTCTCAGTTTTTGACAACATTGACGAAGGAGCGTTAATTTACATGTTTTATCTGCTCCGTTCACGACTTCGGGCGGAGCGTATGTCATGTTCCCTTCGCGTGAGTACCGTTGATTCGCAAGTCGCGTCGCTTCACGGTGATTCGGGGAAATAATATATATTTATTGACCAAGGGGAGTAAGGCACAGATTACTAATCGAGTGTGCAAATGCACACGACGAGTGTGTTATAAATCTCTCGCTCTACCGCATAGTTTAAAGTTTACCGGCCATATCGGAATGTATGCAGGTAGCATACATTATGCGCTATTTCCCCAGCCGTGCCCGATCGGGCACGCACGGTGCATTGTTATTTTAATTGTGTCTGTAATTACGGGTATCTAAGTGCTACAAGTGTTAGTGGCCAGTACTTTTTATGGTAAAATGAATCGTTTTATTGCCAACGTCATCAAGACTTAAAAAAAAAACAAAACACGTTAACTAGTAATGGATTACTACCCTGATTTATAGGGCAGTAATGAAATTCCATACAATAATTATCTGCCTAGATTTTTGAGAAGGTAATGAACAGCTTTCAAGCCTTTTAGTGGGGTAGTATTGGTACACTTACTAAGCAAGTGTAGTATAAAATTTTGAAATTGTTTATTGAAATAATTGAAATACAAAAACATTCAAAATATGGCCTTAAAAACTATAGGTATACAATAATTGGATTCCTGAACTAAGAATAAACTTGAATGCACTAAGCATCTTTTTTGTTTGTTCCACACGCGCTATTACAACACGCCTATCGCTTAAGTCCGATTTATAGTGATCAAGTGTCTAGCAAAGTAGATAATACAGTACAAAGCCAAAAGGGGGTGTTTAGTAAACTGGTCCCACACAGATAGATCCCGCGGGATCAGTCGACCTAGTGAATTTTTGAATTGGTCAACTGATCCCGTTGACCAATTTTATGATTAGTACAGTCAAGTAGAAAAGTTTCTTGATATTAATTTGTATCGTGATTCCCGTTGTCCCATCGCCCGTGTCCACACTGGTGGGGCGGGGTTGGGTTTATCTATATATTTTATTTATATTTTACCTAGTTTACCTACTCAAAAATATTGTATGGGATCGAGTAGTGTTAGTACAGTTGTGCTAGTTACGGCCAGTAACCTTACGAACAGTACTAGGCTGGCATGAATCCAAGAAGGTATTAATTACTGGAAAACCGTGTTTACCCAGAATTATTGAAATGCATACCACCTTGAGCCTATGCCACCCTAGTACTTCTAGGGGAACATAAGTGAATTATATATGCCTGGCAACAAACGGGAACTTTTTTCCGGTTTGTCGCCAGGGAAAACTTCTTCTTGACTCACGAAAAGTACGCAGACGTAATTCTTCGCCAGACTAAGTACAGGCAGCTAAGGTGATTCTCAAATTGCCCTGCGCGTCCGCGCGGTCGCGTTGTGCGGAGGTTGCGAAGCATGGATGTATTGGCGATGCACCGCGCGGAATGGTTGTACTACGTGTGCATCAACGAATTCCATACAAATCTATTGGTTAGAGAGCCCACGACACTAAACCTAGTTCTATAATACTCCCAGATGATATATATATTATGTCATAATCTTAATTAGTCACGTCACGATGCTGCAATGCAAAAACCTTTTTTTTTTTTTTTTTTTTTTCGGATGGGAAATCATCGAATAACTCCTCCTGCTCTGGGCGGAGCAGGAGGGAGTGTCAGACTTTTACTGACTAAAACCCATCCATGTTCCTTCATCGCCCTTTGTGTTCCGGGGCCACGGTATCTCTTTCGAACAGTCCCGCAACCCCGGCAGGCATCGGTCCTTACGGACCCCTCCCTTTTTGCTGACTCTCTTTGAGGCGCGCGTGGAACACGAACGCGCCGTCGACACGGTCTGTCGTCATGAGACGGACGGACGGCGAGCTAGCCCATAGCTCACCGTCCACAGGCCCAGACAAGTCTCCCTGCAAAAACCTTGGGACACAATTAAAAAAAAAACGATTTTTAGGTATCTAGTATGATCGATCTCCTGAAAAAAAAACAACGCTTATCTGAAAGATAAAAAATTCTGTGCAATAAGATAGCTGATTACTAGATTCTGCTGCATTCTTCCAAACAGTGGAAAAAGTGGTTGCTGCAGCGCTTGAAGTCGCCCTCCGCACAGCTGGAATAGGCATTTTGTCCAGCAATCACCCGGTTCAGCACGCGGGCCCGCTCAGCAGTATTGGTCTATTGGTAGACGTATTAATAAGTTTATTCCGTGATTTAAATTTATTTAATTTAAATGTTTTTATTTTGTCCTATAATTTCGTCTTTTTCATGCTTTCTCCATTTCAATACTTTCAACGTACTGTCCTATAAACTAACTTTAGTATCAAAAGTAAGGGAGTCCCAGTTCTTTATAACGGAACCGGTTTTGCATTACCTACCTGAATATGACACAATTATTTTTCTCAAAAAGTACCAGGCTGGCATGAGCTCAAGGTAGTATGCATTTCAATAATTCTGGGTAAGTACGATCTTCTATTAAGAAGATCGTACCTACCCGGAATTAAGATGGTATTTATTACTGTAAATACCATCTTGGATTAATGCCAGCCTAGGTACTAGGTATTGTTCGTGAGGTTACTGCCCGTAACTAGCACAATTACTGAACACTAACTACTCAATCCCTTACAATGTTAAAAATACGGTGGGGCCAACGGGATTTTATTTTTATTCTTCCTAACATTTTTCTACATGATGTTACTCAAATTTGAAATTCGACGGCATTTTTTTTTAATTTTAAGAGCGGGACCAATCTACTAAAGAAAAATACATAAAAATATTAATTTAGTAAACTGGTCCCGCGGGATCGAAATGAGCGGGATCAATTTACTAAAGAGCCAAAAAAAGACAGTGGTGTGAACCGATGGACAGTAGCGAGTCAATAGTCACTGTCTGGGTCTTCGCTACTCGCCACTGTCCATGCATGACCAATGTCAATCGGGCCTAATGAACAGCAGCAAGGCCCATCGTCTACGACACTACTCGAAAGTAAGTGATGTGACTTTCTGACAACTCAGTGAACATTTAAGTTTGTAACACGTGATTTTTCAGCAGTGTTGTGAATTGTGTAGGCCTATCAAAAGTTTGTGAATAACTTATGATAAAAAAAAACGTTACGCCTACCAGACGGATGAAAAAAGGTCTGACATAAACAAAGTAGTATTTTTCCGTAAAGTACACATAAATCACTGCCGACCTAAATATAAAATGTAAACCAGAATAAAATACCCCAAAGTTTATTAAATTTCTGCGAATTTAACGAACAAACCAGACACGATATTTGACCTTCAATGAAAATGTCCAGAACACGGTATTTTAAAAATGTTAACAATACTAAAATACCTTTACATCCAACCGTCTGGTCTCAATTGAGTGACATTAGACATACATAGATAGGTATTTAGATAGGGTGGGCGCAGGCTAGGTCAACAGTTTTTTTGGTTAGACTGTTGCTTACTGAAAAGGCAACAATGTCGGAAATTCAAAGAGTGCCCCAAAATTAAAGCAAAATTTTCAAACCGTAAATACACTGTTTTTTAAATTTATAAAGTTTTTTTTTTATAGTAGACAGAATAGGGTTATGTTTGGATTAGCAGAGCGGTCAAATGGCCTCAATGTCTTCGCTGGCACATACGCACTACTTTGTCATTGCATGCAGTGTTGGATCTCCCCGTTGGAGGCTTGTTGGCATAGACCTTTGACTTCAAATAACTCCATTAAAATAAATCTAGTGGTATAAAATAACATGATCTATCTAGAAAAAAAAATCGAAGACATGTGACATCTACCAATCCATACTTAAAATGTCACTTACGGGATACACCAATCCGCACTGGGCCCGCGTGGTGGATTATGGTCCATTCCAGTCCAGAGAGGAATCTGTGTCCCAGCAGTGGGAACATTATAGGCTGATGATGCTGATGCTGATCTAGGAAGCCTATTCTGATCACCAAAACGAGACGCAAAAAAATCTCATGTAGTTGTTGATTTATTTCACGGGCTCTAAGGCGTTGTTTTCTCGTGTAGTGCTCCATTTGTACTAACCCTACTGGCAGCTGGCAAACTGTTTTTTTATTGGTTGCCCACCCTGAACCACACAAATGGCGGAAAATTAAAATCTTGCGTAAATTTTGGGACACCCGATACAAAGAAGCTAACACGGTTAAGTCGAAACCGTTTTTCTTTTTAATTTTGTTTTTAATTTATTTTTTTGGATCTTAAGATTGTAATGTTCGTGATATCATTGCTTGTGAAGCTATACTCTGTCTTATTGTCTTGACTCCGGTCTACCCACAGTCGTATTTGACAACTTTTACCCTTTTCAGAATAATACATACCAGAGAACGGTCACACATTTCTTTTCCGGCGATAAGCTGAATAAAATCGGATGAGCCCAGTCACTGATCAAATATTTATAAGAGGTTTTGGTACATTTTATAGATACTACGTTGATTTTTCCCCACTGATTTGATTTGCCCTTTTGGTTTGTGTAGGTATGGTAATTTCTGTTAATGGTGGATAAATTTGTATTTTTTTTGGATGGTTGAGGTTTACTGAAAAGGGAAGAAAAGGGAAAAAAAACAACAAAAAAACAGAAAAACAAGTGGGATTCGCTCTCAAAGCATTTGTATTTCTTCAACGAATTTCAACAGGATATTTCGTAAAGGTTCTTGGAAGCATATATTTGTCTTTTCCATAGTTACCGTTATTTTTGCCTTTTTCATAGTTACCGGTGATAAAAATACATTTTTCTAAGCCTTACGTGCGGTTTTCGTCACAGCAAAGAAATAAATTATTGGTAAAGTCTACAACAATAATTTGTTGATATAAGAGGTATAATTTTGTAACTAGGCGTGTGATAATGTGTTTTCTTTAATGTTAACTATAGTAAAGGTGTATGCTTTCTGAAAGGGTTCAGTATTCTGATATTACAAGAAAACATTAAGTAAACGTATCGAATGTGATCAATACACGTATTCTTAAAAATAAGAAACCTATACATGACACTAACGATGTAGTGCGTCTGACATATGAATATTTCAATGTTATCGAATGCGAATATCGGATAACAGTAACTTAAACCGATACGGTTCGAAGAAGATCATTAGAATAAAATATCAACGAATTTGAGTAAACATAAACGATACATGACTCTAAGCTATAGTTGTTAAATCGCAGCCTCATTGTTGTAAGACTTTGCTTATGTAGATTTGAGTCTGAAAATAGCTAATTATGAGTTTCACACAAGAATATTATATTACCTATTGCGATGGCTGGTTTGAAAGGTGGGAAGAGTACCTGGAAATATGTGGGGGAGGCTTATACCGTGGGATATTGACGGCTACGAAAAAACATAAAGATAAAAATATTATACATACCGGATGACTGTTTTATCACTCTCCAAAAAAAATTGATATATTAGGTGAACGGAGTAGAAGCTTATGTCATACCTAGTTTTGTTTTCTTTTTTCCACAGCTTAGAAAAAAATTGATCCATCATCAAAAAACGCTACAAATTTCCAGTAAACTTTTCATATTAGAACAAAGAAAGATAAATTAAAAAAAAAAGTAAAATATTGAATTTCAAATCATACGCAATACGCGTGTGATTTGAATTTCGAAATTGTTTCAACTTTTTTTTGCAAAAAAAAAAATACTAAGTATGGCATTTGCTTCTACTCCGTTCACCTATTATACCCATTTTTTTTGGAAAGTGATAAAAAAGTCACCCTGATGTACCTTTTAATTGTAGGTCGGGCTTGACCTTTCAGTGAAAATATCTATAGGTAGCTTGTCCATCATTACAGAATAACATTATTCCTAAATCCATTTCTATTTCAGTAAAAAAAGAACTTAAATAAACCCGATACATTTTCCAGTAGCGTAGCATAAAAGGCAAACTTAAATAATATGAGAGACAGACGTTAAAGTGGTTATGCCAAAAACCACTCGTACGTGCTATAAAACAGAGCTACTTTCAACCTGAAGAAATATAATAATATAACTATTCTTTTGAATTTCTATTTTTTTTCTATTACTCGTGAAATATACCCATGTCAATAAGAAAATAATAATAATATCAACCTATTACTGTCCCACTGCTGGGCAAGGACCTATTCTCATGCAGAGAAGGCACGATCATTGATCACTACGCTTGCTCAAGACGGGTTGGTGATTTCAGGCTTATATTAATCGTTAAGTCCAGGTTTCCTCATGACGTTTTCCTTCACCGATGTCAGTGAGATAAACTTAGAAAGTACATATATTATAAAATGGAAATGTCACATTGCCAGGATTTAAACCCACAACATCATGCATGACAACAAGAGTAAATATATACAGAGTGTAAACAACCTCATCACGAAGCCGTCAACCAAGCATTCTGTACATTGAACTAAGTAACTTTACGCAAAAATTATTGCTGGGAAACGACTTTTTTATGGGGTGAAAAATCATGTTTTGTGGTAGAACTCAATGTAACGCACTCAAAACATTGTGCTGATCGATGGATTGAATAGTGCGGGGGTCGTTGAGGTGTTTAAAGTAAAAATCTTACAATAAAAACTTATATATATAAAAAAAAAACTTGACAAAAAGTTGGATCTTTGACCCCACATATTTCCGTAACTAGAAGGTTCCCAGGTATTTTTGACATTAAAAGTGCCGTAATGGTCTAATTGAAATAAATACTTTGAGTTTGAGTACTTTAAGATACACAGCTGCTAAACCCTTCAAAACCTGTTCAAGAAAAAGTATGCAATGTATTTCAAAAATATAAATCACAAATCAGAAAATCGCCATTTATAATAACTGTAATAAATAAAAGTATTTTTGATAGTATCCATTTATTCTAACGGTGTGAAAGTGATCTAGGCTAGATTTCGAGGAACGTCGTAAATCAGATAAAAAGGGATGGAGGGAAAAAGTAATACATTGTAAATAGAATATGTTATATAAATTTCTTGTATTTATTTTGGTATGGAAATTCCACTAAGTCATCATCTGCCTAGCCTTTTCCCAACTATGTTGGGGTCGGCTTCCAGTTTTACTGGATGAAGCTGAATACCAGTATTTCACATGGAGCGACTGCCTATCTGACCTCCACAACCCAGTTAGTACCGGGTAATACGATACCCTTGGTAAGACTGGTTGTCAGTCTTTTTGGGCCTCTGACTATCTAACGACTGTCAAAGATCTACGAATGACAGCCGGGACCAACGGCTTAACGTGCTTTCCGAGGCACGGAGGAAACTCGGTATGTAATGGGTGGTCACCCATCCACAGACCAACCTAAGCAAGCATGGCTTAACCTAACGATCTACCCAAGCGGCTGTTATTATTTAGCCACGAGCTCGTCCACTAAGTATAATAGGCAAATCAAAGTGATCGCCATCATCTGCCTGACCTTTACCCAACTTCTTGAGTTTAGCTTTCACAGCAATACTGGCTTCAATCCGCGACTTTGTCTGCGAGAAAAACTCATTTTGTCGTGTACTCATAGCTTTCCATCAGTGAAACATCATACCTATAATCCCCGTTGGTTTAGGCACAGTTGTACCTAATATAAGGAGCGGGCCCATTGCCATCAACCGTGCACCAATCCAGACTCCTAGGCTGCTACTGAGAAATTCTTGATGGAAAAACCCAATAACACTTTGTCCGACCTGGGAATCGAACCCAGGACATCATGGTCAGCGATTACGCTTGCAACCACTCGACCAAGGAGGCATTCAGTATCAGCATTAGTATCAGAGAAAGATTGTTTGAAATCGGATGAGCGGTTTCAGAGATTTATACCTCTGCATTAATACTTACAAACTTTACCTCTTTGATGATGAAACGACTGCTTATCTGACCTCCACAACCAGTATACTTCTTGCTAAGACTGGCTAAAAAAATAACTCATTTCAATCATAGATTCTAATTAACAACAAGTACCGAATAAATAAAACACGCAATTAAAAAGCAAACTACAAAATCGATCTACATAAACTTAATTTTAATCCCTCAGAATGCAGATTACAGCCAGCATAAGCCCCAACTACTCAGAGCAATGTCTCTGAGTCTGCTCCTCATTCAGTCACTGTTTAATCCACAATTCCAATAAATTCTTACCTTAAATTGGAACCAAGAATCCTCGCCATTACTATTGAATTAAATCCTGCAGCTGCTTAAGTAATAATACCTCACAATAATTAAGAGAGGCAGAAGTTAAACTTGTTTTGGCGCAAATAAATAAAACAATATTGAAGACATTATGGGGTTCCTACTTTCCTAGTCTAAGTTTTTTATAACAGAGTCATTCTAAAATGTTGCCACAATGTTATTCTTATTTCAAATGTATATTATTATAAGCTACGATGATTCGATGACGTCAGGCTACGGCGTAGCGCTACGAGCTATGGCGTAGCACACTTCTAGATACGCGTATATATTTTTTTCTACATTTTGTTTATAAACCCTTTGTTGTGTGATTATTTTTATAATTATTTTGTGAAGTATACACGTCATGATCTTATACCGTATGTTATAAATTGCCAACCCGCTCATTCTTTTTACTTACCTCAAAATCTTCGCTTCAATCATTTTTAACCTGCTCATAATATTTTACTTTTGCGTTCTTCAACCTTTTGGTTCTATCTACTCGATGCCACTACCGAGATATACCCTTTTTGCTCCTCCCAGCTGAATAGAATCGCTATTCTAATAGGATTATGAATTGCATTCAAATTCTACGTCCTATTTATAAAAATCTGCTCGTAAGCGCTCAGCATATGCGCTTCGGAAAGCGGGGAGATTTTCTGTTATTATACACATTCAGATACGAGCTTATAGTCACAAGATGCTTACGTAGTTTGGATTTTATGTCGGTGAAAGTCGGTCTCGGTATTCCGAAGTTACCGTGCATTCAATATTTGACCGATATAAGGTGTCAAGCGAATGTTGTCACTTTTATTATCAGCTTGACCTACCTCGTGGAGAAATAAAAAAAACCGCACGAGACGATGTATTAGGTAAAGCCGCGGTCGCCTAGCTTCGTCTGTGGATGGGTGACCATCCAAACATACACACGAGTTTCGTCCGTGCCTTGGAAAGCACGTTAAGCCTTTGGTCTCGGCTGTCATTTGTAGATATTTGAAGGTCGTTACAGGTAGTCAGTGGCCCGGAAAAAACAGTCTTACCTAAGGGTATCATTTTACCGCCACGTGACGGTCACGTGGTCACGTCACGTGGCCACCGTAGGCACGGGCATGTGGACGGAGAGTTATGGGCTAGCTCGCCGTCCATCCTTCTCATGACGACAGGCCGTGTCGACGGCGCGTTCGTGATCCACGCGCGCCTCAAAGAGAGTCAGCAAAAGGAAGGGGTCCGCAAGGGCCGATGCCTGCCGGAGTTGCGGGACTGTTCGAAAGAGATACCGTGGCCCCGGAACACAAAGGGCGATGAAGGAACATGAATGGGGTTTAGTCAGTAAAAGTCTGACACTCCCTCCTACTCTGATCCGAACAAAAAAGGGTATCATATTACTCAATACTTGGGTTGTGGAGGTCAGATAGACAGTGGTTCCATGCATGTCGTCCTGTACTCAAATTCCTCTGCAAATGTTTATGGCATGGACCTATAAAGTTAGGCCAATGGCAAGATCGATGTAGTGAATGCAGGAACCGATCCTAATGAGTGAATTAATTTGATTGACTTTTAATATTACTTAGTTTTTCTACAAAATTGAGGCCTGGAATTTTAGACATCGGACTTGGTAATTTTGGTTCAAATTCGCCAAATTACGAAAAAGATTTCTGAGGGACCAACCATTACACGATACTCCTTCCAAATAATTCATATTTAACACCCACTAAACTCCCATATCACCTAAAAGATAAAACGCTCATTAGTTAACTTATGAGAATGAATAGCAGTTACAAACAGCAATCTGTCTGAAAACTGAAACCTTTATAATTACAGGCCTTTTGTGTGAGAGATTTCATGAAAATCTGGGAAATCCGTCGAGTTATCTAGAACTGGTTTTTGTGTCCATAATTTAGGTAGATAATTAGACCGTATTTAGTACTCATTTCACATTGTTTAATTTTGATTTCAGTGTAAAAGAGGCAAGCTATGAAATTGTAATTTGTAACTGGTATTGTATTAATGATTACACAATGTTAATAGTTGATAACTCTAGGCTGTAATTGTTAAGTTTTTTTAGAATTAATATATTTCGTATCAGGTAAATAATTGTACTTTATTGTAATTGTATTATGTAAAAATAATGTATGTGGTATACGACCATTAAAAACCCGACTACAGAATAAAATGTAGCATATGTTACCCGGGCCATAATAAAGAATCGATTGGCATCTTACTCATCAAAATCAGATGAGTAGTTTAGGCGCTAGAACATAATGTAAATACAAACATACATACATATACTACTAAAATCACAAGTCGGGTAAAAAGGATATTGCTATATCACTGTCGTAGCCTTTTCTTAACTAAATTAGGGTTGGCTTCCAGTCTAATCGGACTTAGCTATTTACTAGTATTTTATAAAAGTGACTGCCTACCTGAAGTTCAGAAATAAGTTAATAATACGATACACCTTGGTAAGACTAGTTCTCACTAAACATGTTTTTAAATGTGTCTATTTTTATTTTTACATGGAGCATCTGCCTGTCTGACCACCGCAACACAAAGTTATTGTGTAAAACGAATTAACCAACCGAATGAATCATTTGGTAAGGTCAAATCTGTGTGGATCTTTCTTCAAAAGACCATTTCAGATCTGCATAGTCCTCATGTGAATTGAGCAAGATTATGTCTGGATTTCAAAAGAGACTATGACCTCTGAGTTTGTTTCAGCTGTTTCTTCTCAGAGTAGTCAGGTACGAAACACCAGCCCCATCTAGTTTTAAAATATGACGTGTAAAAATGTTTGTAAAAATCTACTTGCAAAATAAACATAATTTATAAGATTGATTGTTGCTATTTAACTTAGAACCTTTGCTGAAATCATAAGCAATACTTAGCTAGACATTCAAGTTACTACACAAAATAGACTAAGTTTTTTTTCTTTAAATATCTAGAACTCAGTTTTTGAGTTGAAACGTTGTTGTTTTAAACAAATTAGCTTGTTGCGACAGCAACAGTTTAACGTGGCTACGTTAAGCATAAAATGTTTAGACAGGGCGCGCGTAGGTACTCTTGCGCTATCTAGATATACATAATATCTATTTCTATGCTCATAACAATATCACACAATGTAATGTGTATAAGATTTGCTTCTTCTCATAAAGTGAATGCATAATATCTCAAAAGTAGTTTGAAGATTTAAACACTGGAGTTTGCAGTCACTATCCAGATTAAACCACTTTTAATAAAACTATGAGAGCTCTGTGCGACAGTGACTAAAGGTTCGCTTACTTTGAGAACTATTTCTGCGATTAAAATAAGCATTATTCTTGGTAAATACTGTTTTGCACCAAGAAAGCTCAAGTTAAGAGAATAAATATGGGGATATGACGTGGATAACGTTCATTGTGTTTCCATCACATTAAAGAGTTTTCTCTGGTTAACAAATAAGTACGGCGTATTGCAATTTTGATTTTGATAATTGCGTGTTACTCGTAACATTGAAACATGCTTTAAGTTAAACCGTGCTACAACTTTTTTTTTTCGGATGGGAAATCATCAAATGACTCCTCCCGCTCTGGGCGGAGCAGGACGGAGTGTCAGACTTTTACTGACTAAAACCCATCTATGTTCCTTGTGTTCCTTCATCGCTTTTTGTGTTCCGGGGCCACGGTATCTCTTTCGAACAGTCCCGCAACCCCGGCACACCTCAGGTAAGAAACACAATTTATGGCAAATAATACAATGATGGGACTTGGGCCACCCTGACTCGGACAGGTTAGGTTTGAAGGGAATGGCGGGGTCTAGTGAGCGATAACGTTGAGTTCTACCGTGTCTTCTCATCCACGGTCTACTCTAGTGCGATTATCTAAGCATCTAAGTTGTTGAGCAACTTTAATCATAAAAGACAAAGCTAACAAATATAGCCAGTAATGCTAAAAGACGTACACGGATTTGGAAAAGCCAAATGAGCGCAAAATGGGGTGTTTCCCAGTGGTCAGATTGACGGTTAGACTAGTCTTTCCAACGGGAATTTTTTGTTCCCGTTGGTAAGATCAGCTCATAATTTAGTAAAGTACTGTTGAATACGAAGAGGTTATAAAACTATTAAATAGGTTTTATTTGTAACATCATGGAATTTGTTGACACTGGTTGAAATTCTTTGCAAGTTGTTTCACAATGGCAATTGAAATCAGCTAAAATATTTAACAAGAATACAAATCAGATAGCAAGTACTCTCTCATAACCACAGATATGGATATAGCTAGCTAAAGCAAGTATCACGTATGAAAACCAAGCGTGCCATTTTTTGACTACCTACTACTGTATCGCACCCAAAACATTCCCTCGTATGCCCATTTCCCATTCCTAACACTTCCATTACTTCACTCTTCAAAAGCCTGTTCTCAGGGCCTTGCACTCAAAACTAATGCATTCAGGAACATCCATCTTCTTTTCAGTTTTAAACGAAACGCTGCGGCGTAGACATTGCAATACAGCGCTTGGATTGGAATTAAAGTTTCATTTGCGACGCTCCTGTAGAATTCGTTTGCAGCACGATATTTAAGTGTTTGTGCGGTTTTTAATTTAGAATTTAATTAATAGTTGAGTTGAAAGCGGTACCTATCTAATTTTGGAGAAAATTAAAGCAGAAAATGGAAATGAAATTCTACAGATTGGATATTTGTAATATAAATATTAGATTACTTAAGACTGCCTCGTAGATCTAGTGGTCCCGAGCGCAACTGCTGAGCATGATGTCCAGGGTTCGATTCCCAGGTCGGGCAAAGTGTTTTTGGGTTTTTCCATCAAGAACTTTCAGTAGCAGTCACGGAGACTGGGTTGGTGCCTGTAAGCTCACCCCCTCATACCTACACAGGACTTAAACATAACTGGCAGGTGTGAGAGCATGCACCGCAGGATGGAAGGTGGGTTATTGTCTGTGAAGACTCGCTGCATACACACTTGAGATCTGAGCCGTCCATAAACCCCCATCTGAAGGGATTGTCTTTGCTATGGCCGACTAGGGTATCTCATCTTCACAATCTACTTTCTACTATTCACTATCTGGTGTTCACGATACAAGCCTCGTTGCTTAGTGTGGCACCTACAAGGCGCTGTGTGAAATGTCCAACAACAACAACAACAGCTTATAACGTCCACTGCTGGACATAAGCCGCTCCCATGATGGGAGGAATTTGCCGTAATCTCCACGCTTGGCAGGCGGATTGGAGATCGTAGTTATGAAAGACTAACAGAAAACGCTGCTGCCCATTCTTTGGTCTACGGAGGCGCAAGGTGTTCTGCCTCAGAGATTAGTCGCCTTATACGACACCCGTGAGTGTAATGGGTTGGCTCTATTCTAATCTGCCGGATACCACACGGCTGAAATGTCCAGCGATATTTATATATTTACTAGCTGTTGCCCGCGGCTTCGCCCGCGTGAAGTTCGGTAGCTGTCCCACTGGGTCATACTAAAGGGATAATAGTGTCCTACATGTTAATTCAGGTTATAAACTATCTATGTGCCAAATTTCATAATCTAATTATTATCATCACAATCACTATCACAACCACCATCATTATTACAATCACCATCACCATCACAGTCACCATCATTATCACCAATCACCATCACTATCACAATCACAATCATTATCACAATCACCATCACAATCACCATCACAATCACAATCACCATCACTATCTTAATCACCATCACAATCAGCATCACAATCACCATCACAATTACCATCAAAATCACTATTGTGATAGTGATTTTTCATCATCATCGTTATCACAACCATTATCATCGTAATCACAATCATTATCACAATCACCATCACAATCACCATCACAATCACCATCACAATCACCATCACAATCACCATCACAATCACCATCACAATCACCATCACAATCACCATCACAATCACCATCACAATCACCATCACAATCACCATCACAATCACCATCACAATCACCATCACAATCACCATCACAATCACCATCACAATCACCATCACAATCACCATCACAATCACCATCACAATCACCATCACAATCACCATCACAATCACCATCACAATCACCATCACAATCACCATCACAATCACCATCACAATCACCATCGCAATCACCATCACAATCACCATCACAATCACCATCACAATCACCATCACAATCACCATCACAATCACCATCACAATCACCATCACAATCACCATCACAATCACCATCACAATCACCATCACAATCACCATCACAATCACCATCACAATCACCATCACAATCACCATCACAATCACCATCACAATCACCATCACAATCACCATCACAATCACCATCACAATCACCATCACAATCACCATCACAATCACCATCACAATCACCATCACAATCACCATCACAATCACCATCACAATCACCATCACAATCACCATCACAATCACCATCACAATCACCATCACAATCACCATCACAATCACCATCACAATCACCATCACAATCACCATCACAATCACCATCACAATCACCATCACAATCACCATCACAATCACCATCACAATCACCATCACAATCACCATCACAATCACCATCACTATCACAATCACTTACCTCGTTATCACAATCATTGTTATCGTAATCACAATCATCTTCATCATTATCACAAATAATCACAATCACCATCACTGTCACAATCACAATCACCTTTACCATCGCTATCACCATCACAATCGCCGTCACTATCACAATCACTATCACAATCACCATCACCATCACAATCACTATCACAATCACTATCATCATTATCACATTCACAATCATTATCATCGTGATCACAATCATAATCATCATCATCACAATCTCCATCCCTATTATCACAACCATCGGTATCACCATCACAATCACCGTCACTATCACAATCACCATCACTGTCACAATCACTATCACAATCGCCATCATCGTTATCAAAGTTATTATCATAGTAATCACAATCATCATCATCATTATCACAATCATCATCATCGTTATCACAATCATCACAATAAATCGACAATAACCCTGTATAGAAGTCGAATCCGCCATCTTCTGGATCTCAAAATAAATGCAATTTTCGTAATCAGCACCCCCGATAATCTCGGTATCGACACCCATATGGATTTTTAGACATTTCAACCCCATCGCACCCCAACAGGGAATGATGGTATTTCAGGTCCGTCACATTAAATCTTAAAATCGTTGTTTTTGTAATACACCCAACCCAATTCTCCATACAAACAATACCTATGTTGAATTTCAGGCTTTGTTACCCCATTTTCTCCTTTAGGGGTTGAATTCTGAAAAAACCTGAAACACAAATGTTAACTCATTTATACGATACGATACGATACTCCTGGTAAGTTTCGAATAAAGTAGTCTAACTAATTTTATTTATCTTTGGATCCCCGTTTCAACCCCTTAGGGGGTGAATTTTGAAAAATCGTTTCTTAATGCACCCCTAAACCCCATAAAGAAGCTATGTGCCAAATTTGGAATTTCTAGGCTCAGCGGTTTGGGCTGTGCATTGATTTTTATACTTTGCCACCCCATTTCGGCATCTTAGGGGTTGAATTATGAAAAAACCTGAAACCCATTTCTACTCATTTATCAATAGGAGCACTCTTGTGAAGTTTCGAATAAAATAGTCTAACTAATCTTATTTCCCCATACAAACTTTGAAGCCCCGTTTAACCCCCTTAGGGGGTGAATTTTGAAAAATCCTTTCTTAGTGCACCCCTAGACTACATAAGAAACCTATTTGCCAAATTTGGAATCTCTAGGCTCAGCGGTTTGGGCTGTGCATTGATTTTTATACTTTGCCACCCCATTTGCCCCTCTTAGGGGTTGAATTCTGAAAAAACCTGAAACCCGTTTCTACTAATTTATCAATAGGAGCACTCTTGTGAAGTTTCGAATAAAATAGTCTAACTAATCTTATTTCCCCATACAAACTTTGAAACCCCGTTTAACCCTCTTAGGGGGTGAATTTTGAAAAATCCTTTCTTAGTGCACCCCTAGTCTACATAAGGAACCAATGTGCCAAATTTGGAATCTCTAGACTCAATGGTTTGGGCTGTGCATTGATTTTTAGACTTTGTCACCCCATTTCACCCTCTTAGGGGTTGAATTCTGAAAAATCCTGAAACCCATTTCTACTCATTCATCAATAGGAGCACTTCTGTGAAGTTTAGAATTAAATAGTCTAACTAATCTTGTTTCCCCATACAAACTTTGGAGCCCCTTTTAATCCCCTTAGGGGGTGAATTTTGAAAAATCCTTTCTTAGTGCACCCCTAGACCACATAAGGAACCTACTTACCAAATTTGGTATCTGTACACCCAGCGGTTTGGGCTGTGCGTTGATAGATGAGTCAGTCAGTCAGTCAGTCAGTCAGTCAGTCAGTCAGTCAGTTTCTTCTTTTATATATTTAGATTTACTTTATTTAATCTAGTTGTCATCTGGGTAACACTATACCCCTTGATAATTCTGGTTGTCTGATTTCAAAAGATTTTAACTTTATGTATTTGCTTTCCAATAAATCAAACACTTAGCTTCCCACATCATCATTTTTATCGAGAAGCGCCATAAAAACGTAAATGTCAAGATTCCCAGTCGTATTTCATTCTTCAATTGTATTCCCATAAAAAGGTAGTAAAATACAAAAAGAATCGTGAGCAGGTGTTAACGCCCTCATAAAATGGCGACTGTTGAGAGAAAGGTCATGTTTTGAAGACGTTATGTCTGAGTGTAGTATTCTTTTGTTTGTTTTTGAGATTTGCTGAGATTTCTTTATTATGTTAAGGACAGATTTGAGAGTCTTGTGGCTAGTAATAGTAATAACAGCCGTACGGGTCAATATTCAAGGTTAAGCTTCACTTGCCGAGGCTTGTTCGTGAATAGGTTACGCTCCTTTGAAAACTCGTATGTCTCGGACAGTTGTTGTTGTTGTAGTTGTCAGAAGACCAAAAGTGTCTGACCAAGAGGTATCACATCACCCGGTAACTGGGTTGTGCTTGTGGAGGTCAGATAGACAGTCTAGTACTTCACTGCATCCGGTTAGACTGAAAGCCGACCCCAACTGGCAGACTGAATAGTACACACTTCAGAGTTGGAAGTTATCACTTGTTATTAATCTCATGAGAAATAGCTTAGCCCAAAGCTTTAAAAAGTGTGTAAAATAACATGAATAAGTTTGTCTATTTTTATCTTTGTCTCTATAAAACCCATTCCTTTCCTAACTTCATATTTATTTTCAAAATAATATAATAAACCTATGTAAACATGAGAGCAATACCCTAATAATGTGTTTACACGCAGCTCATGGCACTTCAGTATTATAATGGATATGTTTCTGTTATTGTTACGTTGACTTCTACTTGTTTAGAGCGGAGTGCGTTAATAAAACATTATTTGTTTCATTGTTAGTTAGTCATGTGAGGGGTTGTTTTGAGTTTACATATTTTGGAGAGTAATAAGCTGCTTAAAAGGTAATGTTTGTGTTGTAATTCAGTTTTTAATTCAGACGGAATAGACGAGTGGCAATTGCTTTGCCAAAACAATGCATTTTAGACCTTTTCATTTTAAAGGTAGCAAATTTCCATCCTTTTTACTTTCCCACAGATCAGCTGTATAAATCCTGCAACGTGCTGACTGTGCGCCAGCTAATCATTATGCACTTAGTATTAAAACAGCACACCATGCTCACGTTCAATGCTGACAATACTAACAAGAGACGGAAAGATATAGTATGCTTTTCTAATGCAACCTCCAAACATGTCTTTGTGGAAAGATTCTTTTCATTTTTAGGCTCATTTCTGTACAATAGATTAAATAGAAAACTTAGTATTTATAAGTTAAACTATTTTAGCTGTAAAAAGTCCATTATTACGTTTTTACAACCCATATCCTATGCACAGACAGAAGATTTACTTGTTGTCTGCAAGTAAACTGCTGACATTTGTTTGTTTATTTTCTATGTAAGTTGCAATTTTAGTAATTTATTATTCTTTTGATGTTAATTATTTATTTTAAGTAGGTATTTATGCACCTCCTAGCCTGAAACACAGGTTCCACCTAGTTCAGGCAATAAGCAACAGTGCTCTATTGTATTTGTAAAGATATTTAATTGTAAATGTGCCCTTTTTTATAAATAAACGATTTATTATTATTATTTTCATCACCATTATTGCTTTTAGAATGTGTGTGTGTGTGTGTGTGTTTTAGGTCCTCAGGCTAATGAATAACAATTAAAAACCAACGATGTCTTTGTTTCCAAGGACGCAACATTTGGTTGATACTCTTGCGCCTTCCCATCTTCCTAGCTCATTGTGCTGTACTCGGGCTATCGCTGCAGATTATGGCTAAATATATTTACGAGCCGTCTGGGCCTTTTCAAGGAAATTTCAAAACTCTTTGTTTACACTTCCCGTGACCCAAGGGCTGGCTTATGCCTTGGCCAGAGGCTCAATAAAACGAATTGCAATAAAACCTTTTCTAGAAAAAGTTACATAAAGTTACATAGGCACCAACAAATACCTAATGAAACGAAACGCATACAGTTTGTGACCTTTTTAATCAAAATAACTTTTAAGGTTACTTATCCCAGTCACAAAGTATATAAAACTGACTTCTAGCAACCTGTTTTCTATCTGAGGACATTGAACATCATACGACACCTGTTTCTATAACCCAATAGTAACAAAATACGGGCGTCTTTCACATATTTATGAGAAGGAAAATAAGGGTATTTTGTTTTCAGGTATCACAGGTTTGACAGTAATCAGACGGGTGGCACGTGAAGAGTAATGTGTCAAATCCTAGAGGACGAATATCAGCTAAAAGAAACATGAAATTCACAGGAAAGCCTAGATAAATTCTAGTATATTTGTCAATCTACCCTTTGTTCTAGACTATTTTGGGCTTGGTTTTTAGACTACCTGTCTGAGGTTGGGTTTCAGTATTTAGGCTTATTTCAGAGTGAGTCCGGTCGCGTGCGCCGAAGACAGCTTGTAACATACTTTCGTAGCATTCCTTGTGCACGCGCGTGTACATTTTGTTTACAGCATTGAGGTTATAAACGTAACTTGGCACTTACTGTTGCTAAGC
The DNA here is from genome assembly GCA_905147715.2 of Xestia xanthographa. NCBI lineage: Eukaryota > Metazoa > Arthropoda > Insecta > Lepidoptera > Noctuidae > Xestia > Xestia xanthographa. Next base: position 2,959,257 of record LR990657.1, on the reverse strand, counting down.
AATATTCCTATCACTGTCGCACACCTGTCAAATTACAATTTCAATGTAGAGACAGGAACATATCCAAGTCAAAGCAAGGGCTAAGTATGGTTTAAAGATCTCGCCGAGAGTATACGCGCAACCGGCACACGTCTTGCTATGAACGCTTCTTAATTCGTAATTGGCCGTCGCGTCAACCGGCGCATGCGACACGCTCGGGATCCTGTTGAACTTTCCACCCGTCGAGCGTGCAAGGCAAGTCAACCAGCGCTCGTTTGACAGTGCACACGTAACCGGCGCCAATCTCGCTCTGAAAAACGCCGTAGTCAGTTAATTGCCCCCCAATCTTTCCGACGCAATTACTATTGGGAAATTTGATACAGCCAAATAACTAGAAGACTCGGAATGTAGGTAATTCCCAAGACAAAATAATAATGTAGCGTTCTTCGCCATTATAACAGTTGTTCTTCGTATAAAAAAGATTTAAATCGTTAAATGTGCACATTATCATGTTCACGTAGCTGTTGACAAATGTCATTTGAATAGTATTGTCTCGCTCACTCATTCTGAAAATTGTATCAATTCTTTCATGCGGGATGCGCGTGCTTACTCTTCACACTTTTCTGCGCAACCTAAGTAATAACTTGGGGTACCTTAACTTTGGTAAGACAGAAAGTCCTTTAACTTAAAAACTTGCTACTCTGATCACCCTTAAAGACGTTTAGTATCCAAAGACATAAAAACTTTTAAAGACACTAAAACAAACAATAAAACAACTATTGAAAGCTGGCTAAAACAATTGTCTTTGTCTGATTAAAATGCGTAGGTATAGGTAAAACTTTAGAATCCGTGACGAGTTTCAAAACTGTAATTTGTGAAATACAAAATACTTTTGTAGAAAGTTTTGATTTAAACAATTTGATATAAATTAAAGTTTTGGATTTTAGTTACAATTACCTTAGAATAAAATTATACTAAATTAGATACTGGGTTCAGTTCAGTTCAGGTTAAGTTTTTATAAGGGATATTTTAGTAGCGGCTTGGAGTTAGGACTTGCACCCAACCAATGGCAATAGGCTTGGCCCCTTTTACATGTGACTTAAACTACATCTGTGTCACCTCTCGGAGATTACAGGCGTGATTTTTTTTTTTTAAGCCTTGTCTACCCCACTGCTGGGCAAAGGCCTCCATATACTTCCAGGTATTCTTTAAATATATTTTTTAATAACATTATACATATCTTTAAGGTAAGATGTCTGTTCCATTATGAAATAGATATTGAAAATAAAATTCAACCCTAAAAAAGACTGAAGTAATCCTAGGACGAAAATGTATTCTAATATTAACATGTCAACAAAGTCTAGGTAATAAAGAATGAAGATTGACAACCGCCCTATTTCTTGTTAACAAAGCGTGTTACTGAGTTGTTTTGAAGACATAAAGTAATTTTCTGGTAAATGGGGATCTGGGGTGAAAGGAAAACATACAAGTGTCTGGTACTGGTTTAGATATAATGTCTACTTATCTTAGGTATATCCTCAACAGCGCATCAATGAAAATTCAAGATGAATCGGCACTGAATTTATATCTATCAGTAGCTAGCAAGATATGCGTTACCCCGTGAATCATGATATGTTTGTGACTGAATGGAAGGTGATACTGTCAGAATGTTTGAATTTTTGTGAGAAGAATGCATGACTGTGTTAAATAAATTATATGTTAATTAAATAGTGTAATTGGCTTCGGCCGTTCTATTTAAATAAATAAATAAAAATTATCTGCCTAAGTTAGCCTTTTACCAAATAGGTTGAGGTCTACTTTCAGTCTAACCGAATGCGGGTTGCATTCGGTTAGACTGGTTAGGATCATCTTACTGCCCTTGTCTCATGTTACTTGGTCTCGGCGCAACAAGTTTTTTTTCTTCCATTCTCCTGTGTCAACCGTCATTCTAACCGAATACAATTGAATGCCAGTATCTTTCATTGAGTCACTGCAAATCTCATCTTTATAACCTACGATACCCGATTGGAAGACTGCCAAAGAAAAGCTGTCTAAAATCCAGGAACGACTGGTTTAGTATTACGCACTTACAAAGGGTGTAAAACACCTCTTAACGAAAACGAAAGGCACTTATTCTCCTCGTCATTGCGATCATTTTTTTGTTCTACATCATACCTGGGAACCTTCTAGTTACGGAGATATTGGGGGTCGAAGTTCCAACTTTTTGACAAGTTTTTTTAAAATACAAGTTTTAATGTCAGATTTTTACTTTAAACACCTCCACGACCCTCGTATAGTACGAGGTTCAATCCATCCATCAGCACAATGTTTTGAGTGCGTTACATTGAGTTCTACCACAAAACATGATCTTTCACCCCAAAAAAAAAGTCGTTACCCAGCAATAATTTTTGCGTAAAGTTACTTAGTTTGATGTACAGAATGCTTGGTTGACGGCTTCGTGATGAGGTCTTTTACACCCTGTATACTCAAGAAAAAAAAAATCAACAACAGTCGGGAATTTGGGAAGTGCCCTGTAAGCACTAAAATCCGCGCTCCTTACAGAATGAATACCGCACTTGAGTAACTGTAGGGGACAGTTCTGCTGGCCTCAGTTGTTTCACAAGTACGGTTGTATTGTGATATACATTTGTACTGAAAAATATTTTTACCTGAAGTGTGCACTTGGCCGTTTGGGGCTGAAAGCGAGCACCCGAACCAATTTATTTTTATCTAAAAATGGCTACTGAAAATAGTGACGACTTGTTTCAGAAAATAAAATGAATTTGTAAAATGATTAAAAAAAAACTTTTTTCTTGCATTGTCGAAAGTTTAGTCTACAAGTAATTACTATAGAGGATTTAAAAGAACATCGTTTTTTAAAGAAAACATTCAAAACTGATACTATGCAATGGAATGTGAAATGTTTTCTTTTTTTTCGTATTTATTTGAGAAGCTTTAAATTACTAGTTCTGAAAAGAGATAAAAAAACAACATCTTAAATTAAAAACGTGTTTCATAAGATGTTTAATTACTTTGACCATAGAATAGTGCTTTATATAATTTAACATTCACTGATTGGTTAAGTTTCTCTGTGGTATATTAGAAGTAAGCAAAGTCTGTATAAATACCAAATAAACATAGCTTGCAAAACAATATTACAAATACTGCATTGCCTCGAAGCCATCTCGTGTTTCATATTCTTCTTTCAACATTAACTTACTCGTATAATGTTTTAAAGATGAACATTGAATAGTGAAATAAATTCTATGAAAATATGTACCTAGTAACCTTTTATGAATGCTCTTTGCTGTATGTACAATGTTAACGATGTATTTCGTTTTCAGTTTTATGCCTTTGTATATTTACTTGTTGAAATGGCAAAAATATGTTCGTTTACAGTTTAGAAACTAGTGTTATTATTTTATTCAATTATGGAGTGTTATCTTTTACGACATAGTCGTAAGTTCGTTATTTGTATAAACATTTAATTAATGTCCTCATGTTGTCTTTTTGTCACACAAAATTTTAAGCCTGAAGTTTCACTTAATTTCTCTTAGAGCTATGTGATATTTACTGAAAAAAAGTTGATGTTTAGGTTCTTTGGAATGTTTCAAAGCACATTTAGCTTCAAGCTTTAAGCAAAATCACATTGTAATTAGTTCTGATTGGAAAATTAAGGTGTTAAATAACATACAAGTTTAAACCGTACTGGAAAACGTTGCGTTGGAAGGCCTCCTACTGTAACTAGGTGGGCCGATGACCTGGTGAAGGTTGCGGGAATCCGCTGGATGCTCGCATCCAACACACGGGACCGGTCAATGTGACGACACTTGGAAGAGGCCTATGTCCAGCAGTGGACGTCTTTCGACTGAAATGATGATGATACAAGTTTTCAGATTCAAATTATTAGTGTGGATCATATGTTTCCTCAGTTTAAAACTTGGCTACAAACACCAGTGCCAACAGTACTAAGTTTTAAGCTATACTTTAGAGTATAATATTTTAGCTTTCAGTAAGAACTAAGTGCTTTCAAGCTGTATGAAAGATGAGGGTCGTTAACACAACATGTTATTATTAAAACATGAGTCTGTGGTACAGAGTACCTATGTACAAATACTTGGCAGGGGACGGGTGCGGGCGGGTCAGTGACCTAAGTACTTAAATAATAGTTTGGATAGGTCCTCACGTCATATTAGCTGTTGGCCATTCTGTCTTGCAATTATGTTAATTGTGCTGAAGTTAGATGTAAAATTTAGCATGAATTGAAATTGTCCAATAGTACAAAACCTGTTATTATTTAGAAAGAAACGAATTCAAAACTTCCGACTGTTATGTTGATCTGAACCGCGGTTTTATACATTTTTGCTTATGGGTGCGTCTCATAACATATAAAGTTATTTGGTATATTTTCATTTGAATAACGTTCACGAGATATAATAAAAGTGAGTTATACCAACTGTTGATATAATTTCTTTAGATATAACCTTTAAATACTCTAAAACTTATTTCGTATAACGTTATTGGATATAACGTTTATTTAATCTAAAATCATTAGGCCTATTGTTTAAAACATATAACATTGCCCCCGGAGCTCCGCAGCGCCGGAGCCGTAACAGAAACCATGCCTGCTGCATGTTGCATGCTTGCTGCATGCTTGCTTGCATTCTGCATGCTTGCTTGCATGCTGTATGTATGGTGTATGCTTGTTTCCATGGCTGCTACATGCATGGTGTTTGCTTGTTTGCATGTTTTTTACAGGGAAATTAAAACCATGCGTTTTATCATATTAGGCTAAATAAGTTTTGTCTTTTGAGTGGTGTATCAAACGATTTTATATTCAATGTAGGTTTTGCTTATAAAAAAGTTTATTATATTAACTGATCGTTATATCGAATAAAATTATAGATTCAAGATTTTGTTATGTCTTGTAAATATTAGAGATTTTGTAATTATATCATATATTACTTACCCTTTTGCCTAATGTTATATTATTACTTTAATTAAACCGACATTGTAGCTTTTTCCAGCCATTGAAATATTAATGAATGGGACAAAGCTCATCATCAAGTTGTGTCACAAAAATGTGACCACTTCAGCGGACTATACATTGACAGATAATACTATGGTTGCAGCCATACTTGCTGTTATTTTTTGTAATTTTGTATGATGCTCGTCATGTCCTTGCGACAAATAAATATTTTTTCTTTCTATCTTTTTCTTTTATCCTGTGTGGATAGCACGAAACATACCAAAGCGGCAACCAGTTCAAGGCTAAGCGGAAAGGCTTACCCGTGAACGAATGGCAACAGGTCGGTATTACGTTGAGAATGAGAAAATTGGTGAAAACCATTCTCTTGGTTCTTTTGCTGACGATTTTAGTTACATCTCTCAAATACTTTATGGTTTTTCGATGAAAAGAAGACGGTTATAATGTTTATCTGACTTTCTTGTTCTTATTTGGCATTTCTACATGTCTTTGATAAAAAAGGCCTTACCACTCAAGTCTCATCGCAATTTGTTCCACTTTTATTAAAACAACTTTCTAAAAGACAGAGTAACAGACTCATATTTTCCGCTATTATTAAATTAAATAATTCTCCAAAACACGCTTTTACTTTCAGACACATAAAAGTTATTCACCCTAAACAGCTGGGAACAATAAGTTACAATACAATACAAAAAGTACAAAAAACTAGAAAATTTTCGGATAAAATAATGTTATCGCAGTTTTGTAGAAAAATATACTGGAATCTGAAGCAGCTTGTAGCAGAGCTGAAAGTTTCAACATTGATTTGCTGCGGTCCAAGATACTAAGTCACCACAGAGTAGTTTGAAACAGTAGAACAACAAAGTGCAGAGAAAAGAAGTTTTTGGCAGTATTTGCATTCATCTTCCTTGCAGTATTTGTCAATGCTTTAATGTAACACTATCCTGTACTACTAATCCTACTTATATTAAACATGTGGAAATTTGTGAGTATGTTTGGATGTTTGTTACTCTTGCACGCAAAAACTACTGACCGGATTTGCATGAAATTTTGGCACACAGATAGTTTATAACCTGGATTAACACATATAATACTTTTTATCCCGGTACTACGATTCCGTGAGACAAATCCAAACTACACGCGGTCGAAGTCGCGGGCATCACCGAGTTCTTTTATATAAACAAAAATTTGTCATTATGTCAAGCGTGGATAGTGAGACAATATGTAGCATAAACTCTTACGCGTGATCACTAAATTGTATCAATAAAATTTTACGACCGTCATCTATCCGTAAACGTAAAAAGCAAGCTAGCACTTGCGTTAGTGGCCTTCAGCTTTAGTCACCCTTATTAAAACAAACGATGGGGCGCTTAATATCGTGTCCTGCGTGTCCTGTTGTTTGTTCACTACAGGAACTGATGAACGCTACCGAAAGCATCAAACTAATAGCTCAGTTCTTGACCAACACAATTTAGATTGCCATCGACACGCTAAGAAGAAGAATCGAAATTCACGTTTCTTACTCACAATGAGTTCACTTACTGTCTGTATTTTTCTGTGATACAATATCAGTTCAAGTTCGCTACTTGTGGCTGTGTGTGTGGCGTCGCTGAATTCACTTGAAAGCTTCGCTCCATATGGTAATATTACTTGTTTGCCGATTTTTAGTTTCTGATATAAAACTACTTTCTCGTAAATCCGGAATAAGATGGAAGTTATACCCGAAAGTTTTAAAGGCCAAAAGCAACATCAATTTTGGAATCAGTTTTTGAACATGAAACATAATTATAATTTAATACCAAAATTATATTGTATATTTTTTATGCTCGGAAATAGATCCAATAAGATTTTCCAATGTTTCGTTCGGAAAGATATAAACATTTTACGACACGGAAACTATAAAATACGATTCTCTTTCAGTTCAATCTTATAAATCAATTATAATATTTTATAGCTCCACCCGCAGACCCTTGCACGTGTAGGTAATCCTGGGGGTATCCTATTTACAGAAATAAAAAAAAAACAAACAAAATCATGGCCTTATATCCACTCACCAGTGCAAACCACGTGACCTTAATTCGACAATACGTGCAAATTCACGAAATATTCGCGAAGGTTCATGTTATTTGACACATCTATACTAATATTATAAAAAGGTAACATTTGTTTGTAAGTTTGTATGTTTGTAAGTTTGTATGTAGGGGGTAATCTCCGGAAGTAATGAACCGATTTCAAAATTCTTTCACCATTAAAATATAGCCTATGTTACTCAGGGTGAATGTAGCTTCATTCACCCTGAGTAACATAGGCTATATTTTATCCCCGTACGGGAATGGGAACTACGCGGGTGAAACCGCGGGACGTCAGCTAGTTAGTTATAAACACTTGACGATCGCAAACTACAAGAGTTATAGCTAAATAAAAATACAGTTACAAGCTAAATAGTTAAGGAATTTAATTAACCAAAAATCAGGATATTAATACACACAAAAATTGCAGCATGCTTTTTATAGAAATAAGAGCGAATTTAAACAAAGAAGCTAAACGCGATCAATACTAATCTAAACCGCGTTCAAGAGCTGTCACTCTGTCAGTGGAAACAATCATCGTGGTGTTAGATTACAATATAATTCGCTCTAAAATAACTACTGATAGTGTTACTCCGTCTCCGATGCAATTACAGATATAATAATTTTATCTCTGCAAGAATGAATAAATAAGTACTTATAATAACTTGCATTTCAACACATTTCCAGGATTGGTCAGGCCAGAACCGTCACACAGTGGGTGCCTGAAGACGGTCGTCGGCACCGAGGCTGGCCCAAGAAACGTTGACGTGACGAATTGGACTCCTTCCTGACTGATTGGCCAGAGAATGCACCGGGATAGTTTGAAAGGAATGGGAGAAGCCTTTTCCCAGCAGTGCAGTAAGTAGTTGGACACAAGACAGTTAAATTCATTCTCTGGGACTTCGTCGAGCTTCATTGTCTCGGCGCTTTTCTGGTGGTCGCCACTGTTGATTCTGGCTTTCAGGAGTTACAGTGGTTTGGGAACAGTGTGGCGGGCTAGTCCCAATAAAAAAAAAAAAGTAGTTGGACAGAATAGGTAAAATTTTATTGCGAGACCGTAAACAAGAGCACAAACAATTGTCAACTTTTAATCTACGCTTAAACTAAATTACAGATTCAGGAGCATACACATTAAGCATATTAAAACTCCACTGTTCCAACACACGGCAAAAAATCACAAAGCGAAAATTCCTTTAAAAATTTATAACACACTTACATACGTTTCGCGTACGGAACACAATGTACCATCAACATAAAAAGTTGATTAAAACATATTTTTTTATCAACAATGTCCGACCGAATTTTTACATTACGTTGCAAAATGAACGAAGTTTGTTTTTCAAACGAGTTTCGATAAAAAATGGTGGAACGTTTTATTTAATCCTCTTATCTGTTTTCGGTACGATTAGTATTTGTGTTCGTGGTCAGATTTCCTAATAAATCTTGTTTTCCAATTGAGTTTTGTGTCGCTTCAATTTGTGCTGAATAATACGTTTGTTTCGGTATGAATAATTTATTTGTTTCTTCTTTGTGAAAAAGAAAAATAAAGCGGAAATGTTTTTGTTTTGGATCATGTTTTCAATAGGCACGTAGGCACGGCCGGCACGGTGTTTTGGATCGTGTTTCCAATGTAGGCACGGTTTTAAAGCTTGCTTTCAAAGAAAACAACCTGATTAATTTAACATCATTAAGCTCCTGAAAGAAAGAAGCACCTGAAATTACAAAAAAAAAGAAAACAACCCCGTCAGAGCAAAGATACAATACAAAAAAAAATCCTTTACGAAAGAAAAAATACCTTCCACCACGCATTTAAAAGAATTCCTATGCGAACGGTACAAAAGGGAATTTTTGCTTTCCGAACAAAAAAGTTGGTCGGCACGGTAGGACCGAAGTTCGTCGTACGTACAAAGGCGTTACAGTACTTTTTTGGTGCCATGCCCCTATGTCTGTCTGTTTGTGTGTTCGCTTTCGACTGAGTACGTATGTAAGGAGGATGGAATGTATTGTTTGTCATCATAAAGCGTTTAATGTAAGTGAGATGCCCTATTCCCGACCACGGGCAAAGCGGCACACGCTTAGTTCAATTGTTTATTCGTGTCGCGGTGGTTTGTGGCATGTTCTAAGCAATTTCATTCATTCGTTTTCTCCGTAGTTGCTACAAGACGCGTGTTGCGCGAAAGTGCAGCCAAGTGATTTAAGGCCCGAGTTTTGACGTTTTTCGTAGCGTATAAACGTCGATTTTTTTTACCGAAAATACAATTATCCTACAGCATTTTAGTTAAATTGTTTGCAACAAGCACAATCAGTTTCTTCCATAGATATTAATAAATTCTTAAAATTATTGAGCAGCGGTGGCCCAGGACAGCAGCGGTGGCCTAGTGGTGGGGACCCCGACTTACGAACAGTAAGTCGTGGGTTCGAACCCAGACAGGCGTATTACTTTGTGTTATTTATTTCGTCACCACTGCCCTCAAAACGGTGAAGGAAAACATCGTGAGGAAACCGGCATGTCCTAGAACCAAAAATTTTGAAGACATATGACATCTACCAATCCGCACTGGGCCCGCGTGGTGGATTATAGCCCATTCCCTCTCATAGAGAGGAGGCCTGTGTCCCAGCTGTGGGAACATTAATAGGATGATGATGAATCTTGTTTGTGAAACGAGTATTTTTCATTATAAAATCGACGTAGGTATTTACGTTACGAGAAACGCCAAACTCTTGCTAGGGCCTAAGGTAGTAATCATTACAGTTTATTTGATACGCCAAGTTCCTTGACTCTGATTTGTCTGGCTCAATAATACAGCTTACGTAGCTAAGTATTTTCGTCCCGGTTTTATCGAAACCCAATAACAGACAAACAAGGGTTTTTGGAATCGTAACCTTGTGTGACTGTCTGTCTCATGCCTTTAATTACTAAGCAGCAAATATCTTAGTCTTGATTCTTATTTTAAAAACAACACACATCTGCCACTTACAAGTCCATTAAATTTCTATTTTATGGTTTGACGACGGGACATGGTACCGTAATTAATTATAACGCAACGTTCCGTCCTCTTGTAAACACACGATAAGAACCGGCCAAAAGAAATATTTCAAAGAATTCTTTAGAAACGTTAAAATATCCTAATTTTAAGAGCGGCTCTGAATGGCCAAGCAACATGTGTTCGCAATATACTCTGCTGACCCTTGAAACAATTGAAAGATTCACAAAAAGCTTCAACCGCCGAAGCGCGGGTTTTCTGAGAAAGGTTCAAGCAAAAAGAGGCTGAGATCCCGATGGTTAAGAGAAATCGCGGGGAAGGGTGGTTTGCTTGGGGCAGTCGAGTTTACACGGCGAGAGAGTCCGGACGATATATATTTGAGTTAAGTTAGGAGGACGTGGTAAAATACCACGAGTCTAAGTTTAAGTGTGTTGGCGCGAGAGTGCGATGTTTGAATAAGTTGAATATAGTTGGGTTAAAAGCCCTGGTTAGTCTAACCTAGTATGCGTCGTTACAGCACTAGGACGTCCTAGATTAAGATCGTGAAGTTGGTGTAATCTTGGTACCTACCAAGATGCACTCGTCAGTTAATATTTATAGGCCAAATATAATTAGTGGTAATAAGGCTAGTAGTGTATGACTACGAGGTGTGAGGGAGACGGGAGAGAAGGTAGTCGCGCGTTGGTGGACGGAGGCGAAACTGGTAATGTGTGAGCTATAGATTGACCATCTTCAATAAACACTTGGTAAGTGTTACTATAATTAAATCCTAGCTTAAAATGCCGTTTGATGGTAGCGCGGAAGGGCTGATAATAATCATTTATTTCAGCATGACGGAGCTATTGCTTTACGTCGTCAAAATGTATATTAATATCTCATGTGTTATTATGTGTCCACTTTATTCCATACCTAAGCGAATATTCAGAAGCGGCGTTTGATGTTAGGGAGACGGCGACAGCCGCCTGACACCTGACCAATGACGAATATTGACTAATATCAGACTCACTACAAATGGGCGGTCGAACCGTAATACTCGCATTTTGATTAAAACAAACTACATTGTCCAGTGGTGTAGACAGCACCATAGTATTCGCAGATTGACTGAAACAAATTATATTGTTCAGTATTATAATACCAGGTTGTACCTGTGTTACAAATTAATCAAACGCTGCTGATGAATATTGCTACCTGTAAAAGTCTAGCTCAGAAAATTGCGTTGAGATCTTTGGCGTACACTTCTGGGAGAGGGGTAGGCATCACAAAGTTTCACAAACTGAATTGGTAGCTACCGTTCAAATGAGCGCTAGGAACTGTGTCTCGTTAAAACCAAACCCAGGCCGTTCTTGTAGGCCGTATTCTGAATCGTCACAATTTAGCGAGACACGGAAACTCAACATGGGGAAGATTAAAGAAGTGAGAAGTGACGAAACAATTACCACTTCAGGCGTCCAACGATAACAATTGCAATATGTTCTGCTACAGACTGAGTCTACGATACGCTTGTGTAAATTGTCTTATTATATAATAATTGGGGTAGGCAGCCGTAAGGATGTTTAACAACGAGAGTACGCGTGTAATTAGAAATACTGAAAACTTGTCTTCCTCAATGGTAATGGCCTCACAACCCATTGCCTTAGTATTGTGAAAGACATGTAAATAGTGCATAGGGAACGTGTGTTGTTAGCGTTCGTAGCAGAGTTCTTAGTAGAATTATGCGTATAGGTCTAACAATACACGTACGCCGGGCAAACGTTGTAAAACGGCTCCATGTTAATGACATGGGTTTGTTTGCGTTTACAAAGCGGCATCTAGTTTGGAATTAAATAAAGTAACGTAACGAACTAATCAATAATAATTTCTTAAGTGCAAGCGTAACGTTTCCCTACCAACCTTTCACCATATATCATATATTTGCGCCCTCTTGTCTTATTAGCTTCACACCTTATTGATGTTTTGCCTTTTAAGATTTGTTGTTATTCATGTATTTATGTTTAACTGTGAATTCCCAATATTAACTTCACCTTGAATTCCACCCCTGTCCATTTGCCTCAAAGGACGGGACAGGGCAGCCCCAAATTGGGAATCAGTCCTCTTGTCAGTGGGAGGCCGACCAGTCAGGGACGAAGCCTACAGGGTCGTGCGGATGGCGGGGCGCGACCTTTTCCCCTTCGGGGGAAACTGACCAATACTAATACTAGCATGAATTAGGAAAAACGAAAATTTTATCAGCCTAGGGTAATTTAGAAACAGTCACACTTGCGACAAAACCTTGGCAAAATAAAAGGAATCTATGGCCGATTTCATGGTTCATGGTCCCTATTCTCACTAACAATGTTTTTCATTTAATTTTGTTTTTGACCGACTTAAAATGAAAGAGGTTATAGCAGTGTTAAGGGTTTGTAAATGAAACCAGACTGAACGAGTGATGTACTGAATATATTTCACTGAACTTACACTGCTTAAGTCATATTTGGTACGTGCGAGATAGTTCAGGTTCCACCTGCGTACAATTTCTTGTTGACCAATCAGCGAGCAGTACCGATGATGAAGCACACCGTAGCCCGAGGTATCGTGGGAGAACGGGACAAGTAGCTGAGCGAGCGAGATGGATGCGCGTAAATATATCCCATCTCCGGCGCGCGCGAGCGCCAGTTGAGAACGAGCGTTCGTGCGGCGTGCTTGTCAATATGCGGGCACTCACAAGGTTATCCACGGAATGTTTTGTATGTGTGTTTAGTTAGCGATGTCTTCGTTAAGGCTGATGCTCCAGGGTAGCCCGCGAAATACAAATATTCTTTTCAACTTCACAAAGGTCGAGGAACAATTTTGACCTGGAAAAAGTCGTTCCTCGACCTTTATGAGCTTGGAGGGTTGTATTGATGATTTTGATGATTATAATTGTATAACTACATACGTCTTACAGTCGCGAACATTATTTTAATCAACATACAACCTAGCATTGGCCTTCAAATTGCAAAAAACGTAAGAAAATCTGAATTTCGCGGGCTACCCTGACGCTATCAACTTAATTTTTAACTGATTTCGTAGAATCTTTTTTTGTTTAAAATAGTACATTTTGATACAAGTGGAGAAAGTTTGTTATTGCATTCGAGGCGGAATTATAATTGTGTTTTTGAGCCGAGAACTGCAATAACAAATGTCCACGTGTATCAAACGACGTTTTTCAATACACTTTTGAAGAAATAAAATAAAATAGAACGAAAAATATTTTTGTCACGAATGAAACTATGATTTTAATTTTCTTTTTTTTTCGCGCTCTGCTTTCGCCAGGTTGAAGGAGAGGCAAAGGTATGCAGCCGTTAAACAGCCTAATATAAAAAATAGATTTATTTTATATTTTTTAATTCAGAACACAAATAAATGTTAATTTGTGTATAAAAATAACTATTCGTTTTTAATCATTATGTTTATCTATCATATTCTATTTATAAACACAATTTTAATATTCAAAAAATATTTATGCCAGACACGCGTAGTGCTTTGGCGAAATAAAAAAAAACATTCACCTCAGACTATAGGCATTGAACCAATTTGGACTAAGTATAGGTATAGTTATCTGTGGCAATTTTCATTCCCGCACACGTGCGGGAAAGTGGAAAAAAACGCACTCGTGTGAAATACATTGCATGTTGTACCTAATCGTAGTGCGTTATGGACTAGTTTTCGAGGAAGTGTATTGAAAAGTATTTTTCCGACGTTGTCTCCTTATGGTCTACTGAATCCACTTCAAATATGTTGATGATGTTATAATACTGTAAATTACTAGTTACCGACTTCCATCATCAAAATCACTTTTTTCATCATTATCTTACGCTTATCCTAATTCATTTGGGGTCGGGGCGACATGTCGTCTTCTTCCATACCTACTACTACTACTACAACAGCCCATAACGTCCACTGCTGGATATAAGCCTCTCCCATGATGGGAGGAATATAACATAACAACTTTCCATACCTACTTTTATATTACTTGTCATTTATCAGACACCTCCTTTCTTCCCATATCATCCTTCATACAGTCCAACCATCGTATCTTTGGTCTTCCTCTGCTCATATAGGTACCCATCCATCCACATTCATACTCAAAACTTTCCTCACGACATTTTCCTCATTTCTCCGCATCACATGCCCATACCACGACAACCTATTACCATACAACTTTTCAGTCACCGGCGCCACCGTAAAGTTTTGTGGTCATCGCGTAATAAAATATGGCTATGTAGGCAACAAATGGTTGTGGAACCAATTCGCTAAGCGAATGCTCGCTGTAAGTACCATCATTACCGTCCCGTCCATTAAGGAAATACTCACCAGATGCGTTCAGTTATTCAAGGCTCTATGCCTATGTGCAGTTTAATTAATCTCATCGAATATGTAAAGGTGCGTTTCGAATTGATTGCTGACCATAAATTTGCTCAGTGACGCTACCCCCGTCCATTATCCGAACAGCCCTGAACTTTCTGTGGAGAAAGAGTTACGTTTACTGTTAGCCTATATTATCCCACTGCTGGATAATGGCCTCACCTCATGAATTCCAGTTCTTTCGATCCAGGCCTAATATGGGCTACTGGTCTTTACTTTTCTACAGCTCGTCGTCCTGCCATCTTCAACGAGGCCTACCACCACGTATCATCTCCCGCTATTCTGCCAGACCTATTACAATTAATTCGTATTTTAAATTAATTAATTCGAATGGTAAACAAAGACTTGTATTTAAAAGCCTTCCTGTGATTTTGACGTCTCCGCCACAGTAACTAGGTATTCGTTTTAACAACACGAAAACGCTGACTTTCATAACAAAATACAATTAAAACTACAAACTACGAACGTTTCTACCAGATGTCTCATTAGCGGCAATTTTCGGCAAAATGTTCACTATACCGTTCCGTTGGTTTCACCCATACTTTAGAAGCATCTAAAATTCTTTCATCGTTATTTTCCCTCTGACTTGCGTCACTGTCAAACTAACAGTCGTCTATATGCCCATTCCAATAAGGTCACTGCTAAGTTGCTATTGTTACAGGTAAAACAACAATGACTAACCTGTAACTCCTATAAAAATGTCGAAACACATTCCTCCAACGTGAGCCAGGAAACATTAAAAGCTTTTTGTCTTCGGCATCGTTCGATAGAGAATGCAGAGAAATACATGCTCCAATTATTTTTTCAATATGAATGAAGAACGTTTCGAAATAGATAAATAGAGATAGATAGTAGAATATATGGTGGTTCTGTATGGTGTCGGACGTAAAGAATAGCACCATCCCATATCTTCCCGTGGGTGTCGTATGAGGCGACTAAGGGACTTACCAGAGAATGGGCAGCAGCGTTCTCTGTGCTTTTGTAACAACCGCACTGCGATCGCCAACCCGCCTGCCAAGCGTGGCGATTATGGCAAAAACCCTCCTTTGGGGGAGGCCCATGTCCAGCAGTGGACGTCTTCAGGCTGAAATGATGATGATGATGACGAGTAGAATATATTGTAAGGATGGGGTGAAGGGGGTACCAAATAAGTGACACGAATTGTATGAAAATGTCTGGACAGTATTTTTATGGCGAATAAATTATATAAAAAAACTGTATAAAATAGAAAATGTCGCAACAACAGAAGTTTTCCTGCTTCATAAAGTCAGCATAGTTTGTTGAACAAACGTTGTTGAATGTGTAGTCGAAATAAGGGACATTAAATAATCTATTAAACTGGATTTTTCTTTTTCGAACTTACGCTGTCTTGTTATCTGAACCGATTAGCCACAGGTGGTTTAACAAAGTAATAAAAAGGAATTCTATTATTATGGTAAGCAATTAAAAGTTCTTATATCCTTTGACACTGCGCTTAACTTTGAAAGAAAAAAAAAGAAAATGAAATGAAATGAAAGAAAGAAAATGTAGGCCTAGATCGCTGTAATATTAAATTCAGTAGGCAAATAGGCTCACTCCTATTATCATCACATGACTTAACCAAGATTATACGACTGGACTTTAAAAGAGACTGTGACCTCTGAGTTTGTTTCTAACCCTGGCCTTAAATTCATTTGAGGTCACCACAGAATAGTCCGGTGGCCGGCAGTATCGCAAGCTTATTCAGCTGAACTGCGAGTGGCCATGTCGAAAAAAAATTTTTTTCCGAGGTTTCTACTAAGAGTAGTCGGAATGGAAACACCGATCCCATCTCGCTTTAAAACATAAGGTCAAAAAATGACGTGGTTCTTACAACCAATTTTCAAAAATAAATATTATTCCTTCATTTCGTTTCTTTTATTTCATCACATCGCGATATGGGTGCACTTAAGGCCATGCCTCTGCCTGGCCCTTCAAAGACAACAGGTGTGATGTTACCAAGGTTAGGAGAATCAATTGCCAGCATCATCATCTGCCTAGCCTTTTCCCAACTATGTCAGGGTCGGCTTTCAGTTTAACCGGATGCAGCTGAATACCATTATTTTACATGGAGCGACTGCCTATCTGGCCTCCACAATCCAGTTAGTACTAGGTAATACGATACCCTTTGATAAGACTGGTTGTCAGACTTTTTGGGTCACTGACTAAAAATCTGCAAATGACAGCCGGGACTAACGGCTTAACGTGCTTTCCAAGGCACGGAGGAAACCCGGTATGTAATGGGTGGTCACCCACCCACAGACCAACCTAGGCAAGCACGGCTTAACTAACTAGCCAGAAATTTACCCAAAAACCAATAATAAAACAGCATTAATTACTACCAACAAAATTGAAGATCACAAATAACACCTATAGAAAAACATTCGAATACTCTTGATTATCCGTGAGGCGCATATCCAATAGCGAATGTTTACAGCCTGTAATGGAAGCCAAACAATTTGTCGGTAAAGTATGTAGATAAAAATTCCTTGAGTCCATAAGCTCCGGGCCCGCATTCCAACGAGCCTATCAACAGCATGCCAAATGTTCTGCGCTCCTGGATAACTATGAAATAGGGTTGTCTGTATGGTGTCGGACGTAAAAAATAGCACCCGTATCTTCCCGTGGGTGTCGTAAGAAGCGACTAAGGGACTTACCAGAGAATGGGCAGTAGCGTTCTGCGTGCTTTTGTAACAACCGTACTGCGATCGCCAACCTGCCAAGCGTGGCGATCATGGCAAAACCCCCCCTTGGGGGAGGCCTATGTCCAGCAGTGGACGTCTTTCGGCTGAAATGACGAGGGATGGGAGAGTTGGGCATTAGCGGATAGTTGCTAGATTAGATTTTTGTGCTAGAGAAGCTCGCAGCTAAATGCTAACAGCCACTCGGGTCGGTCTTC
This sequence comes from Xestia xanthographa, assembly GCA_905147715.2. Classification (NCBI taxonomy): domain Eukaryota; kingdom Metazoa; phylum Arthropoda; class Insecta; order Lepidoptera; family Noctuidae; genus Xestia; species Xestia xanthographa. The sequence continues at coordinate 2,941,938 of LR990657.1, read as the reverse complement.
GTGTTAAACTGCGCTTGCTCATGTTAGTCAGTGGACCACCCATGACTTACCAAGTTTCCTCCGTACTTCGGTAAGCACGTTAATCCATTGGTCCCGGCTGTAATTTGTAGATCTTTGACAGTCGTTACAGGTAGTCAGTGGACCGAAAGTCTAACAACCAGCCTTACCGAGGGGTTTCGTATTACAGACCCGAGGGTTGTGAAGGTCAGATAGGCAGTCGCTGCATGTAAAATACTGGTTTCATCTGCATCCGTTTAGACTGGAAGCCGACCCCAATATAGTTGGTGAAAGGCTAGGCAGATTATGATGATGTATAAAGTTTTAATTTACAAACTATTCAAAGTACACTTGCACAAATAATGCTCCTGCCAACTTTACTTCAACATCAACAAAACTCTCACAACATCCCATCCTTATTAAGCAGCAGAATAATGTTAAAAACATGGATGTTAGTTTAGCATTCCTGTTTATGTTTATATTCAATTCAAACAGTCCATAGATTTCTCCAGGGATCTGGAGTATGGAGTTTATTACCAATTCTACTGAATTGCAACTTTTTGTTGTTGTTAACACAGCAGGAAAAACAAAATTTAGTACCGATTATGAGTTTAGTATTTTTCCAAATCAGGTTATAACCAACTATACGTACATTACTCATACGGAAATACAGTGGAATAATACTTGCTATAAATAGTTCCCTTTTTGGGAATACTCTGAAAACTTGAATTTTCATTAGATTTTTTTGTTCACAGAAAGCGAAGTGATTTGATTTGATTTGATTTGATTTGATATAGTCATCAGTTACGTTAAAATATCGTTATTTCCACCCCTTATTCGCTTTAGGACAGATTCGCCTTAGGACAGATTCGCTTGGACAACAATCAGTCAACCAATCTAATAGCTTTAACATGGTGTTGAATGTTTAACTTAATATATTTCTGATCAAGCAGCATTTTTTACAAGTTTTTAAACTCATATGGTCACTAACATTAGTGATAGATAATTGCTAAAAACCAAAAAAGTTCCAAAAAAAGTTTGCACGCGGATAGTAAGTTTCGTGTCAGTGGGAACGGTACCAAGCGCGTAAAATGGACAAGGAAGAGGGTAGATCAATTTGTCTGCTCATAAACACCCAACCGCAATTGTGATCACGGTGCTTGCTACAACGCCGAAATATCGTGAACTCAGAATAAATAGTAAACATGGTTCGTAGTGAGAGCAGCGGTGAGCCAGTGGTGGCGGCCCCGACTTACGAACAGTAAGTCCTTGGTTCGAACCCAGCCAGGCGAAAACAGGCAGGCAGGGCTTTGTGTAATATATTTCATCACCACTGCTCTCAAAACGGTGAAGGAAAACATCGTGAGGAAACCGTCTTGTCTGAGAACCGAAAAATTCGAAGACATTGTGACAATACATATTCCAATCCGCACTGGGCCCGTGTGGTGGATTATAGCCCTTTCCCTCTCATAGAGAGGAGGCCTGTGTCCCAGCAGTGGGAACATTAATAGGCAAATGATGATGGTTCGTATGCCGTTTTTAGTGTTAATTACAGCGGTTTTTTAGCCATGAACTCTCCGACTAACCAACACGTTATCATTAAATGCTGACAAAATATTAACTCCATTCAGAAAACCTCAGTTTCTCTCAAAATTCCTGTAACGTGGAAAGCGTCGAATAAATAAGGAGCTTGAAACTGAACGCGCCCATATTACGGAAAACGTAAAGAGCCTTTTGTACTCCATCTAATGGATTCGCTCGTAGAAGGTAAAAATGTGGGTGCGAGCGAATAAGGGCCTCGGAGATGGTATATGAGGATGGTGGAAAGAAATGGTAAAGGAAATTGGAGACTTTATTAAAGTGTCCAAGTTTTATGGATCTAGAATTCGTGTGGCAAAAGGGCGATCTGCCATACAACGGCTCCGGCCCGTCTCGTAAACAAAACAGCATCACAAAAGTCCCATTTCGTAACTATTTTGATTTTCATACATTGAATTCCATTTCGTAATTATTTTGGTCTTCATACATTGAATCCCATTTGGTAAACTTTTTTTCGGCAAGTACGTACTTTGGGGATGTATTTTACAAAAAATCTTCCCTAATGTCATTTTTGTTATGAAAGAAACTCGTGTGCATTTAATGATCCAGCGGTTAAGGCTCTGTACTGTGTATTGTCGTCAGTGGTCAATTGGAACAGGCAGCTATCATAACATCTTGTTACCCAGAAGTTAACGGAGAAACAAAAATGGTCCACTAATTAGTTTTAGGCCGATAATAATATAAGAATTATAGTTGGTGCCAGTTAATCATTCAAGTCATTGCCCTTTCCCTAATATCTCTTCGTACAAACCAAAACAAATAAACCATGTATCATTTTTCATTACAAAAAATGTTGAAAATCACGATAGATGACGATTCCAGACTTGAACAGGCTTATTTTTGGTTTTCAAAGTTAAGAAGTTTAATAAATGTAGGTGGGTCAATGACCGCTAATAATTCTCATCTTAACTGGCACCAACTATAAACTATGTGTTAAAATTGGGACTTATCTGAAACTGGATAAACAGAAAAAAAAAATGAATAGAGGTAATTTTCATCTAGGAAAAATCGTTTTCTCATTGCGTTATTTTCATCCTTAACCTATTTTTTTGCAGCCTTGTTGGCAATAAAAAATGTAGGGTACCGAAAAATAAAAACAATACAATACAATGACAGGGTCAATGACCAAGCGTTTACAAAAGGATTACGTTTTCGCTTAAGGGGACTACAGGAGCTAAACGCGAGTTTTATAATGCAAAAAAAACATATACGTATGATTCACTGCAATAAACAAAACCAGATAATAAATTTGAGATTATTCTTCAGGATATATGCTAGTATGATAGTGTTTTGAAAACATAATACAACTAACTTTACTCGATAAAAAAAAATCACAAACTTATCTCTAAAAATTTCTTTTAACGAGTAAAAATGATACTAAAATACATGCGATCATTCTGACTTTTTAGCAAATAATTCTACAAGCAACATATTAGCATGATAGTGTTTTATTCCTATAGTCCAATCAATAGATTTTTTATAAATCGTACAAAACCACTCATTTCGCACTATTCGGCCCGCTGTGACTGATGTAACAACCACTTTGTAGTGCAAGCTGATTAGAACTTTATTCTAACAGTACTTCAAACGAAGTTTGAACCACCACACATCTTATCTTTTCACAACACAGGAAACCACACAAAAAAGTTTTCTTTACCCAGCTATAAAATTCTAGATTTGCCAGATATATCCGTTGACAGCAACGGATATATCTACGTTGCCTTTTTATTTCTTGTTGAAAGGGAACATGTATTTTGGCGCACAGCCCAGCTGTTCACAAGCCCCGTTTTGGGTCATCTCCTTTTTATTTATTTTTAATTAAAAGAATAACTGGCCAAGCCGACAAGTTAATTGTTCGGATTGTAGGTTTGTTGTGAAATGTTTAAAAATTGATGAACGTCAAGCTTTTTCATTTTACTTTTTCACAGATGTGACCTTTATTCGATTACATTGGTTTCAGCAAAACGTTGACTGTGTAAGTGGATTGTTATTTTGTTCGTGACGTAAAAATCAATTAACCATATCAAAAGCAAAGTATGAAAGTTGGGCCAGCAAGGTTAAAAAACATTTTTTACCTTTTTTTTTAATATTTAGAGCCAGTTTAGGCAATCAACTAATTGCGACGGGTTCACGATCCATTTCTAATTGTGTTACTGATGCCCTATTGGATCAACAAAACGTAACATCACGCCTATATTTTCAAAGGGTACGGTAGTGGCGTACCTATGGTAAACGAACTTCTTTCTTGTTTTACCACCTTTGACAATAATTCACAACAAATAAACATAAACATCATTTAATAAAACAACTAAAAAAAACAAACAAACACAATCAAAAAAAATAAAAACACACAACTTAATACATTTTTTTTTTTTTTCAAAATAAATCTGCTTTAAGTTTGAAATAACTTACTGTTACATGAAGGCTGTCATTCTATGACATGCAGCAAGTAGACATTAATAAGCAAGCAGTGATAGCTTAGTGGTCTGACCGTCTGAATGCCAAATCATAGGTCTCATGTTCAAACCCAAGACACGTACCTCTTATATTTCTGATTCATGCGCGTATTGTATAATTATCACTTGCTTCGGTGAAGGAAAACATCGTGAGGAAACCAGCATGCCTGAGAGATATTTCTCGACGATATGTAAGACCAAGTCAGATGCTCATGGGCGGCGTAAAAACTCTGACACCAGGTTTAGTTCACACGATAAAGAACAAAGACGTGTAAGTAATTATGAGGTAGCCACCCAGATTTGCCAGCTCAACAACAACAGCCCATAACGTCCACTGCTGGACATAAGCCTCTCCCATGATGGGAGGAATTTGCCGTAATCTCCACGCTTGGCAGGCGGATTGGAGATCGCAGTGATGAAAGACTAACAGAAAACGCTGCTGCCCATTCTCTGGTCTACGTAGGCCCAAGGTGTTCTGCCTCAGACATTAGTCGCCTTATACGACACCCGTGAGTGTAATGGGTTGGTTCTATTCTACTCTGCCGGATACCACACAGCTAATCAGCTCACTCAGCATTATCCATGATATATCTATTCAAGTATACTGTGTACCCATATTGAACAGTGCTCGCTTTCGGTCTGACAATATCAGAATCGGTTTGTGTTTTAGAATTAAACTGATGGAAGTTCTATTAATCAAACAGGACCGACTAAAAGCCTGCTCTAATTTAAATACACATTTCATTTACATTGCTATAGAGATCCATTTCCAAAATAGTCTCTAAAAGCAAGGCAAACACGTTACAGTAACATTACATTTTCAAATGATGCTGCTCCTCTTCTATTTCCACCATTCAAAGCATTTAGAACTCTTTTTTCTTTGCAGTAAATTCGGTTTTTATGAGTACTGTAGATAAGAGTTACGACTTAATAACAAAGAACAAACTACCTACGCTGTTTATACGTTTTTGTAAAGCCACGTCTAAAGAAATCACTTTTTATGTCACTGCAGGCTAGGCAGAGCTTTTTTAATCTCTACTACGTTACCAGTAGCAGAGGATATAAAAAAAAAAACATAATATAATTATCTTCTTTACAGGTATTATCCAACAAATATAATATGATTTCCTTATAAAATAATATATTGGCATTTTTATACAGATGATTTTGCCGTTTTCCATAAATTACCTACGTATAACTGTTAGTTAATATCCCTCTCCGCAGCTAAGCGCGCGGATTGCAAATCCCCCAAGCGCTCACATGCAAAAATTTTTGCAAGTTTTCAAAACATTTTCTGCCCGATCCGATAAAAACACCTGTAGCTCAAAAACTACAAGTCGTAGAGCAATTTCAAAAATACTGTTGTCAAGCTGATTAGATAAGGAATCTACTTATTTAGAAATCAAAATGAAATACTTTAATTATATACTCCAAGTCATAATGTATAGCAAAAAATAGTTACAAAAACTGATATTTCGCTAGAAATATCAGTTTTCTCTTAGTTTTTTATCCATTTTAACATTAAAGAAATAAACTAGACTATATTTCCTTTCCAACAAGACCACAATCTCATTTATAGCTCAATAGCATCATATCTAAATATACTTATGAAACTAGATACTCACTGTTTGTTTACATCTGGGAACTAATTTTTGCCAGCCGGTGTTGGATGAAAAAACACACAAAACCACATGTTTTTTGGTGTAGATAGTTGAACAATCTAATCACCTCACTAATTAAGCACTGTTTTTCCCATTTCACACACGTTTTAGTCACTAAATCACGTATTTCTTCACACTACACAATCACTGTAGGTACTACATATAATAACTACTTTTTCACGGGCGAAATATTGCAACTTCGAGATTCCAAAACGAATTTACGTTGACAAAATAATAAAGCACGGTTCACAAGGATAATTTTGATATATAATAGTATCAGCTACCATTAAAAATACCAGAGTTATCACGACATTTGCTGCGCAGGTAAATTCGAGTGTTCGCCGTCTGTCAAATGAAAGTTTTTTTTTTTTTTCGGCAAATTGTCTATGGAGTAGTGTTGTGATGTTCAATTTTATTATTGAAGAATTTAGTAACGAATTGAACACAGAGGAATAAGCTCTAGAGGAGACAGTTTTAGACGGTTTTTAATGCAGTTTTTTGGGAGGCGGGTGCGCGCCATCCAAGTGTGACAGATAGCGCTCAAGTGTAGTGCAGCACTACACATAGTGTGACAGATAGCGCCTGAGTGGAGTCTCGCAGCTATCGTTGTTTATATAAACAAAGTTAGCTTGAAATATCCTATCCACTTCACCTACCTGTCACTTGATTCATAGAAAAATAAAAGGAAGACTTCCGTTACCTGTTGAGTTATTGAAAATGGCTGTAAGAAAACTTGTCAACAAGATAAGGCATAGTAATTCAAATTCAAAATAATTTATTTCAATCCATTTAGGATCTTATTTGCACACACACACTTGAAATACAAAGTAACAATTATAAAATAACAATTACAGCATTTACTCAAAAATAATATAAACTAAAATTCCAAAATTAAAATGTCAAAGACTAAATAAAAATCAACAATTGTAAAAATAACCATAAAAATAATGATAGTCGTTATGTCATTAAATCAAACCAAAATAATATTCCGCCATGGTAAACATATCTTTTCATAGACTTATTGATCACCGAAAATAAGTTCATGGAATAATCCATTTGTCAATTTAGCTTTGAATTTACGTGACATGACTCCTAATGAAGGCATCTATTTTTGGATGAATCCTTTGCTTTAAATTTTCTTGTTGTCAAGTTTGCCTGCTCTTTTTAGAGCTCCGAATTTGTTCATCGGAAGCTAGAAAAAGGCTCTATTATTTTTAATTTCTGGGAATTTTATAATACTTCATTCTTGGTTAAAAAAAAAAATATAAAAGAATAAATATAAATGTTGAAAAAAGAATAAATATAAATGTTGGTTAAAAGAAAAGAGCACATGGAAGGAATTGGGGGAGGCCTTTGCCCAGCAGTGGGACAGCACAGGCTAACAAAAAAAAAATCTTGGTTAATTAATGGAAATACTGATTTTCGGCTTTAGAAACCATTGATATTTTGAGATGTTTTGAGGATGATATAGATGCTTGTTGCTAAATAATAACAGATTCTTGGGTCGATCTTCACGTTAAGCCACGCTTGCCTGGGTTGGCCCGTGGATGGGTGACCGCCCATGATACACCGAGTTTACTCCGTGCCTCGGAAAGCACGGTAAGCCGTTGCTCGTGGATGTCAATTGCAGATTTTTCACAGTCGTAAAATACTGGTGTTCAGCTGCATCCGCTTCGACTGGAAGCCGACCCCAACATTGTTGGAAAAAGGCTAGGCCGATGATGATATGGAGCTGTTTTATTATTTAGAGAAAAATTAAATTGAAGGTTTGCTTTGAAAAGGTCAATTGGAGCGATACCGTCGTCAGCTAAAATAAAATGTTGGATAATGACCTTTAAAGCGATTCTGCCTATAAAATGAATGTTGGTGGTTTTTCATTAGAGATTTATTTTTGACTAGCTGACCCGCGCAACTTCGTCTGCGTCACATGAGAGAGAGAGAGAGAGGTTTAGAGAGAGTGTGAGTTAACCTTAAAAGATAGACATATCGCTATCGCGGATGTTTTTAGAACGTTTTAAGAGGAACAATTCCCTCATACATGATTATTGCGTAACTTTAACCGTTTATGCAGCACTCGCAACGGAAAATCTAATTTTCCCTGTTTTTACAACATTTATTGATTTATCAGTGATGCTCCGCTCCTTTTAGTTGTAGCGTGATGTAAGCCATAACCTATAGCCATCTTCGATAAATGGACTATCCAAAAAAAAAAGATAAAGATAAAGATAAAGATAAAGATTTTTTTAAATTCGAACCAATAGTATAATTAGCGCGCTCTACCGGATTACAAAAGCAAGAGAAAGGAGAACGAGAGATATAAAACATATAAAGTGTATGAAAGACGGCGCTGGTAAGGTTTTGTCTAAAGATGATGAAATAAAAAGGAGATGGAAGGGTTATTTTGAAAAGTTAATGAATGAAGAGAATGCATGGAGCGGTGTGCTTAAAGAGGTACAAGTAAATATAGGTTTGGTGAGGGAAATTAGTATGGATGAAGTGAGGAAAGCAGTTCAAAGTATGAAAAATGGAAAGGCCAGGGGCCCTGATGAAATACCAGTAGAAGTATGGAAGTGTTTAAAAGAAGACGGATGTATGTGGCTGACTTTATTCTTCAATAAGTTGTTGTATGAAGGAGCGATCCCACAAGAATGGTGCAATAGTTCGCTAGTGCCCATCTTCAAAAATAAAGGTGATGTGCAGGACTGCAACAACTATCGGGGGATAAAGCTCATGTCACATAGTATGAAAGTATGGGAGAAAGTGATAGAGAAAAGAATAAGAGAAGAGAGTAAGATCACCCAAAATCAGTTTGGGTTTATGCCAGGTCGAGGAACAATGGACGCCACTTTTGCACTCCGCCAATTGTGCGAGAAGTACAGACGTGCACACAAAAACTTGCACATGGTGTTCATTGATCTGGAGAAAGCGTATGATAGGGTACCTCGTGATGTGTTGTGGTGGGCCTTGAAAGAGAAAGATATACCTGGGAAGTATGTAGAGTTAATTCGTGCTATGTACAGTCAATCTTGTACCTACGTCCGGTCAGCTGCTGGCAACACCGATGAGTTCAGTGTGGCTGTAGGCTTGCATCAAGGGTCGGCTTTAAGTCCTTACCTCTTCTTGTTGATCATGGACGCTTTAACGTCGGACATCCAGGAAGAGGCACCCTGGTGCATGCTGTTTGCCGACGACATTGTTCTTGTCGGTGAAGATGGACCTGAGATCCAGAGCAGATTGGAGAAATGGCAACAGAAACTGGAGAATGTTGGCTTGAAAATCAGCAGAAGTAAAACTGAATACATGTTCTGCGATTTCGGCGGTCTCTCCAGTTCTGGAGCCATAGCGTTAGATGGCGCGCCTCTTCCTGTCTGCTCCGACTTTCGGTATCTCGGTTCACTCGTGCAAAGCGATGGCGAAATAGATCGTAGTGTAAAGCACAGAATTAACACGGGATGGATGAAATGGCGGCAGGTCACGGGAACAATCTGCGACTCCCGCATTCCCCTTAAGCTCAAGGGGAAGATTTATAAAACAATGGTTAGACCTGCTGTCTTGTATGGATCAGAATGTTGGGCCACAAAAGGGATGAATGAAAGGCATTTGCATGTCGCGGAGATGAGGATGCTAAGGGGGATGTGTGGTGTTACGCGAATGGATAAAGTAAGAAATGAGTATATAAGAGGAAGTCTGAAAGTGGCGTCGGTGACTGAAAAGTTGTGTGGTAATCGGTTGTCGTGGTATGGGCATGTGATGCGGAGGGATGAGGAAAATGTCGTGAGGAAAGTTTTGAGTATGAATGTGGATGGGTATATGAGTAGAGGAAGACCAAAGAAACGATGGATGGACTGTGTAAAGAATGATATGGCAAGAAAAGAAGTGTCTGATGAGACGACGAAAAATAGACAAGTATGGAAGAAGAAGACATGCTGCGCCGACCCCAAATGAATTGGGATAAGGGCAAGAGAATGATGATGATGAGTATAATTAGCGCGTTCAACCAACCAAACAAAAAAACAAACTAACTCTTGAGCTTTATAATATTATTAGAGATTCAACTGGATAGCAATTTAATTTCTCTGATATATTTACATTAATCGCTATAATAATCTACTTATGTTTTACCAAATAAGAGCTTCCTTCGACAGCCTTATCTACGTCTTCATCCTTAGACACTTGATGACAGTCATTCTCTAGCTTGGTTGAAAGTTCTCATCAAAGGTGCAGAAAATCAGCCCAAACACGATTTTTCAATTTTATATGGGACCATTTTTGAGATATACCTACCTACGCTTTTCACAATAAAAAGGACCACATGTATCCGTGTATCGGACTTCTCTGTAAAAAGTTATACGGGGTCATACATAAAAAAATATACACTTCCTCCTTTTTGTTTCGTCGGTTAAAAAACCAAAGTTGGGGCATCGATTCAGAAAATGGAGTAAAATTAACAACGCCATCATCGACTAAGATGTTAAACTGCTAAAATAGAATGCACGGAAATCATGCTGTGTAAATTTTTAAAGCACCATCATGTAGACTAATCTAGAGTACCATAAGCTATAACGTTTTTTTTAAAGCCGGTCAGTTGATTTAAAAGTTATCCAGTTAGCACATTTTTAGTCATTTGTACCATATTTCGCTAATAGATGTCGCTGTATGTTACATTTGATGATTAGTTCTTCTTGAACACTTTATATTCATATATCTTTTGATAGAATTAACCGATTACGATGAAACAAAAACTAAGTAATACCTCAAGGTGCGCACAATTTTTATGTATAAAAAATATCTACATTGGTTAAGTAAATTTTACGTGATGCTTGATCATCGAAACAGACAAACAGATAAACAAACAGACAAAAATTCCAAAAATGCTGGAAATGAGTTCTGTTGGTTATCCTTTACCATCCTGGTAATTTTTTTTCAAAATATTTTCGATGTACAAGAACGGTTTTTCTACAGATTTATTATATGTATAGAAGATATGTAGTTTTGGTTTGTTTGTTTTAAAAAAAAATCATTTCCTCTAAAAAACCCTTTAAGCACATAAAGTCTACCAAAAATACCACTTTACCAATATGACCACTTTTTCATAATGAATATTGCATTTCACAAAATGATCTCTTTACCAAAATGACCACTTTTTCGTTCCTTCTCTTAGTTTATTGACAAAAAATTGTATTGTTTTATATTATTTTACTTTTATTTGTTTTCTGTACGCACGTCGTGTTTGTTAGAAATATATTTATTCTTTATTTCTTCCAAAACATAAGAAAAAGATTTGGCTTTCATTTTGTACAATATGAAGACGTCATTTCCCTTAGCCATTATAAAAAATCCCACAGGAAAAGTGATTCATTTCAATCCGGTAATCGCTCAAGGAAATTCACCCAAAAAACCGTTTCTATAATCCCCAAACATAAATAAACCAAGACAATTTATCATCAGTCTTTTTCCGTCACAAATACACGAGGCAGATGAAGTCTCCTAAAAAACATCTACGTACCGTGACAGGACCGGTTTCAAAATGGGACAAAACCTCACCTACCGTGGTTTACGTTTATTTTACCGCTCGGCCATGAACTACACGTTCGCGCGACACGCGTCTTGTGACGATTGCGGAGAAAACAAATTAAAGAAATTGCTAAGGGTATGCGAATATCCACAATTCTATTTGCGGTACTCACGCGAAGGAAACAAGTGATGCACGCGCGTCTCGTTTGATGCGAGTAGCATCGCCTGAAGTCGTGGTATACTCTAAGCTATTTCTTTGTTTTTATTTCTATATTTTTAATTTAAGAGCGGGCCTAACGCCAGGATAAATTCTGATTTCCCCCGCGCGTCTCGCTACACCCGCATTAGTGCCGATAACAAACACGGGCGGCCGCGGCGCCACGACGCGCGAAGCGTGGGACCAAGCTTGCGTAGTGTAGCGGGTAGGGCGTAGTATATGCAAGCAACACAGTTAAATAAAGCCACTTTTTTTTCTTATTTTTTTTTGTATTCATTTTTTAACACCTTCTATACAATACATTCCTATGTTGTTTGTATGTCGTGAAATAAAAGTTTCGACTTTTGAGTACTCCATTTCATCTTAATTTTTTCTCCATTTCGTTTTATCATCACGCCTGTTATTTTGACGACCCGATTGGCGCAGCGGTAGTGAGGCTGCCTTACGTTCTTAGGGTCCCGGGTTCGAATCCCGGTCGGAGCAAATGTTTGAGTGATGAGCATGGACATTTGTTTCCGAGTCATGGATGTTTATATGTATGTATAATATGTATGTATTTACAAACAAAAAGTATCTATGTAGTATATCAACTATCTGGTGTCCACGCCACAAGCCCCGTTGCTAAGTGTGGCACTAGATGGCGCTGTGTGTAATGTCCAGCAATATTATTTATTTATTTATACTTGAAGGTGTTTTTTTTTTGTTTTTTTGGCCCACGAGTGCCATACGCTCGACAACATAAACAAACACATATTAATGTCTACAATTTTTGCACAAATACCAACTAAAAAGAAAATGTTATATTATAAATACATTAAAAACGATAACAAAAAGTAAAATGATGAAATAATAAAATAAATAACATTCGATTTTTTTATAACTTATAAAATTTATAAATACTGTGACCATTAATAAGAGCAAAAAGGCATTCATAAACACCAAACATGACAAAATCGAGAAATGTATAAAATTGATAACCATAATAAAATTGAGGACATACCGTACAATAAGAATCAATAATAAAAGTAAAAATAATAGAATGTATAAAATTTATGACATTGGTAAAATTTAATAGGTAACGAATAAAAATTGATGAAATTAAAAAAAATAAAGATAATATATTGATAACTATGCTAATATTTAAAAATGCATAAGATTGTATTAATGATACCTATACATGATATATACCTAATTGATAAAAACATTGATGAAAATTGTTTTAAATTGATACATCAAGACACAATAACAAAAATTATAGAATGTGTAAAATTAATAACATTGGTAGAATAAATATTTATAAAATACTGTGCCCGTTAATAAAAAGAACAAAAAGGCAATAATAATAAAAAGCACAAAAGATAAAATCGAAAATTTTATAAAATTGATAACAAAAATAAATTTGATGACATACACTAAGAATCAGAAACAAAAAGTAAAAATGGAGGAATGTGTAAAATTTATGAGCTCAAAATGAAAATCCCAGGCAGCCAGAACATTTTTGGTTTTCGATCATGGGTGTCGTTTTCATAGTTTTTGGGGTCGCTGAATACAAAAATGAAGTCAATTTTGACCTCATTTTCGTATTCAGCAACCCCAAAAGGCAAGATGGTGCCGGGAAAAAAATGTGGTTTTTCCATCATGGGTGTCATTTTTATGGTTAACGTGGTCACCGATGACGAAAATGAGATCAAAATGAAAATCCAAGACGGCGCCCAAAAAAAATTTATTTTTGCGTCAACCCCGAAAACCATGAAAACGACACCCATGAGGGAAAATCAATAATTTTCCTGGGCTCCATCTTGGATTGTCATTTTGACCCCATTTTTGTAATCAGCGTCCTCGAAAACCATGAAAACGACACCGATGACGGAAAAACCAAAAAATTTCCTCGGCGCCATCTTGGATTTACATTTTGACCTCATTTTCGTAATCAGTTTCCTCGAAAACCATGAAAATGACACCCATGACGTAAAATCAAAAATTTATGCCGGTGCCATCTTGGATTTTCATTTTGACTTCATTTTCGTTATCAGTGACCCTAAAAACCATAAAAACGACACCGATGACAGAAAAACCAAAAATTTTCTTTGGCACCATCTTGAATTTTCATTTTGACCTCATTTTCGTTATCAGTTGTTGTAACATCACTAATTAGTTAGTTATTAGTGTGTACACCACTAGATATAATATCTATGGTTCCGGTTTATACCTGTCACTCCAGCACTGCTATGTCGGATCCCGTCTGTGATACTCCTACTAAACTGTCTTTGTATATAATGTGTTCCTCGTCTTAATAAACCAAGTCTACTCAACGGTGTCTTTCATTCCAACAAACATAACATGGTGTCAGAAGTCGTCTGGAAGAAATAAACAAGATCGGTCCAAAAAATGCCAGATCCAGCCACGAGTGCCGTCGTCGCCGACAATGATGGTGGGCATGACCAAAGCCTACGCACGCACTTAAAACAACTCCATATTTCGTCGGATCCAGCAAATAATAATGCGGAGGCGTGGAAGAGATGGTGGCAGCAGCTGGAATTATATTTGCTAGCCACAGGCCTAGACAAGTCAAGCGAGAAGCGGAAAATTGCGATTCTACTGCATTTAATTGGAGAACGTGGTCTCAATATATTTAACACATTTAACCTCAAAATTGATGGGAGCACACTCAACGAAGTCAAGTCCAAATTCGACAAATTCTTCGAGCCAAGAAGAAATGTGACGATGTGTAGATACCTATTCTTCACACGTAGGCAGGAAAAATCCGAAAACATCGACGAATTCCTCACGGATTTGGAAAATAAAAGCAGAGAATGTGAGTTTGGCACGCTTAGGGAGTCGTTAATTAAAGATATTTTTATAGCAAACCTCAATATAGATTTGTCACATGTACGTCAGAGGTTACTGCAAGAACCTGATTTGACATATCAGAGAATGCAAGAGCTGGCGAGGACACTCATAATCGCTCAGCAAGATGCTGAAAAAATCGTCAAAGGTACCAGTGTCGCCAGTGAAAACGTCATGCATCTCAGTCGGAGGAGCCGTAGTCGACAAGATGGTCAACAGCGAGCTTCCAGTCGCAGGTCAGCTTCGAACAGTCACCAGTCAGCTTCGAGCAGTCGCAAGTCAGCATCAGCATCAAACAGCGACCACATCAGCAACTCGAAGACATGCAGCCGCTGTGGGCAGTCTCATCGCTACAAATGCCCAGCTAAAGGCGTTCAATGCAGGTCATGTAAATCTTTTGGTCATTTTGCTAAATATTGTCTCAAAAATAAAAAAGTTAGTCAGTTGCAATCGTTTAATTCAGACAATATTAGTCAAGAATATTTTGTTGGCATGTTGAATAGTCAATTAAAGTTGAGTAAAAGTCATTCAAACAAGTATGTGGATCATAGTAGTCAGTCAAATGGTCAGAACACAGCAACACATAGTCAGTCACACTCACACAGTCAGAACAGTAGACACAGACACAAAAACACAGCAGTAGTGGTATCACAGATGGGACAGCCACAGTCACCGTATCCCAATGATGAGAACAGTGACAACTCGGAGAGATCCAACGTCAAGTCCAAAAATCAACGTCCCTATTCATATTATCTCTGTGATGAAAACGGTGATGTGTCTGAGAGATGTGATGAAAGTAATCAACATCTCAGTGATGAGAAAAGTCACATATCTGAGAGATCCATTGTCCAGTCAAATAGTCAACGTCCCCATTCATATTATCTCTGTGATGAAAGTGGTGATATATCTGAGAGATGTAATGAGAAAGATCAACATCTCAATGATGAACACAGTCACATCATATCTGAGAGATTCACTGTCCAGTCAAATAGTCAAAATAAAAAATGTCAGAGTCCATATTTACATCTCAATGATGCAAATGGTCACAAGTCTGAGGGATTACACTACAACACACAATGTCATCAGCATAAAAACAGTAGTGGGTATTCACAGTCATACAAAGGATCATTAGTCAGTCACTCAGACAACAGTCATAAAGTAAATAATGTCAACATAATGTCAAAACAAACGTTTTATAACCTGTCAAAAGTGTCACTTGTCAAATGTCAAATAAATGTCACAGGATTTGGTGGAAAATCCATTCCAATTTTAGGCAAAATAAACATAAATTGTAAATTGGGTATAAATAGTAATAATGTCGTCGAATCTATAATGTTTTTAGTAGCAGATTTAGATTGTCCAAATGTTCTTGGTCTACCAACATGTGAAAGGTTAGGAATAATAAAACGTGTCTTTTCAGTATCAAAACAAGATTTTTGTAAACAAATTCTTACACAATATAATGATGTCTTTCAGGGACTTGGATGTCTACCTCCAGTCTGTCATCTTAAACTCAAGCCAGATGCAGTACCATGTGTCGATCCGCCCAGGAAAGTTCCATTTGCGTTACAAGGGAGATTACGCGAGGAGTTGGATCGCATGATGGAGATGCAAGTTATTGAGAAGGTTACAAAACCTACAGAGTGGGTTAACTCAGTCGTCATAACCGTAAAAAGTTCAGGTCAGTTAAGAATTTGTCTAGATCCAAGAAATTTGAATAAAAACATCATGAGAGAATTCTATCCACTTATGTCAATTGATGAGATTAGGTCTCAGCTCGAAGGGGCTGTATGTTTTTCTCATTTAGATGCATTTTCGGGTTTTTGGATGCTACGTCTGGATGAATACAGTTCTGAATTATGTACCTTTCAAACACCATTTGGTAGTTATAAGTATTTAAGATTACCATATGGCATAAATGCCTCGTCTGAAATCTTTCAAAGAGTCATGATGAATCTATTCGGTGATATTGAAGGAGTCTTAATATTCATAGATGATATTTTAGTTTATGGACCAAATGAGTCAGTTCACAATGAAAGATTACATAAGGTCATGCAAAGAGCTCGTCAAGTCAATCTAAAATTTAACAAGTCAAAATGTAAATTTTTGGTCACAGAAGTATGTTTTTTGGGTTATGTCTTCAGTAAAGATGGTGCCAGGGCAGATGAAGAAAAAGTCAAAGCCATTGTCAATATGCCCACACCAAAAAATGTCAAAGAGTTACAGAGAATATTAGGTATGATTAATTATTTAGGACCTTTTATTAGTAACTTGTCGGAAAAAACACAAATATTAAGAAATCTTTTGAAAAAAGATTCAGTCTGGGCTTGGGATGAGAATCATAGTCAATGTCTCAAAAAATTGAAAGATGAGATTACAAACTTACCAGTTTTAGCTCATTTTAATCCTAAGATTCCATTAGTCTTGTCAGTCGATTCGTCAAAATCAGCGTTAGGTGCAGTCATTTTACAGAAAAACAAACCTATCGCATATAGTTCAAAAACTTTAACTGAAACCCAGGAAAGATACGCGCAGATAGAAAAAGAGCTACTAGCAATTCAATTTGGTTGTGAAAAATTTCACCAATATATATATGGTAATAGAGTCACAGTTCATACTGATCACAAGCCATTAGTCTATTTATTTAAAAAGCCATTGCATGATGTCCCCGCTAGATTACAGCGTATGATGTTAACTGTACAAAAGTATGATTTAGAAGTAATACATGTACCAGGTAAAGAAATGTTTATATCAGACACTTTGTCAAGAGCAGCTTTGAAAGACCATTACACACCTGAAAATGAGTCAGAAATGTCTTGTCATGTCAATTTAATGTATGCCAATCTAGCAATAACAAAGGAATATAGCACAAAATTGGCACAGGAAACCAAAAATGATGAATCCTTACAATTATTAAAAAAATATTATAATGAAGGATGGCCAAAAAACAAGAACAATGTCAGTTCATTGGTGAAACCATTTTGGAATATTCAAGGTGAAATACATGTAATCAAAGATTTAGTGTTCAAAGGTTCAAAATTAATAGTACCACAGTCAATGTATAAAGAAATGTTAGAAAAAATACACAAAGGTCACCAAGGTATAAATAAATGTCTGAAATTAGCTAAAGAATCTTTGTATTGGCCAAATATGTCAAGTGAAATTAAGAATTTAGTAGAACAATGTCTAATATGTGCAAAATTCAAACCATGTAATCAAAAGGAACCACTACAAAATTTTGAAATATGTAAATATCCATGGCAACAAGTCGGTATTGATTTAATGTATTTTGAAAGTTTAGTTTATTTAATTGTCACAGATTATTACTCAAAATACATAGAGATAGCATTATTAAATAAAAACAGTACCTCTCAAAATGTAATTACTCATTTAAAATCTATTTTTGCTCGTCATGGAATACCATTGTCACTGGTGTCAGATGGTGGACCTCCTTTTCAGTCAATTGATTTCAAAAATTTCTTACAAGAATGGGACATAGAACATGTTTTTACTAGCCCATATCATTCACAGTCAAATGGTCAAGCTGAAAGTTCAGTAAAAATAATAAAAAACATGTTAAGGAAATAAAGAAAACAAAACAGATCCATACATAGCTTTATTACAGTATAGAAATACACCTAAAAATAATTTGTCATCACCAGCTCAATTGTTAATGTCTAGAAACTTGAGAGATAATATTCCAGTGTCATATAAGAAATTAAGGCCAAAAGTAGTAACATTTCAGGATTATAAAGAGCCAGTCAAGAAAAATGATGAAAACAAATCTAGAAATTATGATAGAAATACTAAGTCTATGTCAATGCTACATCACAATGACCATGTCTATTTTAAAAGAAATCCTAAAAGTAACTGGGAACAAGCTATTGTCAAACAAAGAATGATGAACAATAGGTCGTACGTTGTTGAGGATGTCAATGGTGTACAGTATAGGAGAAATAGAATACACTTAAGACATAAGTATTCACATAACTATGCAAACCCTCCTATGCAATCCAACTCGTCACAGGGGAGAGAGGAAGGTGACAGACAGGAGTCTAGACTTCAAGAATCCTCATCTCAAAAATCCTCAAGCGTAACAACCAGGTCAGGTCGAATTGTAAAACCTACAAGAAGGTTAATAGAGGAAATGGATTAACTATGTAACTATTAACTAAGTAGTATTAAGAATGTTGTCTAGTTTTAATATAACTATAAGTATCATAGAGTATGTTGTCATAAGTAAAGTCGCTTGTCATAGTACACCTTATTAATTGTTAGTCAGGGGTCTAATTTGAACTCAACAAGGGGGATGTTGTAACATCACTAATTAGTTAGTTATTAGTGTGTACACCACTAGATATAATATCTATGGTTCCGGTTTATACCTGTCACTCCAGCACTGCTATGTCGGATCCCGTCTGTGATACTCCTACTAAACTGTCTTTGTATATAATGTGTTCCTCGTCTTAATAAACCAAGTCTACTCAACGGTGTCTTTCATTCCAACAAACATAACATCAGTGACCACGCAAACCATGAAAAAGACACCCATGACGGAAAATCTAAAATTTTCCTCGGCGCCATCTTGGATTTTCATTTTGACTTCATTTTCGTTATCAGTGACCACGTAAACCATGAAAACGACACCCATGATGGAAAAACCTAAAAATTTCATCAGCGCCATCTTGGATTTTTATTTTGACCACATTTTCGTAATAAGCAACCATGAAAACCATGAAAACGACACCTATGTTTGAAAAACCTAAAATTTTGCTCGCTGCCATCTTGGATTTTTATTTTGACCTCATTTTCGTTATCAGCGACTCCGAAACCATGAAAATGTCACCCACGACAGAAAAACCAAAAAACCAACTTCAAGTATAAATAACAGGCGTGAATGTTTACAGAGTGAACCTCAGTGGCCATTAAGTCGCGCAAAAGTCCAGTCGCGCAAGTGTCTTTCGCGCAAGTTTCTTGATACCTACTACCTACCTACTACCTACCTACTACCTACCTACTACCTACCTACTACCTACCTACTACCTACCACCTACCTACCACCTACCTACCACCTACCTACCACCTACCTACCACCTACCTACCACCTACCTACCACCTACCTACCACCTACCTACCACCTACCTACCACCTACCTACCACCTACCTACCACCTACCTACCACCTACCTACCACCTACCTACCACCTACCTACCACCTACCTACCACCTACCTACCACCTACCTACCACCTACCTACCACCTACCTACCACCTACCTACCACCTACCTACCACCTACCTACCACCTACCTACCACCTACCTACCACCTACCTACCACCTACCTACCACCTACCTACCACCTACCTACCACCTACCTACCACCTACCTACCACCTACCTACCACCTACCTACCACCTACCTACCACCTACCTACCACCTACCTACCACCTACCTACCACCTACCTACCACCTACCTACCACCTACCTACCACCTACCTACCACCTACCTACCACCTACCTACCACCTACCTACCACCTACCTACCACCTACCTACCACCTACCTACCACCTACCTACCACCTACCTACCACCTACCTACCACCTACCTACCACCTACCTACCACCTACCTACCACCTACCTACCACCTACCTACCACCTACCTACCACCTACCTACCACCTACCTACCACCTACCTACCACCTACCTACCACCTACCTACCACCTACCTACCACCTACCTACCACCTACCTACCACCTACCTACCACCTACCTACCACCTACCTACCACCTACCTACCACCTACCTACCACCTACCTACCACCTACCTACCACCTACTTACCACCTACCTACCACCTACCTACCACCTACCTACCACCTACCTACCACCTACCTACCACCTACCTACCACCTACCTACCACCTACCTACCACCTACCTACCACCTACCTACCACCTACCTACCACCTACCTACCACCTACCTACCACCTACCTACCACCTACCTACCACCTACCTACCACCTACCTACCACCTACCTACCACCTACCTACCACCTACCTACCACCTACCTACCACCTACCTACCACCTACCTACCACCTACCTACCACCTACCTACCACCTACCTACCACCTACCTACCACCTACCTACCACCTACCTACCACCTACCTACCACCTACCTACCACCTACCTACCACCTACCTACCACCTACCTACCACCTACCTACCACCTACCTACCACCTACCTACCACCTACCTACCACCTACCTACTACCTACCTACTACCTACCTACTACCTACCTACTACCTACCTACTACCTACCTACTACCTACCTACTACCTACCTACTACCTACCTACTACCTACCTACTACCTACCTACCTACTACCTACCTACCTACCTACTACCTACCTACTACCTACCTACTACCTACCTACTACCTACCTACTACCTACCTACTACCTACCTACTACCTACCTACTACCTACCTACTACCTACCTACTACCTACCTACTACCTACCTACTACCTACCTACTACCTACCTACTACCTACCTACCTACCTACTACCTACCTACCGGTTAATTCGGACGGGTTGTATATATTTAAAATAATTTCGGACAAAAACAATGCACATAAATCAATCATCCGTTTATTTTGCGTTTACTATGAGCTTATGCACGTAAAAAATACATAGTACATTCGACTTCGCAATCAGCCATCATTTGAGTCTTCAACTGTTTTAGTTATCGCTTTTCAATTGTATTTTTCTTGTTACCCATGTTACACAAAAAAAAAATTGATTCAATGATATTATTAATGGCGAATTGGCGCGGAGCAAAGTGACATAGACTACCCGTCTCAACAGAGCGAGGGCAACTGATCGGCGAGTGATCGGTGAAACAAACTGATGTCTCAAGCTCGCGTCACGCGGGACGGAAGACTGCGTATTGCGCGGAATAAAAATGTTGTAAGCGCCAAATGCTTTGAGTCTGTTATCTCTTAAAATAGAAAATATTTTGAAAAAATGCCAATGTCAGATATAGGTTATACATGAGTGATAATATTTATCAAGTTTATGGTTCAGTAACATGCACCAAAATAGAATAAAAACCAAAAATGTTGAAAATTAGAGGTAACTTTGTGATGGTTTTCTATCGAGAAAATTTTATCCTATTATGTTTTTCGCCAATGTCAACCATCACATTCATAATGAAGTTTCCTGACATATACTTTTTTTTCCAATTGGAACATGATTTACTACTCTAAAAATCTAATCAAAGATTGAAGATTTTGCTTTAGGCCCGCTCTTAGGCCGGTGAAGCAGATCTCATGACGCATTGTCTTGTTTGAATCCGCCCAACCGCACAGATGAGCGTCGCTCTTCACCTCTCCGCTTGGCACACCACCATATCTATCTTCGCCGCCTCCACCCGACCGCGCGGACGAATGATGCCGCCTGAGAATCGCCTGGTTCGTGGCCTAGGGGTTATGTTTCGAAGAACCGAGGTCCAGATTGAGGTGTACCTATGGCCTACCTATATCCATTGTTATCTGTTACGCCTCTGAAATTATGTCACCGTCATCCTCAGGTGCTAGATATTACTGAATATTGGATTTAGGATGGAGTCTCAAATTTCCATTTAGACCTAGATAGGCAAGGCATCAGGTAGTTGAAGTTGGTTTCTATCGGTCATAAAACATCATTCTAGTGTCTGGTCTAGTGGTCACAGGCGCAATTCTTGAGAATGAGGTGCAGGGTTCATGCTCTTATACTACACTACTACAGCAGCCCATAAAGTCCACTGCTGGACACAAGCCTCCCCCATGATGGGAGGAATTTGCCGTAATCTCCACGCTTGGCAGGCGGATTGGAGATCGCAGTGATGAAAGACTAACAGAAAACGCTGCTACCCATTCTCAGGTCTACGGAGGCGCAAGGTGTTCTGCCTCAGACATTAGTCGCCTTATACGACACCCGTGAGTGTAATGGGTTGGTTCTATTCTACTCTGCCGGATACCACACGGGTAACTCTTGCTCTTATAACATGGACTTAAACAAAAAAATGCAAAAGCGAATTGTATGTGTTCGTCTGGCCTAATACATTGGAGAAAAAGTCACGATGTTATGTTATGTGGAAATATCTCTTAAAATTGGAGCAGATATAAGTTTTAAGCAGTAAATACTACATGGTTGTTAATAGTGAACTATTCCAAAGCTAGTCAAAGAACGGCAATATCAATCAGAAACGGAATAATCATTGAGCTATTACTACTACGTATAGAGAAGACAGCACGAACAAAATCTGTGCGCAGTGCGGGGCGCGGGGGGCGGCTAACCCCGTATATATGCTGTGACAAGCAAGCGACTGAGCGAACTGCAGCCAGCCGACAGCAGTTTAACGGAGCACAGATTTTGTTCGCGCTGTCTTCTCTATAAGTAGTAGTAATAGCTCAATGAAATGGAATACCTTTTCTGAATAACCTTCACTCATCGACAGTAACTGGAACAGTGCTCAGATTTCCAATTACTAGAAAAACGGTAACGTCGAGCGTTACCGAATTCCGGCCCCGTGAAAACAAAGCCGTTTACTTCATAAAGACAAAAAAAAAACAGCTAACAAAACAACATAGGTACACACAGATAGCAGACAGTCTCAATACCTACTGGACCAAAGTGTTTAGGATAATTAACTAATTTTTAGGGTTCCGTACCCAAAGGGTAAAAACGGGACCCTATTACTAAGACCCTACTGTCTGTCTGTCTGTCTGTCTGTCTGTCTGTCATCTGGCAGTATCTCATGAACCGTGATAGCTAGACAGTTGAAACTTTCACAGATGATAGTTATATTTCTGTTGCCGCTATAACAACAAATACTAAAAACAGACTATTATAAATATTTAAGGGGGGCTCCCATACAACAAACGTGATTTTTTTGCCGTTTTTAGCTCGATATTAATGACGGCAACAAGCGTCTGCACGCTTGAAATATCCACAGAATATTTAGTGGTATATTCATTTCAAAATTAAATTAAAATAAAATAAATATTTTAAACAGCAAACGTGATTTTTTTGCCGTTTGTCTAATGTTGTTTAATTATAATGGTACGGAACCCTTCGTGCGCGAGTCCGACTCGCACTTGGGCGGTTTTTTTTTCATGTTTTATATTGGCCATCATGGAAGTAGTTATTCAAATTTAATGGTTTGTACTACACCCTTAAATGTGACCACAACTTTCTGTTACACGCTGTATACAAACATTTGTGGATGCATGTATACATAAAGGGTGTAGAAGTACTCATCACAAGGCCGAAAGGCACTCGTTCTCTCCGTCATTGCGATATTCATTTTTTTCTAGACCATAACTTCGGGAACCTTATAATAACCGAGACATGTGAGGTCAAAGTTCCAACTTTTTTACAAGTTTTTTTTAATACAAGTTTTTAATGTGGTAACTTTAAACACCTCCACGACCAGTTTACGATTCAATGCGTGCGTTACATTAAGTTATACTGTAAAACGTGAAATTTCACCGAAAAACAAAGTCGTTTCCCAGCAAATATTTTTGCGTAGAGTTATTTAGTTTGATGTACAGAATGCTGGTTGGCTTCGTGTAGACTACCTTGTATGTATAACATGTGCAGTGTATATTTCCTTTGACACTCTGGTGATCAAGGCTCACTTTAACGATGGCATGAAATAGGTTTGGGCAGGCATGCGTCGTCGCCAATCTATGGTAGGAACAACAAAACTAAGATTATTTCAGGTATATCGATCATGGCTTTGAAAACCGTTGCAATCATGGATCCTCCATCGGATGTCACGCAGTTGTGTCAATATAACAGGCTCATTTTGCATATAACATCATAACATAAAAAAACACACACACATAACATAAATATCTCATATATATTGACGCTAGCGTCATTAATAGAACCTCGTACACCGGTGAGATATTTTTTATGTACTGTATGAAATGATGAACATAATTATACCGGTTTATTCATTATCAACATTGAGAACGGTATACTTATCATGTTTTTTTTTTTATTACTATATGGGTCTGCTCTTAGACCTCGATCACGCCTGATGGAAAGCGATGGATGAGATCTATGATGGAACGAGCGTGCCCAGAAGATGCCTGTTCACTGTTGCTTAAGGCAGGCGGGTTAATTGTGGGTGGGAACACAGACGCAGGCAGAGAGCTCCACACTTTGGCTGTGCGCATAATAAAAGTGGAGGAGAAGCGCTTAGTACGACACGTCGGGATATCAACCAAGTGCGGATGGTACGCCGCAGTCCGTCTGCTAGTCCGGTGGTAAAAGGGTGATGGTGGGATCAGGTCGTGGAGCTCCTGCGCACACTCACCGAAGTACAGTCTGTGGAAAACCGAGAGGCAGGCAACATTACGCCGATGAGCTAGGCTGTGAAGCTAAGCTACCAACGTCTCGTCGCCTATAAGCCTTTTAGCTCTGTTTGTTTCGAGTTCCCATTAAATTAATTCCCGGTTTATTCATTATCGCTATTTATAGTTTAAAGACGTTTAAACGTCAAAAAATGTATGGTTAAGCAAATGTTACTGAACATGCAGCGATTATGGAAGAACCCCCAAGTGTCTCAGAAAGAATACGGTAAAGAACTTATCATTTCCTCCAAGACCAACCAATATACCACACAGTAATTTATTTACCTACACATTATTCCCTCTTCGTATTTTTCCTATAATTCGCCATTATTAATAAAGTTCCTATAAGGTTCGCTATTATCAAGATTGAGAGAATAGGTGCCGCTTTATTACGGAACTTGTAAATCGAGGGTACGCTCAAATTGTCGGTGAGGGAAACGAGTTAATTACACTGTCGATACAGGTAAGTTGAAGAAGTAGTGCGCCGAGAAATGAGCAAAAATTATCCTTAACTAATTTATATAACGCTCGTTTTCTTTCTATTGGTACTTGGCTGGATAGATATTTACTTATTTAAGTCTAGAACTTAGAATAATTATCATGTTTTTATTTTTTTGTTCCTTGTGCTTATAATTATTTTCTCGTGGGGAAAGTTTAAATTATGAATGTGGATGGGGAATAAGAGTAAAGGAAGTCCAAAAAAAACGATGGATGGGCAGTGTGAAGGATGATAAGGCAAGAAATAAGGTATCTGATGAGATGACGAGAATAGAGCATTATAATTATATGCCATAATATTCTAAACACTAATAATACTAATTCTGTATACCCTTCAAAGTAAATATTAACCTAGTTATTAAATTTCTGCTTTATCCCCAATGTAGAAGGTCCAAATTGGGACTCTAAGAAGAAACTTTATTGGTCTGAACCGAACCCGAAAACTGAACTACATGAAAAGACCAAAATAAAAGTTGGTCAACAAAATAAATTAGATTGGGCCCGTCACCAATGCGAGCTACTTTTAGTACAAGCTTAAGATTAAATTCTGATTACGAGTTCATTTCTGATTACATGAAATACATTACGTAAAATTAGATTCGTGACTTTCAGATACTATAAAAAAACTACGGCATTGGATTCTGACAAGAAAAGTAATTTCGCCAAGGTACTATCTTAGGACCCCTTCAGAATTCATTAAGTACGAAGAGAATTTGGAAGAATTGGCGTGCCATACGTAGATAGTACTTACATTAAGAAGATGTTTTGGTGGGAAGAATTATCTTGTACCTGTAATGGGAAAAAAATATTTAGTAAGGGATCATTGAGAACAATAAACAACAAAAGGGTAAAAAGGGATTGAAGAAGTATTTTATTATCATTTATTTGCATTTTACAATGAAGGTTCAAAGCTTAATAATATCTATCACGAATTAAGGAGTTTATAACGCATAATCAGCAATAATGTTACTTGTTAATGGTCTCGTCACTGATGCAGAGTGGGTCAAAACCTACCCGAGTTAAGTGCAGGTTGAATTTAAAGGCACACGGGATGATAGCTCAAATTCAAATTTTGTCCAGCTTAGATCGTTCTTTCGCACTCGCACTTTCAAGAAGATGAGGTTAGTGTTATACTATTGATGGACCAATAACAATTATATTCATAATCTGCCTAGCCTTTACTCAACTATGTTGCGGTCGGCTTCCAGCCTAACCAGATGTAGCTGAACACTTGTATTTTACATGGAGCGACTGCCTATCTGACCTCCACAACCCAGTTAGTACTAAGTACGATGTCCCTTGGTAAGACTGGTTGTCAGACTTCTGGGCCACGGACTACCCGTAACGACTGTCATCATCAGCCTAATAGTGTTTCCACTGCTGGAACACAGGCCTCCTCTTTATGAGACAGAAACGAACGTAACGACTGTCAAAGATCTACAAATACTACAGCCGGGACTTATGATCTCAATTAGACTTAAATTAAGTCCTAAGTTTTGATGCAATTCCTAATTCACAACTAGTTGTGAATCGCAGTTGCGAAAACGGCCGGAGGGACGCTACTTCATAAAACTTATGCAGCCAACAATTGATTCAAAGCTTCAACATTCGGTTCCGGGGCTAAGCGAGCAACAACTCAGTTCAGTTCAGCTCACGTTGCTCCGCTCCAAACTTTAACGGTTTAATTAAACAACAAGCGATTACTTGCAAAGTTTTACAGATTTACATAATGTTTAGGTAAGCACTAGACGTTGTAATCATTTCAGGACTGTTTTCGGTTTGTTTAATTGTTACTTTGTTACGGCTGTGGCAAAGGGAGTTTGTCTAAATTAGGACGAAATAGGAATTTACTTTAGCCAAGACAAAAATATAATTTGGTGAACCTGAAAGAATAGTCCTGTTATGGAAGAATAGACGAACGAAGCTCTCTTAGAAGTTAAAGAGAGCGTAGTTATTGTTATCTGATTGGGTGTTGGTTTAGAATATAAACAATTCCATATTGCATGGATTGTGTGCGACTCAATCACCTGCAACGTATTATAGAAGATAACATAAGCTACTGAAGCAAAGTTAATAAAGAAAACTAAGGGACCACCGTGCGATATTTATTTATTTAAAATTGAAGAATAAGTACGTTTAGAGACGACTTGTCATCAACACACGAATCAAGTTTGAAACAACGTCGAGATAGGTAGAATACAAGCATCGCAACTTGTTTAGAGGTGCAAACGTAGGTTATAATAAGTGTGTAGTGATAGTGGTTTATAGGTACCAAAACATACCTACTTGACATTTTCTTAAAACCTAAAGATAAATATATATATCTATACATATAATAAAACAGTAGAAAAACTGTGTCTGTACATTGAATATATTAAAAAAGAAATAATTGAGGGGGGTTAAGAAACAGTAATAGATCACAAATCCAAAAAAAAAAATCTGTCTGTTTGTCTGTTTGTCTGTTTGTTTGTACACGCTAATCTTCGGAACTACTGGACGGATTTGAATGATTTTTTTGTTGTTGTATAGGTATTAAGTCTGGGCAAGATATAGGCTATAATTTATCTTGGAAACTTGAACACCTGATGCAGAACCACAACAGACCAGCTGAACTATAAGAGATACAAAAATGGTACCATAGCAAAAATTGTTCCACGTGATGGGCATTTTCTGCTGAGAAAATAAATTTGAAGATCTGGAACACCTGATGTGGAACTCCAAGAGCCCAGCTACACTTACATAATATATAGGAATGACGTTTTAGCAAAAGTTGTTCAATCTGATGAGCACTCTCTGTTGACTTATAAAAATCGAAGATATGGAACACCTGATGTGGAACTCTAAGAGCCCAGCTACACCATAACACATATAGGAATGACGTCTTAGCAAAAGTTGTTCGATCTGATGAGCACTCTCTGTTGACTTATAAAAATCGAAGATCTGGAACATCTGATGTGGAACTCCAAGAGCCCAGCTACACTAACATATATATAGGAATGACGTTTTAGCAAAAGTTGTTGAATCTGATGAGCACTCTCTGTTGACTAATAAAAATCGAAGATCTCGAACACCTGATGTGGAACTCCAAGAGCCCAGCTACACCATAACACATAGGAATGACGTCTTAGCAAGTGTTGTTTGGTATGATGGGCATTTCCTGTTGACTTTTATCTTGGAAACAAACACCTGATGCAGAACCGCAACAGACCAGCTGAACTATAAGAGATACAAAAATGGTATCATAGCAAAAATTGTTCCACGTGATGAGCATTTTCTGTTGTAGATCTGGAACACCTGATGTGGAACTTCAAGAGCCCAGCTACACTAACATATATATAGGAATGACGTTTTAGCAAAAGTTGTTGAATCTGATGAGCACTCTCTGTTGACTAATAAAAATCGAAGATCTCGAACACCTGATGTGGAACTCCAAGAGCCCAGCTACACCATAACACATAGGAATGACGTCTTAGCAAGTGTTGTTTGGTATGATGGGCATTTCCTGTTGACTTTTATCTTGGAAACAAACACCTGATGCAGAACCGCAACAGACCAGCTGAACTATAAGAGATACAAAAATGGTATCATAGCAAAAATTGTTCCACGTGATGAGCATTTTCTGTTGTAGATCTGAAACACCTGATGTGGAACTTCAAGAGCCCAGCTACACTAACATATATATAGGAATGACGTTTTAGCAAAAGTTGTTGAATCTGATGAGTACTCTCTGTTGACTAATAAAAATCGAAGATCTCGAACACCTGATGTGGAACTCCAAGAGCCCAGCTACACTATAACATATATAATAGGAATGAAGTTTTAGCAAAAGTTGTTCAATCTGATGAGCACTCTCTGTTGACTTATAAAAATCGAAGATCTGGAACACCTGTTGTGGAACTCCAAGAGCCCAGCTACACCATAACACATAGGAATGACGTCTTAGCAAGTGTTGTTTGGTCTGATGGGCATTTCCTGTTGACTTTTATCTTTGAAACAAACACCTGATGCAGAACCGCAACAGACCGGCTGAACTATAAGAGATACAAAAATGGTACCATAGCAAAAATTGTTCTACGTGATGAGCATTTTCTGCTGTGAGAATAAATTTGAAGATCTGGAACACCTCGAAGATCTGGAACACCTGTTGTGGAACTCCAAGAGCCCAGCTACACCATAACACATAGGAATGACGTCTTATAAGTGTTGTTTGGTCTGATGGGCATTTCATGTTGACTTACAAAAATGAAAGATCTGGACCGTCTCGAATCGTCTCGCGCATCCCGTTGTATTCCCGTCCCCGAGCTCTTAAAATTCGACATCAGACGTTTCAGATCTTCGATTTTGACGACCCCGTTGTCGCTGGCATAAGCAACAGGATCCGCGTACGAAGTCGCGGGCAGAAGCTAGTAAATAATAAAAATGTCAATGCACAAAGGTATATCCTATTTTAAAAATCTCGCAATCGAAATTAGGTTAGCTGTAAGAAAACCCAAGTTTGCCGTTGTAAATTAGCTATTATTATTGCAATTTATATGTATATAAAACAAATACACACAAATAACACAAAATAATAATATACAAATAACGTCTTTGTTTGGTTTAAAATTGTTTTAAGATTTATTTACCCCAAAATTTAAAGCCTGATTTAACGTCAACTTTTTATTGACACAGCCTTTAATAAAGATTCTGAAATAGGTTTCAAATTTTTTCGACGCTCCCTGATGAGTTTTGTTTCGTCTGCAAAATGTTTCATGTTTATTTAAAAGGTTTTTAATAAAAAGAATTCGTAAATTTTTGAGGCGGGTGCTGCAGATGGGTTAGGGGTTGGTAGCCTTTTTGGTTTATGCATATGACAGGGATAATGATTTTGGAGAGGCTTTATGGCAGAGTAATTTCAAGTGCATGGGTCAATCTTCTCTGATAAGACGCTTGGTGAAGTATGTAGATGGGTGCCCGGACATTATGTACTCTGCGTGCGTTTTTTTTTCTTTTTAGGGTTCCGTACCCAAAGGGTAAAAACGGAACCCTATTACTAAGACTTCGCTGTCTGTCCGTCTGTCCGTCTGTCCGTCTGTCCGTCTGTCTGTCACCAGACTGTATCTCATGAACCGTGACAGCTAGACAGTTGAAATTTTCACAGATGATGTATTTCTGTTGCCGCTATAACAACAAATACTAAAAACAGAATAAAATTAATATTTAAGGGGGGCTCCCACACAACAAACGTGATTTTTTTGCCGTTTTGTCTAATGTATAGATAATGGTACGGAACCCTTCGTGCGCGAGTCCGACTCGCACTTGGCCGGTTTTTTTCATTCATTATTTCTATACAAAGTCAACGGGGTGGGGTTAGAGAGCGTTTCTATGTTCTAAGTGCAAACGTGCAAAAATTGGCTTAGTGGTGATCAAACGGGAGTTGTCTTCGATAATACCCCTCCGCCTAACCCGTTGGGGTTTACAGGCGTGATGCTAATGATATGTTGTGTTGTTATACCAGTTCTTATATCAAAATAAACTGAGATACATCCATCTTTTATACTAAACTTGATCATAAAACGTCACACACTCCATTACCCGAGACAAAAGCTGTCAGTCACGTCGTAACATTTTCAGTTTGGCGGTAAATCCTTGTTATTTGCGTAGGAGTGCGCCTAAATACCGTATTGAACGTGTGTGACGGAATTAAGCAGAGAGCTTTCTGTCTTTAATTTTAAGGAGCGGTGATGTACAAGTTATTAATGGAAGGGAAATGAAGACTTGATTAGTAAATGGTAAAATAAAGTGGATTTTGTTAAATACAACCATCGACGGGACAAAGCGAACAATATCGTAACTAAGTAGTTAGTGTCGGTACAAGTTCAACGTCATCATCTGCCTAGCCGTTTCCCAACTATGTTGGGGTCGGCTTCCAGTTATACCGGATGCAGCTGAATACCAGTATTTTACATGGAGCAACTGCCTATCTGACCTCCACAATCCAGTTAGTACCGGGTAATACGCCCCCCCCCCCTTCCCCTTGGTAAGACTGGTTGTCAGACTTTTTGGGCCTCTGACTACCTAACGACTCTCAAAGATCTATAAATGACAGCCGGGACCAACGGCTTAACGTGCTTTCCGAGGCACGGAGGAACTCGGTATGTAATTTATTTATTTATTTAAAATTACGTAATAACACCTTAACAGCCATGGCGCCAATGCGATGTTACTACCAAAATACACATACAAAAAAAAAACAATTCGAAAAAACATTTAACTCACATTAAAGAAAAAAGAAAAGAAAAATATACCTACAATTAACAATCATCTCTAAACATTCTCAATGCACTTCAGTGCTACTCCTGTGAACTTCATCAGACTGAAGTGAACTATATCTACCTCATCTGAAATAATATTTAAGGATGTA
Source organism: Xestia xanthographa (assembly GCA_905147715.2). NCBI lineage: Eukaryota > Metazoa > Arthropoda > Insecta > Lepidoptera > Noctuidae > Xestia > Xestia xanthographa. The sequence continues at coordinate 2,910,343 of LR990657.1, read as the reverse complement.
TACATAAAGGGCGATAAAGTTGTAAGGAAATCCAAAGAAAACGAAAAAAGGAAGAGAGAGACTTCAGTATCACCTGTATCACTTACACAGCAGGCGAAGGATAGTAATCAAAAGAATATCCTAACTCCGGCAAAACTACAAAGAACCGATCCATTCTCATACATGAGGTCAAGATCTCACTCTGTGACCGAAACAACTAAACAAAATGAATAGGAATCACAAGACATCGGTAACCGGACTGAAACAATAAGGATAAGCAACCAAACTCTAGTAAATAAATACCTCCCCAACCCGGCTGGTCACCGTGGGGTAAGAGACCAAACCCCCTAGGTTTACCTCCCAAAAAGGAAATGACACAAGAACAAAAAACGGGATCAATACAAAGAAAAAGAAACAGTATTTACATTGCAACAATCAACACCCGAACCTTAAGAACGGATGAATCCCTACAAGAACTAGAATTTGCCTTGGATGTTATAAATTGGGACATTGTTGGGCTAAGTGAAGTAAGGAGAATGGGAGAACAAATAGAACAGCATGAGAAATACATTCTCTACCATATAGGAAGCACTCCAGGCCTACATGGTGTAGGATTCCTTATCAAAAAATGCTACAGCGAATGCATACAGTCCTTCATTGGAATCTCTGAACGAATTGCACAGCTCAATATCAACTTGCCGAGATATGAACCCACTTCAATAATCCAAATTTATGCACCTACAGAAATAGCACCAAAGGACATAAAGGACTCATTCTATGAGGACCTGGAGAAAACACTCGCAAGTGCACACAAAACAATCTTCCTAATGGGGGACTTCAACGGACAGATTGGTGAAAGGCTACCGAACGAGGAGGGTATACTGGGTCAGTTTAGCACAGGAAAAAGAAACAATAACGGACAAAGACTTGTGAACCTGGCGCAGGCACACAACCTCAGAATCCTAAATAGCTTCTTCAAGAAAAACACAAACAAAAAATGGACCTGGATATCTCCCAATGGAAACGTGAAGAATGAGATAGACTTTATACTGTCTAATAAACCCCAATTTTTCAAGGATGTAGATACAGTTAATAAATTCAACTTCAACACCAACCACCGAATGGTAAGGGGAACCATCTATAAAAAAAAAACCAAAGAAAAGCAGACAGTGCACCAAGAATAGAACCCAACCAAATCAAATCCCTCTCTCTATCCCAGAAAACTTGTTGATAACACTGATGGATAAGACATCGGATTGTAACAAGATCGTAAACATACAGGAAAAATATGATCTACTGGAAAAAACAATACAAGAAATGTCTATAAAGCTGCACACCTCAAAAAACAAGAAAGATAAAATCGGAGTGGAAGCAAGACACCTTATAGAAACCAGAAAAACACTTTTAGATAATAAAAAACAAAATAGAAAACAAATAGCGCACCTGAGCAAACAGATAAATGAAAAAATAAGGACACACAGGCAACAAATCAGAAACAAAACTATCCAATACCATATAGAAAAAACAGGAGGAATAAAGAAAGCCCTAAAAGAGCTGAAAGAGAACACTCCCTGGATACCAGGCATCAAAAATAAGACAACCGGGAAGATAGAAACTAAACGCCCCGAAATTACGGAAATAGCAACAGAATTCTATAGCAAACTATATTATGATGACGTAGACTACACAAACACACAATACCTACAGGAAGACAACGAAGAGCCTATCCTTCCAATACTAAAAACTGAAGTAAGGAAAGCCATATTGTCCCAAGGAAACTACAAGGCCCCTGGGGAAGATGGCATAACAAATGAAATTCTGAAAGGCTGCCTAGACCAAATTACAGAGTCCATTACAAATTTGTTCAATAATATTCTTACTGAAGAAACAATACCACAACAATGGACATCATCGACTATCATATTGCTCCATAAGAAAGGAGACAAAGCAGAAATAAACAACTACAGACCTATCAGCCTCATTTCTAACCTCTACAAAATATTTGCAAAGGTAATATTAAACAGAATTACTTCAGTATTGGACGAAAATCAGCCAAGAGAACAAGCGGGATTCCGTAGCGATTTCTCAACAATGGATCATATTCATGTCGTAAAACAAGTTATTCAAAAAAGCAATGAGTATGGAAAAAAATACTATTTGGCATTTGTGGACTACAATAAGGCGTTCGACTCTCTCAGGCACGCACACATTTGGGAAGCGCTGCGATCACAAAGAGTACACCCAAAGTATATTAGGATAATAGAAAACTTATACAAAGAATCAACATCAAAAATCCAAACAGAAAGGAAAGGACCAGCGTTCAAAATAAAAAAGGGAGTGCGACAAGGAGACCCCCTTTCACCTAAATTGTTTTCAGCGGTATTGGAACACATATTTAGAAAAATGAATTGGGATACATTTGGAATAAATATAAACGGTGAGAAGCTCAACCACCTGAGATTCGCAGACGACCTGATTCTGCTCAATGAAAACCAAGAAGGCTTAGAAATAATGCTCACTCAATTGGAAAGAGAAAGTAAGACTGTAGGGCTGACTATGAACCGAGACAAAACAAAAGTAATGACAAACCACATAAGAACACCTATCTTTCTAAATTCTAATCAGATAGAGTATGTAGAAGAATATACATACTTAGGACAAACTATTGCACCGGAAAATCAGATGCAGAAAGAAATAAATATCCGAATAAGTAAGGCTTGGAAAAGATTCTGGTCCCTCAGAGAAATTATGAAGAACCCACACATACCCCTAAAAGACAAAACTACAGTATTCAACTCATGCATACTACCATGTTTAACCTATGGGGCACAAACCTGGGCCCTCACTAAGAAGCAGAGTAGAGCACTAAGAGTGTGCCAAAACAAAATGGAAAGAAGCATTCTAAACATCAAGCTACGGGACAAAATCAACTTAACAAATATAAGAAGCAGGACAAAAGTTATAGATGTCACATATACAGTGAAAAAACTTAAGTGGAAATGGGCAGGCCATATGATAAGAAGTAAGAGGAAAAAATGGACAAAGGATGTTACTGTATGGTACCCTAGAGATGGAAAAAGACGGAAAGGACGTCAAAAAGTAAGGTGGGAGGATGATATTAAACAAATAGCTACAACAACATGGCAAAGAAAAGCCACAAACAGGGAAATATGGGAAACCCTAGGGGAGGCCTATGCCAAACGGCAAGCTGATAATAACGTTACCGATGTCGTGGATTAAAATGTTAATAAGAAATAAATTTAAGAACAATAAGTGTATAAAATCAGTAATTATTTAAATTCAATCAATAATAAAATAATTAAATGTAATATATAATCAAATGCAATACAATTAAAATTATCTTTATATAGTATTAAGTAATATTTCTTAAATTAAAAGCATGATAATATAGTAAAGTTATATTCTAGCATGCATAACAAAATTATAAAACGATGTATTTTAGAATTGCCAAATGTATATAAATTATCAGAAATAAAGGCTATTTGAATTTGAATTTGAATTTGAATACGCCCCCCCCCCCTTCCCCTTGGTAAGACTGGTTGTCAGACTTTTTGGGCCTCTGACTACCTAACGACTCTCAAAGATCTATAAATGACAGCCGGGACCAACGGCTTAACGTGCTTTCCGAGGCACGGAGGAACTCGGTATGTAATTTATTTATTTATTTAAAATTACGTAATAACACCTTAACAGCCATGGCGCCAATGCGATGTTACTACCAAAATACACATACAAAAAAAAAACAATTCGAAAAAACATTTAACTCACATTAAAGAAAAAAAAAAAGAAAAATATACCTACAATTAACAACCATCTCTAAACATTCTCAATGCACTTCAGTGCTACTCCTGTGAACTTCATCAGACTGAAGTGAACTATATCTACCTCATCTGAAATAATATTTAAGTCTTATGGAGCGTGAGAAGGGGGCAAACTTGTTCAGGTTAGTCCTAGAGGTAATGGGTGGTCACCCATCCACAGACCAACCTAGGCAAGCACGGCTTAACCTAACGGTCGACCCGAGCGGCTGTTATTATTTAGCCACGAGCTCCTCTACACGGTGCGGTACAAGTTCAACGTATCAATCTTAAATAATAATCAATAGTCTAAAGTACCTATTCTTAAATCTCTTTAGGCTTCGTAATAGAAAAGTAGGTACCTGGGTGAAAATAGTGAAAACTAATTTTCCCACAAATGGGACCTAGCTAGATCGAGTTTTCGCGCTCGTAAGCCCAAACTGCCACTATAATCGAAATCGTTACAGCCATTTTTGTTACAAATAATACAAGTATTATTGATTTAATATTAAGATAGGATAAGTACCTAAAACACCTCTTGTTTTTGTTTTTTTCCTTAACAAAATTTGCTTCATAATAACATCCCGTAAAAAACCGTGTAAAGTCAACTATACCATAACATAAATCCTACGACACCCGGAAGTATTGCAGTTTTCTACTCGTGAAAAATGTTGCGCAATTATCAATCATTTCAGCCGAAAGACGTCTACTGCTGGACATGTTTTTCGCAAACAAATAAACAATTTTATCTCTTCATAACATTAGTTTAGTTTTTGATGACTTCTTTTACGTATATTAATGTTAAAGACATCTTTACATTTTTTATTTTAGACACTACTGTTACTAGACAATCAAAATGAGGAAATAATTTTAAAACCGATTTGTATATTCATACAGGGAAAATACTAAAAGATTCGCAATCGCACAAAGCTGCATAGAAAGCAAATCTCCCCCTTACACTTGACTTTCATCTCACGAAAGATAAGCCGATAACTCATTTCATATTTCTTTCATTCCGAAGAGAGCTAAATCAAATAAAAGTAATCACACTTTCTAAAGGGAGGAATTTACGGTATATTTTGAATTCTCTTTCTTGAGTTGTCCGATGTAAATTACATTTGATTTACAACTGAAAATTATTTATTTTTGAGGAAGGGAAGAATCCGTCGATTTCTTTTCATCTTCCATTTATCGTCAGATAATTTTGTATACAAAATCTGTACATAAGTATTCCGGAAACGAGTAAACAGAGAGACAGCCGGCTGTATTTGAAAAGCAATTTATTATCGGGGATTGAGAAATATTTACTTGTTCACATGTTATTACAGAAATATTTTAGGGCTCTTTAGTCAAATTAAAATGTTATTAGAGTTTGCTAAAATGGAAACAGCGTCTTTTACACGCTTCAATAAAATTTTAAGATATTGTCCCGCTAGAAGACATAATTATGGTTTCTCTATGTATTAGAATTGTCAGTCTTAAGGATTTCTGAAAAAGACTGAAAGAACTCGGTACTCATAATGATGACAGTCCAAATTGGAATCTTAGCCGTGCTTACAGATTCTGCTACTGCCTGATCAGACCCTATTTTCTGGAAATTCGTAAGATCGAGTGTAAAACTGAAATAAACTGGTTCGTTTCTTGAGTTGTCCTGTCAGGCCTTTTTCAAATGATATTGAATTTCGCGCCTACTTCTAAGATGTCTGTGTCATACCGTTGTCATTGTCCGTGTTTAATAAAAGGGACCTGTTTGATTTCGGGGATTTCTAAGCTGTCTGTTTTGTGTTATTTTTAACAATACGAAATAAGGTTTCTAATTAGGCAAAGTGCTGTCAGTGGATTTTAGTCAATTTTATTGTTTTTTGAGTGGGTCTAAATTGTACTTATTATGGGACTATACTGGTTCTTGCTTTTAAAATAATGACAAGGTGTATGTGTATAAAATATAGGTACTTATAAAGTCACGAATACTTTTAGTGGTAAGTACTCTGGAGTACTTCAAAATTATTTGTAAATGAAATGCTTCTAGAAAAATCTAATATATCAAAATTCTCGTGTCACGTTTGTTATCGAACTCTTTCGAAACGGCTTGACCGATTTTTATGTTTTTTTTTTTGTGTATCTGGTTGGTCTGAGAATAGGTCGTAGACTATTTTTATTCCATAATTAACAACAGGAACACAACGTTAGCAACGAACAATTAACAAAGAACAACGAACAATTATGTGGGGTCAGTTAGTAAGTAATAAAATTGATTCAATTATTAAGCGTGTCTTAAAATTACTGAGAAATCAATCATCAGTTTGCGTAGTTTGCAGCTTTTTCCATGTATGCTGCAGTCAATTTTTAGTCTAACCGGGTGCAGCTGAATACCAGTATTTTATATGGAGCGTCTACCTATCTGACCCGTGGCGGTCAACATAGTTATTGTGTAACACTATACCCCTTAGAAATTCAGGCTTTCGATCTACGAACGACAGTCAGGACTGACAGAAAATCTATAGCAATGCTAAGCAATAAAACAAGAGCTCTTTACATACAATAACAAACTGCAGACATGTTCTCGCAGCAAGTCCCTCCGTGACTAGCCCTTGGTCTGTAATCAAACTCAACAAGCTATTGCCATCCTTAGCATCCAATATTCCAGAACAAGTCTTCCCTTCGAGCTAGGGATGCACGATACTTGCAATAAACTTTGAACTGATCTGAATCGCAACTGTGAGTTACGATTCTGGAAACTTATCGAATGACTTTGATCTGATTTACAAAATTTCGAATCGTATCCTCTTCTTCTTTGCGATGCACGATACTTTGGATCGTTACTAATGCAAGAATATTAACAAATAAAAAAATATTATCGTACTTAGGAATTAATTCCTCTAAGAGTAAAAAAAATAACAGAAATTCATTTGTACGAGTCCCATTATGTCCTCCTTTTAAAGATATTTTTTTTGAATTGACATACATACATTTATTCCAACACTGGCACTTTTATGTCGATTCTAGCATTACATCGTAATTGTTTTAAATTGATCCTTAAAAAAATCCCAAAAGTATGACAACCAGTCTTACCAAGGCGTACCGTATTATGCCTTGTGCCATTAAGTCCGCCTATGTACATGAAGTTGAAATAAATAAATATTACCCAGAACTAACTGGGTTGTGGAGGTCAGTTAGGCAGTCGCTCCATATTAAATATTGGTTTTGACCTGCATCCGGTTAGACTGAAAGCCGACTCCAACATAGGAAAAGGCTAGGCAGATTATGATGATCCTAAATGTCGGTATCGCATCAAGTCGTATCGATACAGTGTAATCTATCTGATCGGACATCACTACTCGAGACGGTCCAATAGAGGCGGTATTGCGAGAATACTAAACATCAACAACATCGTTTAGTTTCAGCTCAACACTGCACTTTATTTTAAAGGAATTGCATTTAGTTTGCGATGTTAAACACGCCAGTCAGGTCTTGTCTTGCTGTCGTAGTTAGTTCTGTGAGGGCATTAGCCTTTGATGGTGTTACGGCGAGTTTCTGTAACATTTTCTTGTGATTAAAACGTTAAAGTAAGGTCTTAAGCTACTGGATGCTTACTGAAAACCGTGGTAAGCATACTAGTCTATTGGTGATGTTAATAACTAGCGAACTTCTTCGCAACATTGAGGAAAACATTTGAGATTGAAATTAAAGAAAATAGAAGAAGCAGGATTTCCTAGTACAATATTATTTAGTTATTTCTTAAGTGTTTTCAGTCTTATTCTGGTAAAATGTAACTACATGATATTCCAAGAAGACTGATAACATAACAACATCACGCCTGTAATCCCCGAAGGGTTAGGCATCATCATCATCATTATCATCATTTCAGCCCGAAGACGTCCACTGCTGGACATGGGCCTCCCCCAAAGGAGGGTTTTAGCCATAATCGCCACGCTTGGCAGGTGGGTTTTCGATCGCAGTGCGGTTGTTACAAAAGCACAGAGAACCCTGCTGCCCATTCTCTGGTAAGTCCCTTAGTCGCCTCTTACGACACCCACGGGAAGATATGGGATGGTGCTATTCTTTACGTCCGACGCCATACAGAAGGGTTAGGCATAGGTTTACTTAATCATACACCCACATTTCGCCAATTATGTTTAAGTCCTATGTAATAGGGGAGGGCCTATTGCCATCAACCGGGCACAAATCCAGACTCCATGCTACTGAGAAAATCCTGATGAATAAACCTAATAGCAGTTTGCTCGACCTGAGAATCGAACCCAGGACCTCATGCTAGTGAGCAGTCGCGCTTGCAACCACTATAGACCAACGAGGCAGTCCACTCTTATCTCAACTCAATATCAGCACAATTGCCTATGTGACAATCTTTCTAAAGACTGATGAATCCTAAAGGCGCTCGGATATTCATCAGAAACAAAAAGTAGCTGTCAAGTATCACAATCAAAACAAAGCTTTTAAGTAGCTTTTCATAAAACTTTAATTTGATCCCGACAATGTTCTTTAAAAGTCACCAAAGTAATCTGCAGAGAGATTAATAAAAAAACTCTCTAAGCGGCTGGAAGCACGAGTTTACAGCCCACAGAACCTGCAAAGTGTCTCTTTGTGAATTAATTGACAAAATTTTAGCTTCTACCATGTCTTGGGATGAGGCGCGGTAATTAGAGTCTCTTTATGGCTGCTGCAGATGGCTTTATTGCTGAGGTTACGTTGTATCTTTGAAGTTTATATTGTGTTTTATGAGTTGACTATGGAAGGCTATCTTTGTTGGGAGGTTTGGGAATACGGGGACTTTCTTTTCTAAGACATAACACCTCGTTTGGATTCCCCAAACGGTTGGCGAAGCGAAATGTCATGTGGGTGTAACATTTCAACAGTGTAACAGTGTAATGTTGGATGGCTTCCTCGCAAATTGACCTTTGCTCAGGAGTGGGACAAAACAGGCTGAGAAAACAAAACTGTGTTATGGTGAACAAGGTACATTAAAAATATATATATACGTATAAATAAAAAAATAATACGTATTATTACGTGGGATTTTTGGGAGTTTTGCGTGTGTAAATTCTCATCATGATCCTTCGCTATTCGGTTGTCAAACGGATCGGTTAGGGCTCTTACTCTTACACGGTATTATTTGATTACCTTTGACCCGGGTGATGAAAAACTTGCTAGGTGTGAGGTACCAACATTTGCTAAGTAATAAATAAAAAATATATTATATATATTTTATATATATAAAATATAAATTATGTAATTTTATTATTATACTATAAAGTCTAACCGCTGCTAACCATTTTAAATAACATCAATTTCAAGATTTCAGTAATAAAAAAATAATTACAGAAGCAGGCGTTACTTCGCGGAAATCCATGACATTAATAAAAACGTGAACCAATTAGCGTAAAGGAGACAATTTTTTTTGTTTGGAGAACAGGCCACTTACATAAAATTGTAACAGACATACAGATATTAATGAAACGTATATAGATTTCTTCCTTATAATTTCTAGATTACAGTGGTAATATTAGCTAAGCCATGTCTAACCGGAATGATGAGAAATTCGAAAATGAAAACGTGAATCTAACAATAAACAATAACAATAACACGTCAAATGTCAAATGAAGTTGTCAGTCAACCACCAAAAAGACGAATTTACAACGTTCCGTGCCATGATGATTTTCTATACCATCTAAAAGATTTTAGCAGAAACCTCTAAAATAGCATTAGAAAGCTCACAGTTTAATATTATTTCTTTTTATATTATATTGTATTTTAATTAAAGCAGATATTAGTACCAATGGATACCGTACTTTTTTTTGTAAACGGAAAAAACGCCCCTATTTACGTAAGTATTTTCCGTCAAATGGCATCAACCACAACAGGAATGATTTGACTCGCAAAAAAATATCATAACACAGATTATTTGTTATGATTTTAAGATTCCGGTTTCGTTTCTATGTAATCTTTCGTTTATTATTAGAATAAAATGGTTACTTTTTTTTGGTGTAAGTAATATGAATATCCGCAACATCGAAGAGGGCCTAAAAAAAACCGTCTCCTTTATCGCAGATTTAAAACTAAATATACTGCATATCATTTTACCCATTCAAAAGCTGACTCAACCATTCTTTAAAATAATCCCCAAGAAAGCCAAACAACTTCAACTTGAATTTCGGCGCAAAGAAATCTCCTACCTAAATAATATTCTGCTTAGTTACCCCCAAAAAAACACAAGAAAAAAAAACTGCGTCCATAAATACTTTCCCCTAAAAAGGCAGAGACAATTACGTTCCGTTTTACGAAACCATTTCCTTGCCGTCTTAAGACAAAACGGTTCACAATTTATGCTAAGATAATTTACCCGCTGTATTGTACCAAGTTCTTTTCTCTGCTAGACGGGATAAATAATCTGAAGATTGATCGTATGATAATGAGAACGTAAGGATGGCTGATTTTCTTTTTATTTTGACAGTCTTCTTTTGCATTGTCTACCTGCATAAGAAGGTATTGGCTGACGTAATATTTTTCCTTAGGAGTGTAAAAGTTCGAACGAATGAAGCCGTAAAGAAAAATTATTGCGAAGTTTAAAAACGTAATCGCAAAAAGCAAGATGGTGCTTAAAACTATGTTTGTAAGTTATTTTTGTAGCTTACAAAAAATACATGTGTTCTAGACTACTGTTACTGTGAAGAAAAAGCAATCGGGGCAGTCTTTGAGGACTGCCGATAGGAGTGAAAACAAAAACTACACACGCCCCGCCCCAGTCGTAGCACTGGTTATGGCACGCGCATGCCTATGTGGTGCTACGCCGTAGCGGATGCTACGAGTGCTACGAAACGTGACCGTACGTTACGTCAAGCAACAATGAGTTACGTCAAGTGAGAATGTTTTTCCTTCACCCAAAAAGTGCTCAACGCGTTTAAAGAAATTTTCACTTCAAAAATGTGATGGTTATTTACGACAGAGAAAACAAAATTCAGGCCTGTTTTTCATAGGATAAGACGGAAATTACAGAACGTCAACCGCTACGATCGCCACATATTTCTTTTGCTTCATCCACACCCGTCGGTCGCGAACTAACAAGGTCAGTTAATGCTAGTGCCATCTCTGTATCGAAAGAGGCCTTTGCCCAGCAGTGGGACTGTAATAGGCCAGCCTATTACAGTCCCACTGTTCTTATTATCATGTCCTTCTAGGGCGTTTCGTCTCGACGATTCCACTTATCTGCTTTGGAAATATTTTTTGTTAGTTGTCTGGCACTCAAACTCTTCCGGACCAAACCAAGATAGAAAAAATATTTAAACTATTACTTATTTAGTCCAAATCAAGCAAGTTCTATTATAATACAAACGAAAGAAGTCTACCAGCATCCGCCTAAATTGATCATATTAGAGCAAATCTAGTGAAACTCGCTAAAAGTTCCTGATTGGCGCTCCTCAACTCAACACAAGTTTCAACGCTAAGCGAATATATGGAGCTGAAGCGAAAAGTAAATATGTATGCATGGATTGACTTGTATAGAAGTTGTATGGATTTATTTATGAGCTAGTAAACGTACACAATAAACTCGTTAGTGTTAGTAAAAGTAGTTTAGTATGGAAATTCCCATTTTCTTGTTTTTTCTTCGTTATATAATAGATTCAATCTATACTTCTAAATATCTATACTAATATTTTATAGGGGTAAAATTTGTTTGTATGTAGGGGTAATCTCCGAAATAAATGATCCAAACCTAAAAATTTCTTCACTGATAAAAAGATACTTACATTATTCGTGCGTACTAGGCTATAAATTATATTTATATCATGAATATTATATTAGCCGAGCTATCACATTTTTTACGGGCGAAGTATTAGTATCTAATAAAGGATAATATAAAATATATATTATTTTAATTTTGAGACATTTACAGGAATCGAAACTGAGATATAAGTTTTCTTTTAATCTTTTTCTTTGTCTCTTTTCCCAAAAGAGTACAGAATTTTCTGTTTTATTTTTTATATTTTTTTTTATTTTATATAAACGCTTCAATCTTTTCTCAGAACACATGAAGAATTACTGTTAAAGAATACTGATGACAATTAATGCGTTTCAAATGCGAAAAATACTAAAAAATAATTTTCTACTTTCTACCTGCGGACTCGCTCGCTTGAAGGTCGAAAATTATCCCAAATGGGGACGTACTACCGATATAAAAAGCACTCTATATCCTAGTACAAGTGTTCCTCTGTACCAATTTTAAGGAACATCGACAAACAGACAGACGGAGTATCATTCGCATTTATATTGGTATGGACTGCCTCGCTGGTCTAGTGGTTCGATTCCCACGCTAGTCTAAGTGTTATTGGATTCTTCCGTTAGGAATTTCTCAGTAGCAGCCACGGAGTTTGGGTTTGTGTCCAACAACAACAACAACAACAGCCCATAACGTCCACTGCTGGACATAAGCCTCTCCCATGATGGGAGGAATTTGCCGTAATCTCCACGCTTGGCAGGCGGATTGGAGATCGCAGTGATGAAAGACTAATAGAAAACGCTACTGCCCATTCTCTGGTCTACGGAGGCGCAAGGTGTTCTGCCTCAGACATTAGTCGCCTTATACGACACCCGTGAGTGTAATGGGTTGGTTCTATTGTACTCTGTCGGATACCACACGGCTATTTGTGCCCGGTTGATGGCAATAGGCTTGCCCCGCTAACATAGGACTTTTAAAAATAACTGGCGAAATATGGGTGTACTATTAGGCACACCTCTGCCTACCTCTTTGGGAATTACAAGGCGTGATGATATGTTATGGATGTAGTCGTATTATTCCTGTTACCTTTTATTCCTAAATATTATTTATAGAATAGAAAACGCGACGCAAGAACATATCTCCGACATACAAATATGAAGATAATAATTTACCAACCCGCAGGGATTTCATATAAATCTTATATCTTGTTACGGAGCTTCTGTTTTCCTTTAATTTCGTCTTCGAGATAAATTATATTCTCCAAGGTATATGTTCAAGATTGTTTTTATTTTAAAAGGAGTTTCGTAGTTTATATTATGTAAAAGGTTTTCTGAAACCATAAAATTGTAGGAGCTTTTACGCAGGTACGTTACATACTTTTAGTGTTCGATTCTAAGTGATTTCACCTTAATAATATTTCTTTCAGAGTTTTGTTTTAAATGTGAAATAAATGATTTTACTTTACTTCGAGCAGATTAATTACTTAGTTAAGCACTTTTTCTTCTGTATTTGTAATGTATTTTGACTGTCATGCATGAACAGCTTTTCCTAGTAATTTAAGGTGTTCTCATGTAATCTGTAAACAGCGCTCTAAGCTACATTGTTATTAAATTATTTATGTTATCATGTTGTAATATCCCATAATGTAACATTTTGTTGTTCCCATTTGATAAAATAAAATAAGTATTTTTCAAGAAAACTCTTTAAATTTTTTTTGCGAATTCTGCGATACTGAAAATGAACAACTTTTTACTTTAGACGTACTGACGTCTAAAGTAAAAAGTTGTTAGTCGACAAAGTATGAAACTGTCCATACTGTGTCGACTTATGGCAAAAGGATCGTAGCAGGTAACGTTCTGTAATGTCTTTCCTTATGGAAAAAGACGTGATTTTTCGCACATAATATGGGTGCAATCCAGCGCACTACACTGCTAAAGTTACTAAAATAATTTGCTTATCTTACCTTGACAAAGCTTCGCCTTTTATTAAAAAGATGCCAACATAATAATCGGTGACTGTTATGTTGGCATCTCATCACCAAAGGGTACCGTATTACCCAGTACTAACTGGGTTATGGAAATCAGATAGGCAGACGCTTGTAAACAACTGGTATTTAGCTACATCCGGTTAGACTAGCGGTGGCCCATTGGTGGCGGCTTACGAACAGTAAGTCGTGGGTTTGAACCCAGACGGGCGCATTACTTTGTGTAATTTATTTCATCACCACTGCTCTCAAAACGGTGAAGGAAAACATCGTGAGGAAACCGGCATGTCCTAGAACCAAAAATTCGAAGACATATGACATCTACCAATCCGTACTGGGCCCGCGTGGTGGATTATAGCCCATTCCCTCTCATAGAGAGGAGGCCGTGTCCCAGCAGTGGGAACATTATAGGCTGATGATGTTGATGAGGTTAGACTGGAAACTGGTTTCGCTAGATGTACTCGCTTCCCGCTAATCGTCTACAATGGGACCAACGCCTGAGTAAGGAACTTATTGTAAAGCTAAAATATGAGCAATGAGCAGAGTATATTACTTATTGCCTAACTTAATGTGACTGCGGTACATATTGTAGCTAAGTTTGGCAATACGTATCAGTTATTATGTGAAGTTTCAAGTACGTTTGAATATTAAGTTCTGCTGTATGGAGTAGTTTTAGTGTTTTGGACATTGTTGAACGTTATACATACAAGTTCAAAGGGAATCGTCTGTTTTGGTATTATATGCATTACATAGAAGGAATAAAACACATGGTACTAAAAGGGTGAAGACAGAAGAATATAAATGATGGTGAATAGAGCTTTAGCAAACATTTTGAAAAAAAAAAAGCGCACCATCTGAGGATAGTGCGTCGTTTTATTCAAAATCATTCCTTGGTCTCTTGTCACCTGAGAGTGACAATGGTTGGAAGATGATGACCTATCATCATGCCATTTTTAGCCTATATACAGCAATGTTTCAATGCTAGGCTCATTATGATGATGGTTTCAGCTAAATCATTCAAGCTTTTGATGCTGAAATGTAGAGGATAGGCTGCCTCGTGCTGTTATTTCACGACAAAAAAAAACAAATCGATTTTAATAGAATTCGCACACAGATAGCTTGGTTACTACCAAAAGTTATGAGTTCAAACATGAAAGTTTTGAAACATTATTTTACGTCAGATTAAATTTAATAGTACTACGCCAATCTGTGCCCAACAAATACCCATATTTCTAAAGACAGGTGCTGCAGACGTAACAGCCAATTTTAAAACAAAAGGTTTTCTAGAAAACGGTTCTATTTAGAAGAGAATGCAGGATATTTGAAACACCTGTTTGCTGGAAATGCTTTCCGATAAGAGCTGTATGTTACAAATTGCGCTGTAAGAAATGTAACCTTCGTTGGAACACCAGTACATCTTGTTGTTTTAGGTAGGTAGGTAATATTTGCACTACGTAGATACATAAATACATAAATATCGGTGGACATTACACAGAGCGCCATCTAGTGGCACACTAAGCAACGAGGCTTGTGTCGTGGACACCTGCAGACAGTTGATAATTATACTACATACCTAGATACTTTTTGTTTGTAAATGCATACTTATTATACATATAAACACAAAAATTTGTTCCTACCGGGATTCGAATCCGCGACCCTAGGAACGAGGCAATTTTATTACCGCTGCGCCATTCGGGTCGTCAAATACATCATGTAATTTTTGAAATCAAAAACATTTCCGCTTTTGATTAATATTTTATTAATATTTTAAGTGTTTTTTTTTCTTGAGGAGCTCGTGGCTAAATAATAACAGCAGCTCGGCTCAATCTTTAGGTCAAGCCGCGTTTGCCTAGGTTGGTCTTTGGATGGGTGACCATCCATTATATATGGAGTTTCCTCCGTGCCTCAGAAAGCACGTTAAGCCGTTAGTCCCGACTATCAATTTGTAGATGTTTGACATTCGTTAAGTAGTCAGTGGCCCGAAAGTCTGACAACCAGTCTTACCAAGGGGTATTTTTTTATTTTTTTACACAAAAAATACTTTATAGGAAAATCTATTATGGGTATCGTATTATCGTATTATTCGGAGGAGCTCGTGGCTAAATAATAACAGCCGCTCGGGTCGATCTTTAGGTTAAGCCGTGCTTGCCTAGGTTGGTCTGTGGATGGGTGACCACCCATTACATACCGAGTTTCCTCCGTGCCTCGGAAAAGCACGTTAAGCAGTTGGTCCCGGCTGTCATTTGTGATCTTTGACAGTCGTTACAGGTAGTCAGTGGCCCAAAAAGTCTGACAACCAGTCTTACCAAGGGGTATCGTATTACCCAGTACTAACTAGGTTGTGGAGGCCAGATAGGCAGTTGCTCCATGTAAAATGCTGGTATTCACCTGCATCCAGTTACACTGGAAGCCGACTCCAACATAGTTGGGAAAAGGCTAGGCAGATGATGATTATATTTATTTGTAGATTATAAATAAACGTGTCTTGTCTTGCATTACATTATAATATTCTACGCGTCGATGGCTATAGTTTCCGCTGATATTAGTCCCCTGACCGAAAACGGTCTGGAGGATTCGGATTTATATTATGAGTTTCTACATAGATGGAATAAAACGACCTTATTACTACTGTCATGAAATATCAAGGTTATGTAGTATCAATAAAGCGTTTTACCCAAATGTCCAGTTTTATGATTACTAGACCTAACAACTATGTTTCTACCTAATTTATTCAGACATAAAGTTATATATAACATAATATACCTATAACAATGATAACTTTAGTGTCCCTAAAGCAAGCAAAATGGTTTATTTGCGTATAGAAGTGTCCTAAACACATGATACTAGACGTAAATCGCGAACTATCGTAAAAGCTTTCTTTTATATAAGATTTATTTATCGCAAAACTTGGGTTATCACTGTTTTTATATCGGCGATAGAAACGCGGAATTTATGTCCGAGGGTCGGGGAGACATTCACGTCACTACCCTTTTGGGTACACAAATAGCAAGTGGGATTATACATCTAGAGGAATTACATTTTCCTACATTGTCACCAACGGGATTTCTTTGACGGATTATCTATTTGTACAATAATAAAAACACTGGCCAGTCTCTTAAGAAAATGTTATGCAAATTGACATAATACACTGCTTTGCTCCACACTAGGAATTTCTCCTATATTGTGGGTGTGTTTACAAACATTTAACGTTAAACTCACATACACAAATAACCAGACCCGGAACAACTACTGTAAGCCTTACAAACATACGTTTTTTTAATTTTATTTTTATATTACAATATGACTCTTGACCTCGATCACGCCTGATGGAAAGCGATGGATGAGACCTATGATGGGACGAGCGTGCCCAGAAGATGCCTGTTCACTCTTGCTTTGAAGGCAGGTTAAATGTGGGTGGGAACACACGATACGTGCGGGGGATTGAACCCGCGACACACAGCACAGCCGCCAGTCGCTTAGCCACTGCGCCAACCGTGTCGTTAAAGAACCGTTTCTTTACATCAACATGATTAGATTTTGCCGCCAGCTGTGCTGAAATATGCCGTTGCAAACGAGTGTGTAGCATACCTAAGTCTTACAGCTTAAGGCCCTTCTAACCCTAAAATTAGCAACTCTATTTGTGGTGGTTCAAACTTCGTTTGAAATACTGTTAGAATAAAGTTCTAATCAGCTTGCACTACAAAGCGGTCGTTACGTCACTCACTGCGGCCGAATAGTGCGAAATTTGTGATTTTTTTGCGATTTACAGAAAATCTATTGATTGGACTATTGTTCGATTTGGAGGTAACTTTGGATTTTTTTTCTATCGAGATAAGTTTATGGAATCGTGTTTTCGTCACACATAGTACCTAACATTAGTCCTCAACTTTACCATAATATATTTAACGGAGGATCATGCCATTTGAGGGATATATAGCCCTTAAATACCGACAGCAAAACATATGCGACATAGAGGTAGTTAGGCTGCCTTATGTTGTTAAGGTCCCGGGTTTGAATCCCCGTAGGAGCAAATGTTTGTGTGATGAGCATGGACATTTGTTTCCGAGTCATAGGTGTTAAAAATATATTAAGTATGTATTTACAAACAAAAAAGTATCTATGTAACATATCAACTATCTGGTGTCCACGACACAAGCCTCGTTGCTTTGTGTGGTAGTAGATGGCGCTGTGTAATATCCAGCGATATTTATTTATTTATATCGGCGATATGCCAGCTACATTTTTTTCATGTTATTTGTTAGCAAAAAGCCAACCACATACCTGATGGAAAAATAGTTAGCACTGCCTTTGACAACTTGCAACATCAAAGGCTCAATCCTTTCAGTTTGCAGCCCGTGTGCGTTGTATTTTACAAGCAAAGTTTAAAAGTCACATGTGCTGACATTTCTATGGTATCCGTGACTTTTACATTGGAACGCAAAACTTTGGAAGCAAAAATAGGTGTGTGTGATGTTGAAAGGTCTTATCAACCAACATATCTCTGCAGGCGGGACATATCGATGCAAAATACTGATATTTAGCTGAATCCGGTTAGACTGGAATTCAACCCCAACAGAGTTGGGAAAAAGCTGAATAGATGGTGAAACAGGAATCACACTAATTTCCTCTTCAATCTAATTTCAATTATCTCTTAGCTTAGTTACTGTATCATTAAGTTAAAAGATTGCCGCAGTATTCGCTTTAAGGCGACGCACGGGCAATCAATTAGTTGCTGAAGTAAGTTAGTGCATCGCGGTAATTAAGAGCAGTGGTCAATACATTACGGGCACAATTTATTGATCTAGCTGTTTGGAATGCGCTTAGCACGTTACAGGAATTTATCCAATGTTGTGTTAGTAAACGAGTAGATTGAATACAGTAAAAAACGTATAGAATGGTGGGTTTTTTAGGGGAATTCGACGATCTCTGAAAATCTTTAATTCATAAATCCATTGACAGACAACGAATAGAATAAACCGCTGGTACCTCTAGAAGCATAGAATTCAGCACAGGAGATTTATAAGCGCCTAGCACTAAACCCGCGACTTAGTCCGCAAAATATGTGATAGCTCGCGCTAATATGCGTGATATAAATATAATTTATAGTCTATAGCACTCACGAATAATGTAGCTTTCTGAGAGTGAAATAATGTTTAGGATTGGATCATTCGTTGAGGAAATTACCTCTTACATACAAACTTTTACCTCTCTATAATATTAGTATAGATAAAGGTGAGTTAAATTTGCCCCAAAACAAGGCTAGTAGTATAAATGGGGACGGAAAGTTCGTCATTTATTACCAACTAGTTGATGCCCGCGGCTTCACCCGCTTGACATATTATATACTAAAGCCTTCCTCTTGAATCACTCTATCTATTAAAAAAACCACATATCATAAAATGATCTGTGGTCGCGACTTGGTTTTATAATATGTAGTGATGGGTAACCCCATCCGGCTCTCATGTCGTGTCGGAAAATTAATAAACTCAGTTTCATGGAAATTTGTTTCCATTTCCATGAAAATGAGTATAAAAAATAAAATGCCAACAGTTTTTTGGTGTCGACCCAGTTCGTCACAAGAACAAAATAGAAACTCAATACCGAATTAAAACTTGGTCCTGCTCGCTACAACTTTTCATTACGTAACCAAAGACCAATGACCTTGGCAAAATGAATCTCTTTAAACTAAATACATCTAAAGCTAGGTATACAAGAAAGATCCCCCAAGAGAAATTTCACATAATTAGTAAAGAATGAGCTAGCTTAGGACAGTGTCCCCTTACCTTTTAATTAAATTCATTTAATGTAGGACCTTGGTGTTCGAATTAATTTCAAAGTTCAGACTAAGATGGAACGATGTAGTCTTAATAGGTAGGTTATATGGACAAATAAAAATATATTGAAGCAAAACGTGCGTACAAGGTCACAGAAATATTTTCATGTAATATGCCACACACTTAGAATTTCTCCGGAGTCACGTAAACACTTAAGATCGTTATAATTATGTAGATCATACATCATTTTTAACAAGCATCAAAGAAAGACCAGCTTATGCCTGCGGCATCACGCGCATGTATTTCAGAAATTGTCTCACGGCATCGTACTTCCTCCCACGGATCCCCGCAACTTTCACTAGGTGGTCCGATAAACTAGTGAAGGTTGTGGGGATCCGCTGAATGCGAGTCCCACGGAACCGGTCAATGTGGCGACACTTGGGGAGGCCTATGTCCAGCAGTGGACGTCTTTCGGCTGAAATGATGATGATGATTTATTCCCGTAGTACGCTACGGGAATAAAAATTCTATGTGTTAATCCAGATAATAAACAATATTCATACAAATCCATTCAGTAGTTTTTGCACGAAAGAGTAACGAAACATCCATTCGTTCATCCATACATCATCGCAAAATTTCGCATTTACGATATTAGTGAGATACAACACATCATGAATGTTTCCCCGAAGTCATATGCAGGGGTCGGCGGGCCTATGTATGTAAACCCATACTTCACCAGTTATGTTTAAGTGCGGGACAGTGGATGTTATAGGTCTCCTTAATTTTAGTCCTAGGACATGCCTTAACTTATTTTTTTTACGAAAATTGCACTCTATTCGTTGGTTTCACGAAGATCTTTACAAATTGTTTCATAATACAGGGTGACCTTTTTATCCCTTTCCAAAAAAAAACGGGTATAAAAGGGAGATCGGAGTAGAAGTAAATGGCATACATAGATTAAAAAAAAAAAAAAAATAACATACGCAAATTGCATATGATTTGAAATTCGATACTTTTTATTTATTTTTTTAATTTTTATTCGACTGTAAGCCGACCCCAACAAAGTTGGGAAAAGGCTAGGTAGGCAGACTTTTTATTTATTATTTTCAAAATTTACCTTTCTCTGTTGTATTATGAAAAACTTACTTGAAATTTGTAGCGATTTTTGATGATGGATCAATTTTATTCTAACCTGTGGAAAAAAGAAAAAAAAACTAGGTATGCCTTAAGTTTCTATTCCATTCACCTAATATACCCATTTTTTTTAAAGGGATAAAAAAGTCAACGGTAACTAGGGTCAAGGGTAACATAATTATACAGGTATAATTATGTTACCCTTGACTCTAGTTACCGTTGCCCTTCAAATAATCCGAATACTGTTAATTTTCCTTTTACACCATTTTCAGTACAACACTTGATGTTTTTCCTTATCCCGATTTTGTACCCAAAGACCTTCAGCAACAGCGAATTCTGTTTAAAATTTTATCCTTTCGACATTTGTATCTTTTTTCCGTAATCTTTCTGCCTCATAATCACAAATAGACTTTTTTCATTTAACAAAAGCATTTCGCAAATTACTTTTGAAAAATTAACCAGAATCCTTTATTTGCAAGGTTTATTTGAAGTAAATAATGATTATGTTAATCCTGGATTAAAAGGACTTAATTAAAATGAGGATTTAAGTATTATATTAATGAGTTTATTTCAATTGGTAGACTAAACAAGCCTTAGCAATTAAAACTATTATTTTATTAAGACTACTTCACTGACCTATTTTAGAAGTCACAAGAGTGGTTTTCTCAAACTCAAACTCAAAAAAACCGGCCAAGAGCGTGTCGGGCCACGCTCAGTGTAGGGTTCCGTAGTTTCCCGTCCGTCACAATAAGTGTTCCCACTTATGAGTTTAAAGGTGGGTATCCATTATGTAAAAATGATTGCATATACGAATATACTACAAACTTAGTCCAGAAATTATTTTGTACAACTTTTTGTCTTTTTTGTACAAAAACTGTTGTTTCCATCAAGTTCAAAATGATTTTCCTAGAAAGTCCTTATAAAGTTCTACTTTTCAGATTTTTTTCATATTTTCTAAACTTATGGTTCAAAAGTTAGAGGGGGGGGACACACATTGTTTTTTACTTTTGGAGCGATTATTTCCGAAATTATTGACATTATCAAAAAATGATTTTAAAAAACCCCTATTCATTTTTAAATACCTTTCCAACAATATATCACACGTTAGGGTTGAAATTAAAAAAAAAAAACACTTCCCACTTTACATATAGGGCTACCCTAATAAAACATTTTTTTCCAATTTTTATTTTACCACTTTGTTGGCGTGATTGATATACATATTGGTACCAAATTTCAGCTTTCTAGTGCTAACGGTCACAGAGATTAAGCTAGGACGGACAGACGGACGGACAGACATGGCGAAACTATAAGGGTTCCTAGTTGACTACGGAACCCTAAAAACACAAAAAGAACAAAAAAAAACGAAGTGACAGTGCCAGTCATAAGGCTTAAAAATGTAGTTGCCTGTTCTTTTAAAAATATCTATAAAGGTTGCTAGGCAAAGGTCTCCAATGTTCCTCCAGTCCTCGCTTTCTTCGACCAATTTGGTTAGAACAATAAGCTAGTTTCCACCATCAATAAATTGCAAATCTATTTAGTCCATCAGTTAGAGCATTGGAAAATAATAGACACGTATTTTTTGATTTGGTAAAACAATGAATATTGACAAAGATAAAACGCATCCAAACTCGGGAGTGGGGCTCGTGAAGACAGGACGCACTAAAAATTATACCACGGCGTGACGTATTGAGAATTTTAAAAGCGTCGTATCTTCGTCAATTTTCTGACGGACTTATTAGATTTTTTCAGTACACAAGCCTATTCCAGATCGTGACCTCCGTCTTACCTAGACTTGCCTTGACTGAATTGAATATAGTAACAACCCGGGGTTATTTGAGCCTGGATTTTAACAATAGACTCACTGAAATGTGACACCACTGTTTATCTCTCCAAAGTAAACAAGCGTGATGTCATGTTAAGTTTTCGTTCACGACCCTTCTAAATTCATAGACTTTACTTCCGCCATTAGTAGGCGTACCCTAGGGCGCCATTCAGCTATTCTTAGGTTCAGGATGTTGTTTGTCCCTGAGGCTGAGGTGGTAAACTAGCGAGGCAACGCTTAACCACTAGATTAACTATTAGAGTTTAGTGTAATTTTCCCCTTGGTAAATATTGTAGTAATCTTTGCTTAGTCTACATCAGTTTCAAATTTAATTTCGCATCGCGTGGTCACCTGACTATCAAACATTACAATAGGATAGATGACAAAAAAAAATCTAATTAGTCCGTCGGATAGATTTCCAAAAAATATTGGACACATATTTTTTCTTTTTTCACGTGATCAAAAAATTAAGACGATACAGTGCGTCAGTGTCAGTGTGTCAGTGCATGTGACGTCACATTTGAGTACATTTTTTGCGGGAAAGTGACGTCACAAGCTTTTGACGCGTTTTATCTTCGTCTATTGCTGACGGACTAAACAGAATCATATTTTTTTGTCAGGAATCAGACCAACAGGTCTCATGAAGAAATTAATAGGGATGATTCCTCCCGATTCATAGAGCTGATTACTTTTTCATGATAACGATGTTTCGTTATCATGAAAAAATAATCAGCTATTCCACACGAGTAGAATACGGAAGCTCGACGCACGAAATAGTTTTTCAATTTTAGTTTGATTTATTTAACTTTTTTTATGTAACAGACAAACACAATGTAAATTGTTATTGATATAAATAAATTAAATTAAATGATAAATGAAACGTAATATCAGCTTAAACCAGTCTTCAAACTCATTATTCACCATACGAACTTCAACCCAAACAGTCACAAATTGCAATAACTCAATCCTCCAAGTTGTGACAAACGAATATTTTACACGTCACGATAACGTGATTCTACCTAGTACTGTCAGCAAAAGAGATAGGGTCAGACAATAAGCAGCACCGGTATTTGGCACCCAGTGTGAATAGAACAGTCTATGTGCAGTTGGTATAGTAACCAGCTTCTGACTCTTTGCAAGCAAAGGCATAGCATACCGTAATCAGCCCATAATTATCCCAATGCTGTGTCACGGCCTCCTCCCTTTGAGAGGAGGCCCTCCCGGTTCCCTCATTGCAGAGCAGAATAATCTCATGCAGAGAAGGAAAGGAAATTTCAGGCCACGCTTGACAGGGCAAGGCTTGTGTCCTGAAAAAATCTAATTAGTCCGTCAGTTAGATTATCAAAAAATATATGACACGTATTTTTTCTTTTGTTACGTAAATCAAAATTGACGAAGATACGACGCTTTTAATATTCTCAATACGTCACGCGCCGTGCTATAATTTTTAGTGCGTTGTGACCTCACGAGCACTCTCGAGTTTTGATGCGTTTTATCTTTGAAAATATTCATTGATTTACAAAAACAAAACGTGTCCATTATTTTCCAATACTCTAACTGGCGGACTAAATAGATTTGCAATTTATTGATGGTGGAAACTAGCCTAGAATTTGTTCACCATGTTTTGCTAATGACAAAAAAATGTTTCTTTATTTTAATGCATCTTGTTGTTTTTAAAACAGGCATGATAAGCTTCTTCAAGCCGAATACTATGAACTGCTGGTTTGTGGAGATCAAGTGAAAAAATCTAAAGTGGTGTAAACAACGTTTTATTATGTTTACACGTAGGTATCTATTAAAGGTTATAGTTTGTTTAGACTAACAAGTATTAAGTGCTGCCTTCCGTGTTAGTTTGAAAGCTTTCACTTTCAAGTAAGTGTGGCGCAAGTGATTCAAAAGATATTGAGTAGCTGATTGTTGTTACTGGTCATTTAGGTCCACGTGCAGTAGATTAGCTTCAATGCTTGTCAGGTTGTGCTTACATTTCGAGGAATTAACGGCGGTTTTCTATAACTTACCTACGCATAACTGTTAGTTACTATGCCTACGTCTAGTAGCTATCGGTGTTTTTATAAACAAAGTTATCTTGAAATATCCTATCCGCGTCACCTACCTGTCACTCAGAGGACTGTGATTCATAGAAAAAAACAAAGACGTTTTGTTTATAAAGGACCGTAAGCTAAGTGTCAAACGGACAGAGATAGCAACCTTCCGTTACCTGTAAGTTATTGAAAATATTAATACCTACAAACTTGCAAAAATATTTCCCAAAACACAATTCCTTAATAGAAGTATTATCTTGACAAAGCGCGAGTTTTTTCATGGACTTTCTGGGAAAAGTTACTGGTCTAAATTTAAATTTGGTGATACAATCTTCTGAACTAATGTCCTTCTCCTATACCTTAAACTACACATAACACCTTACGGAATAATTCATGTGACTCCAACATGAAAGCCCAGCGGAAAATCGTAGTCGTGGTAAGATTACAATCAAAACTATAAACTAACTGAAATACCTTGAACTTAACTACATTGAATAGCTTATCGCGTTTGTAAATCTATTACAGTTATTAATGTTTAGTTGTAACCCTTCGTTTTATGCAGGACATGGAGTATTATTGTTTAAAAGGTTAAATTAAATTAGCTCGTGATAATTCATAGCCCTAATGATTAAAATATCCTAATCAGATTTTCAGGAAAATTAGAGAAAACTTCATTCAAATAGTCAATGATTGGTGCATAACTACAAAGCACAGCAATACAAATATTTGCCTCTCCGGGAAAGTCACTCTGTGTTGCGAAAGTTGTACAATATACCATTTTCGAAACACGAAAATTACCAGACCGCATATTTCTTTCTAGTATAACTGTACATTACAAGCAGCCTTTGACGTAGTCATAAACTGTAAGGCTGTAGCTAGTTTGTAATGTAGAAACATGTGTTACAGCTCATGTCGACGTCAACGACTGCATGTAATGCCTTGTATCCTTAACTAACAGATAGTTCCTTGACTATTTTGGCGGGCTGAACTTTAAATAAATGGAAACATAATACAAGTAATCATCAAGCAAGAGATTACGTAGTAAGAATGGTTATATTCCTTTACCTGTGTAAAAATCAATTGGCAGGAAAATATCGTAAAAAGGAATTGTAATGGCGAACAATAATATCATCTGTGAAAATCTTTGAGACGATGCTATTCACAGTCTTTATTTAAAAAAGAATTCGTTAATGATGCAATAACATTAAAATATAGCAGTCCCTGTCCTGGGCCTGGTGAAGGTTGCGGGGATCCGCTGGATGCGAGTCGCACGGGACCGGTCAATGTGGCGACACTTGGGGGAGGCCTATGTCCAGCAGTGGACGTCTTTCGGCTGAAATGATGATGATACTGATGATAGCACAGTCATCATTATCTGTTGAGCCTTTACCGACCCATGTTGGGGTCGGCTTCCAATCTAACTGGATGCAGCTGAAATCCAGGATTACATGCAAAGTGTAGTATACATTCAGGGACTGGGTAGTCAAATGGGTAGATTATGTTCGGGTAATGGAGACGTTTCAGGCTAATCAGACTCCTCTTCTCATTAGTTATGTCCGGGTAATGGAGACATGTTAGGCTAATCAGACTCCTCTTCTCTTCAGTTATGTCCGGGTAATGGAGACATGTTAGGCTAATCAGACTCTTCTTCTCTTCAGTTATGTCCGGGTAATGGAGACATGTTAGGCTAATCAGACTCCTATTCTCTTCAGTTATGTCCGGGTAATGGAGACATGTTAGGCTAATCAGACTCCTCTTCTCTTCAGTTATGTCCGGGTAATGGAGACATGTTAGGCTAATCAGACTCCTCTTCTCTTCAGTTATGTCCGGGTAATGGAGACATGTTAGGCTAATCAGACTCCTCTTCTCTTTAGTTATGTCCGGGTAATAGAGACATGTTAGGCTAATCAGACTCCTCTTCTCTTCAGTTATGTCCGGGTAATGGAGACATGTTAGGCTAATCAGACTCCTCTTCTCTTTAGTTATGTCCGGGTAATGGAGACATGTTAGGCTAATCAGACTCCTCTTCTCTTCAGTTATGTCCGGGTAATGGAGACATGTTAGGCTAATCAGACTCCTCTTCTCTTTAGTTATGTCCGGGTAATGGAGACATGTTAGGCTAATCAGACTCCTCTTCTCTCCAGTTACGTCCGGGTAATGGAGACATGTTAGGCAAATCAGACTCCTCTTCTCTTCAGCCAGTTGGATATATTCCACCATATTCAGCTCAGTGCGAGGTTATTTATTATTATTGTAGGAGACTCCTGAGCATGAGGTCCTGGGTTTGATTCCCGGGTCGGGCAAAGTGTTATTGGGTTTTTGCATCAGGATTTGTGCCCGGTTGATGGCAATAGGATCGCTATCTATTACATGGGACTTGAATATAACTTTTGAAAATGATATAGTTTAGGTACACCTCTGCTTAATCCTTCCAGGGATTACAAGCGTGCGTTTCAGTTTTATTGTGTAAAATCCAAATAAAAGATGGAAAAATCTTGGCTAAACCGCCACCAACCAAATTGATATGGCAGGTAGGCGGGTAACATCTGTCGCATTAAAGGCCCAAATTGAACGATATTTTTTGATAAATTGGAACTTCACAAACATGAAACAGCTCTAGGCAAAACTAATCTAAAGTTGGCACCGAAAGAGTAGTGAGTGACAAATGATCCAACAAAATCAGCAAAACTCACAAGGCCTTCTGATATAAGGCGTATTATACGCCCTTAAGCTTTTGGGTGTTTAATTCGAGGAGCGAAATAATAACAGCACTCGGGTCGATCTTCAGGTTAAGCCGTGCTTGTCTTGGTTAGTCCGTGGATGGGTGACCAGTGTGACCACCCATGACATACCGAGATTGGTTCGGTTTGGTCCCAGCTTTCAATTGTAGATCTTTGACAGTCTGAAAGTCTGACAACCACTCTTGCCAAGGGGTATCGTATTACTCAGTACTAACTGGGCTGTGGAGGTCAGATAGGCATTCGCTCCATGTAGTATACTAGTATTCAGCTGCATCTGGTTAGACCGGAAGCCGATCCAAACATAGTTGGGAAAAGGCTAGGCAGGTGATGATTCTTTTGGGTTATAGCAAGATTTCAAAAGAGTTTGTAGCGATAGTTTCGCTTCAGTTTACAAGTTTTGGGGTTAATAAGCCAGAACCCTTGATAAGGATAAATCACATTGGTACGGATAAAGTGCAGGTTAACTGCAGACAACGGACACTGACTGATATTTCAGTACAGTCGGGTAATGTGCGGTGGGCTGCATCAATTGGGTACCCTAGTTGGGTATCCCAGTACCCCAGGTTAAGACGTAGGTGCTTTTAAGGGGGTTACCACATCGTGAAGCTGACTGTGTGTGTGTCTAACCGTCCATCCAGATGTCAAACAGCCATTTTATTTATTTTTCCATGGGGTACCCCAAAAAACTTTTGCTAAAAATCCATAAACTTGCCTAGACAAAATAGTTTCTAAATAATTTAACCTTCAACTCAGCAGTAACTATTAAAGAAATCGTTTGTGTAAATCAGATAGATTTATTACGTCGTCTTGTTAACTTTATAACCTAGTTTATTGAAGAATAAACTTTTTGTGCCTTATTAACGTCAATGGCTTGATGTTGACTGTTTGTTTTTGTTGAAGATAATTTGACAATAGTTTTATGCTTACTGACTACTTGACTGAGAAATTGAATGACTTTATTTATCTTAGTACAGAAACGAGAGCTAGGGGTGATATTGGGAGAAGACGAAAACCACCGCAACGATGAAAGATGATAGGAATATCATGTCTTGTATTATCATGATAAAGAGAATATCATGGTAGTAAGGGAGTTTTTAATTGATTTGTTGTTCTAACGACATAAACACACAACAGAAGTACACAGTCTGTGAAAATTTCAACTGTCTACCTATTACGGATCATGAGATACAGCCCGCACAGACAGACGGACAGATGGACCGATGGACGGACGGACGGACACGGTGATCGGTGATCGTGATCACGAGCACTTCTAATTTTTTTTTCTCGATCTTGTTGTAAAATTAACTTTAGATCATTAATATATGTTTTTATGTAATAAATATGCACAGCAACAACAACAGCCCATAACGTCCACTGCTGGACATAAGCCTCTCCCATGATGGTAGGAATTTGCCGTATTCTCCACGCTTAGCAGGCGGATTGGAGATCGCAGTAATGAAAGACTAACAGAAAACGCTGCTGCCCATTCTCTGGTCTACGGAGGCGCAAGGTGTTCTGCCTCAGACTTTAGTCGCCTTATACGACACCCGTGAGGGTAATGGGTTGGTTCTATTCTACTCTGCCGGATACCACACGGCTAACACTGCTATCATTAAAGCTGCATGGAAACTAAGTTAGAATCCTGGTCCCGGCACTGGCTTCTTGTACTCACCACAAAACCCAAATTCTTTACACCAGTGGACATAATATATATTAGTTGGTAGAAAATGTAACTGGAAATACGGAGCAACTAGTCGCACATTTGTCACTAAACACACGAGTAACTTTCCCAGAGGCAACAGAACTTTTTGTACGTGTTTCAACTCTTACACGTTCAACCTTCTCGGACCATTTTTAAAACACAAAGGGCATGAAATATCACGAGTTTCTAGAATAAAACACCCTCACCTGAGCACTAAATTGAAAGGAAACTCTTTGAGAAAACTTATTGCCGTGTCATTTACACGAGTTCTTTCAAAAAGGAAATACTTCAAACTATAATCGTGAAAAACCTTTATTGTATTGCAAAAAAAATGGCTGATGGGTAGGATATTCGATATCCATTAACTGATCTACTTTTGTCTATAAGTATCAGTAACTGGGTTGTGGAGGTCAGATAGGCGTTTCGGGCACAGAAAAGGTGCATTAGATCGATGTTTAGACTGCAAACAACGGACAGCTGTAAACCGTATTTTATAAAACATAAGATATTGACTTTGCCCTCTTTATACATCCTGGAAACAGTTATGTTCATTAAATCAAATTCTGATTTATTTCAGCAATTATCTGATGCTGTCCCTAGGAATAGACGTGATAATTTCAAACTCTGTGTTCACGGCGCTAAAACAACTCTTATGCGTAAGAGCATCTTTTGCATGGTTCCGACCATTTTTAATAAATTGCCCAAATCGTGGAGGACATTAAATAAATCTGCTCTTAAAAATAAATTGAAGAGTTTACTTACTGAAAGAGCATATTACAGTATAGCAGAGTTTATGAAAGAGGACAAGTTTCTTCGTTCTTGAGATGACAATGTTGTATTTTTTGACATGTTATTGTAATTTGGTGTTGACATTCTAATGATAGTTTTGTATTAGTGGTATTGTATTGTATCCATATTTTTATTGACTAATGTATTTAATGACTACTTTGACATTTAATTTTATCTAAATAATTATACTTGCTGAATTGTAATGATACCTAATATTTAATAATAATGATGATTTAATAAGTACCTACATAATTTTTATAATGTGATTTTGATGAATTTTATCACGGTTTATGCACCATCTCTTCCTACCAATTTGTACGCCACAATATGCGGCTAAACATGTTAGAACTTTTCTGTATATTATTATTATCTTGCATGCAATGTACACCATGTTTAAACAAATAAAATTTTACTTACTTACTTACTTATAGGTACCCTATAACCGGCCTATAACGATCCCACTGGCTAAGATACTTGAAAATGAGTGTGCTGTTTTCCACAACGCGGGTCCTGTGCGGGTTTATTAGACCAATGCAGATAATTTTTGAAAGCGAAAACAATCGGGTCAGAGCCCTTTCGTCCCCTAAAATTCGTCCCCCAGCATAAAAGTTGTGGATTCGGCCCCTATATAGGTGCCCATTGGTCTCCTGGTAGGGGACCAATTAATGTTTTAACAAAAAATATTATTTTTAAGGTACCCATTCGTCCCCTCTAATATATATACAATATAAGTTAAAGATTCGGCACCTATTCAGGTGCCTATTGGTCCCCTGAGATAAAATTAGCTATATTTTACATAAGAAACGGTTAACATAGTACACTTGTGAACAGTTTAATAACGGAATTAATTTAATAAATCATAACAGATCATTGAAAAAAGAGCTACGATCAATGATAATCCGTCATGATAATAATATAACCTGACAATAGGCTTACGATGTAATATTGTCTCTCGTCTCACGAATAGCTTGTTAAAAAAACGGGTTACAAAATAGATAAGGTGTTTTGTTTGTATGTTATGGCTGCCTCGGTGACATATTGGTTCTTGAAAGTGACTGCGAATACGAGACTGTTCAATGTGTCTTTGGTCTTTTATTAAAT
Organism: Xestia xanthographa; assembly: GCA_905147715.2. Lineage (NCBI taxonomy): Eukaryota > Metazoa > Arthropoda > Insecta > Lepidoptera > Noctuidae > Xestia > Xestia xanthographa. The sequence goes on along the minus strand of LR990657.1, from coordinate 2,879,725 downwards.
GAAGTTCGCCTAACGAAATAAACAATACTATAATATTATACTATAATATTATAATAATAATATTTTTAACATAATTGAATCGAATTATCTCATTTGAATCCTGGAATATGATTAGTACTATTATTGATGGTAATTCACTTTATGGTGGAATACTACAGTCACATTTTGACTAAAAAGTCAAAACTAAATTATTTACTCCTAAATATGTATAGCAATTTTTTTCCGTAATTATAATTTTATCATATTAGTGGATGTTATTATGTTCTTGTATTCTAAGTGTTTCGTTTTAGCTCAATGTGGAGTCGTTGTCACCCTTTTAATGTACAAAAATAATGAACGTTCTAACATTAATTCTGTTTTCGTAATAAGTTTAGTTTTATACTGAAATAATGTTGATTTGTTTAATCTTCAATAATTATTGTGATTTTAGTCATTTTTTGTTATTGTAGTTATAGTTTGTTAGATTTAACTTATTATGATTTTGCATGTAGTTGGTAAATATACAAAAAAAATATGTTGATTTATCTAGTCTTCAATAATTACTGTGATTTTAGTATTTTTTTGTACTGTTATAATTTTGTTATTATGATTTTGCATGTATGTAGTTGGTAAATATACAAAAAAATAAGAAGTGATTATTTACTGTTGATATGTGTTCTAACTGACTATATATGTTTTGTGACTATTTTTTTGCATATTTTATATTTAATGTTGATTTATATGATGGTCAATCAAGGCTGATTTTTGTAAAAGAGTTATATTTTGTTAGTTTCTAGGACATTGTGATTTTGCATGTGTATTTGTAGTTAGTAAAATGTTGGTTTTACATAGTTGATAAAGACTGATTTTACTTTTTACATTACTTTTATACAAAGTTATTGTGATATTGCATTATTTTGTAGATCTCTTTGACTGTACAAAGTACTAACAATTAATAGTTATTTTTGTTATATTGGTATTGTTATTTGGTTATTTGTTTGTACACTGGATGTAAATTAATCTAAAATTCAGTTATTACTGGAATTTTATTTAAATAGTTACACAGTTTTATTTTACTGCATAAAGATATTATAGTTATCATATATTTTGCTAAATATTTACAAATGTACATGAAACCAAAAGTTGATTCATTATTTTGAAGACTGACTTAATGCCTAGAGCCTAGAGGCATTTTATTAAACTTAATCTTATTTGAAATAAACATGATATCTACCGAATTACTTTTTCTTTTCTGCGCGACTGTACCAGGACTACCAAGCTGCAGTACACATATACATGTACTTATATTAGAAGAATGAATAAAAATAAATATTCCTCAGGGGACGAATGGGCCCCTCAAAAGTTCCAGGGGACGAGTGGGCACAGGGTGCGAATCTTAGGGGACGAATGGGCTTTGACCCAAAAAATCATAGTAGGAAAAACCCATTGAAAAAGAAAGAGATTATAACAAATTTGAAAGGAAAAATAATTTACGGGCGATCTGACATCGGGAAATAAGAGGGGGGTTGAAGTAAAAGTTGTAGGTAATGAAAAGATCTACAACTTTTGTATTCAAACTTTTTTCACATAACCTCAAAATTTATGTGAAAAATTCAAATAATTAAGTTTTTTGTTTTTTATTTTTATCTTTTACATAACAATTTTTTTTTCACGAAATTAAGTGGAAACTTACCTTTTTATGTCCCAAACACACTGTATTTTTTTTTATTAAAAATATTTATTATTCTCACGTCAAAATATCTGTTTTTTTTTAAATCAGTCGGTTTTTTGTTCTTTGAAATCTCTACTTTCTGCTGGTATAAAAAAAAAACCGGCCAGATCGTCCGTAAATTATTTTTCCTTTCATTTTTGTTATATTCTCTTTCTTTTCCAATGGGTTTCATTCATCCTACTATGTTTTTTTTTTGTTTTTAGACCATTTTCATCTTCGAGTTCTTGGGTCTAGAATATACCGGCTTCTTCACGGTGTGTTTCTTCACCGTTTTATGAGCTTTCAATAGGATTGACTAGGCTTTTTAGGACTTTTTCATCATTGTTGTGGCTGATAAAATAATACTTTGTTTTGACCTACTAAGCAAAAATAACTAAGACTAAGACTCCTCCAAATAAGGGCCAAAGTGTCATAAGAACCGGCCTAAGAAAATCATAACTTAGATTTTCTTTAGCAAAATAAAGCGATAAATCTGTCTAGATAGAAGATATTTATGAGTCTTCAAAGTTTCGAACTACTCCAACTTGTTGCTTCGTGCGGTATTAATAATAACTTCAATAATTTTGCATTAGCGTCATTTTAAGCTCCATTTATTCTGTCCTTACTTTCGACCCAAGAGCAGGGCTATAAGGCAATAAATAAATCCGACTGAGAGCTCTTTCAAACCAGCTGAGATATTACCATAATTATTATGGGTGCAGAGGTGTACTTAAGGCGCTGTCAACACCAAAATCGCGCACACTGTCTATTTGTATGGGAGTAAATGAGACGTCACTATTACTGGGCAGCCAGGTTTTAGAAGAAAATAATGAATAAATATTGAAATAAACAAAAGTGATAAATAAAAAGAATAAATAAAAACAACAGTTCCCTTTATTATTATATATTACATCCCTGTTATTAATATTATCAAGATTTGTTTATAAATAATACAGTTACAATTGCTACAATTTCAATTTAAATGGTTATTTTATGTTTTTTTTTTATCGAGAAAATTTACCGAAAACGTGTTTTGAACACAATGGTCCACCCATAAATATGATCAAGATTAACATATATTTTTTTAGCTGCTCTAAAATGTATACATTTGGCTAAAAAACTGTTTTGTGAAGCCTATTTTGACTAAGTACAGCGCCTTAAGAGCCTACACTACCTCAGATTAGCAACTCTATTTGTGGTGGATCAAACTTCGTTTGTAATACTGTTAGAATACCGTTCTAATCAGCTTGCACTACAAAGCGGTTGTTACGTCAGTCACTGCGGCCGAATAGTGCGAAATGAGTGGTTTTTATTCTTTATAAAATCAAATTTTCGTCTTTTGGAAAAAATAAAAAACATAAGACCTGCTTATAGTTAGTTCAGTTAGTATGCAAAGTTTCATGATCTAATTTGAAGTGCTTTTTGAATACCAGCGGTTTATTGTTCGATTTGGAGGTAACTTTGGGATTTTTTTCTATCGAGAAAATTTTATGAAATCGTGTTTTCGCCAAACATTAGACCTAAAATTAATCCTCAACTTTACCATATATTTATTTCAAAATTAATGCTGCAGTATTTTAGGCGTAACGGAGGATCATGCTAAGCCATTTGAGGTAGTATAGGCCCTTAATAGTACACCCACACTTCGCCAGTTATGTTTTTAGTCATCTCCCATGTTAGCCATCCCCATATTATGCCTTAAAATTTCATTAAAAACATATTTAAATAATTTCTAAATCAAATTCGCTTCCTCGAAAATTGAAATCGTACCAACATTCAAATTGGCGCCGTAATGAATACCTTCCATTTCTCTCAGCTCTGAATCTTCAAATTTTTCAGCCCAATAACATTTGTAAATGTCGCTCTTACATTCGAATTCGAAGGTAGGAAAATGAATGAAATTCTTGATCAAAATTCCTAGAATCTTCGAGAAATATTCTGTGATTAAATGCTGTTTCTGAACTTGTTTGAAACGTTTCGGTTTAGACTATATTCTCGTTCAGCTTGGAGAAATGGTGGACAGGGGATACAATTTTGAATTTATGGAATTTAGTAATGGACTGGTGCACTGGTACTTATTAAGTCTTATTACTTGTGCTGCAAGTTCTGCATTTTAATTATTCACCATCCTGTGTTTAAATGAAGTGAAATAAGTTTAATTAAATAAAACGAATAGTTTGAGTATTAGACATTATAACATTACATCATTACATAGCGAAATCCCGCTTAAGTGATGGATCTACACATAATATTACAAAAAACCGACCAAGTGCGAGTCGGACTTGCTCTTATTGGGTTCTGTAGCACCAAACAATATAATAATAATTTTAACGCTCATTAATATGTCAATTTACAGCCAACAGCAAAACTTAATTGGTTTTTCATAGTATGTTTTTCAAAGTTACTGCTGCAGATTTGGTTTTCTTGCCGAAAATTCCCATATTTCTAAAACTAAATGTCAATTCTTATTCAATAAAATTTTCCGGTCAAGGTTCCGTTTTTGTAATTTAGCAAAGGAACCCTAAAAAATAGTTGTTTATTTCTTTTTAGGTAAAAGACCGCGTTTGCGTAGTTACTTAAATGAGTTATTTTTTGTGTAAACTTCATAAAGATATCAATCTGAAAATAATAACTCAAATTACTTGTTGTAGACCCTTTATGAATCATCAATCTTTTTTTTCTGTTTTATCATATTTAGGTAGAAATCTATACTCAATACTGCAGAGTTTCCTAGTTAACTTTTGACCTTTGTATTATAAACCACGGAAACATCTTCTATCCACCGCCACCTGTACTCAAAAACAATATAATCCTCTACCAACTCAAACTCGCCATAAAAAACGACAACTAAGACGCTCTTGAGGTTAGCTCTCAACATTATAATCCAACTCCTCGCTTCGCAAGAGTCTTGAGAAGTGTTTGAGGGATTATATTGTGAAGATGAGCTGAAGATTTTAACTGTTCTTATGGTCTTGTTGAACTTGTGTACGTACTGTTCGTGTCATCTTCGTTCGGTGATTGGCATATCAAAGTGTGTGAATGAAGACTCCAAACGAGCGTAATTTTTGAAGTCGCGTAATTTCGCTTTCATACATATTTTATACGTCGCGTGACACAAACCAGGCTTTCGTATGAAACAACAACAACAACAACAACAGCCCATAACGTCCACTGCTGGACATAAGCCTCTCCCATGATGGGAGGAATTTGCCGTAGTCTCCACGCTTGGCAGGCGGATTGGAGATCGCAGTGATGAAAGACTAACAGAAAACGCTGCTGCCCATTCTCAGGTCTACGGAGGCGCAAGGTGTTCTACCTCAGACATTAGTCGCCTTATACGACACCCGTGAGTGTAATGGGTTGGTTCTATTCTACTCTGCCGGATACCACACGGCGGTCGTATGAAAATACGCGACTCATATTACGTTCGTTTGGCCTCCCCCTTATTTTACACAGAAAACTGCCTTTTTTTCAGGAATTTCTGAGAAGGAGCCTTGGAATTTAGACCTGTGCCATGTTGATGGCCATAGACTCGCCTCTTTCACACGGGACTTCAATATTACTGGCAAAATGTGGATGTACTATTAGCGTACACCTCAGCTTAACCATACGGGGATTACAAGCGTGATGATATGTCATGACTGGCTTTTTGTTCTAGTTTGCACAACTAGGTTCGCACCCGTCTACATGGGACTTAAACTGACGAAGTGTGGATGCATTATGGATGCATTTTTTTCAAGCTTATGGGGATCACAGACGTGATGTTAGGTTATATTCAGAAGGTGAGTAGGAGCCCCACTAAATGTTTGGTAAAATGAAATGGTTACTTTTGCCCGGAGATTCGATAGCTTAACTGTCAACAAACCCCATAGCATAATTAATGACGGTGAAGTCTGAATAAAAAATCTACTATCGCCAGAAAGCTTTTTTTACGGTCATTATGTTATTAAATCCTATATTACAGGGCCTGTAATATTATGTAGGAAGGTTATGTATTTAAATTTATCTAGCAGAAGTTTTTCCCCCTGACGGGGATTCCCTTAGGGGGGATTTGTGGAGTAAGCCCATCATATTTTCTAACATTTTATGAAAATACCGACGGAATAATTCATACAAGTTGAGGTTTTTACCTACAAGATTTTTCCCGCTCACGTTTCAAGTGACCAGAAAACATCTAGTAATACACAATTCTTTTCCCAATACAAAATACATAGACTTTGTGTTGATTCCTTCCTGTAACGGACATGAAGACAAACGAGCTACTCAAAGGTACGGAACAGTGGATCCTAAGTGAAATATCCACGCTTAGCTTTGTTCAATTTCTAGAATTAGATTTTTTCCTCAAGAACCCTTTTCAGTTAGGTCAGTTTTTTCGAGATGTCTGGGTCAACTTTTTAAAAGTACCTACAAATTGAAATGATTCTATAAAAGCTCTTGCAAACATTCGAACTCATTTTATAGTGCAGAAGTCTAGTGGGCTTATAGGTAAAAGATTTTTAAATGATTTTCTTTTCTACTACCGAGACTAGGAATAGAATTCTCCTTTATTTGTTATCCACTTGTGTTAACAGTAGTCATATCTTGAAATAAACCAGCCAAGTGAAAGTCGGACTTGAAGACATGTGACATCTACCAATCTGCACTGCGGGCCCGCGTGGTGGATTATAGCCCATTCCCTCTCATAGAGAGGAGGCCTGTGTCCCAGCAGTGGGAACATTAATAGGCTGATGATGATGATGATGACTTGTGTTAACAGTAGTCATATCTTGAAATAAACCAGCCAAGTGAAAGTCGGACTTGCGCATGAAGAGTTCCGTACCATCGTAGTAGGCGACTCTCTTTGATTTTTAATTTACTTTTATACTATTTGTTGTTATAGCGGTATCAATAATACACATTCTGTGAAAATTTCAACTGTCTACCTTTTACGGATCATGGAGCCCGCTGACAGACAGATGGATGGACGGACAGCAGAGGCTTAGTAATAGGGTCCCGTTGGTTACCTTTCGGTACGGAACCCAAAAACTAAAACAACACCCTCGTTGCTGGATTCTGCAGGCACAATACAACACACACTTACGTACAATCTCTTCAAGATTTTTTTCCTAAATTCTGTTTTGATACCAATTTCATAACAAACACGATATTGAACGCAACGTTGACCTCATTGTCCGAAATATTTCACTTAAACCCTCCGTACCCTTTGCATTAAGCTGCCCCACATTATACACAGCCGTTGTGGCAAGATAACCGAGGTCAGGTCAAGTTATCATTGCTTACTGAGGTCATAGGTCGCGCCAGGGGCCACAAACCGAAAATAATTATTTACTTAAGAAAATTATGATTAAGGGTAAGTTTCACCAATGAAACTAAACGTGACACATCGTGAAATATAAACATATTTCAAAGCTGTCAATAATAGTCTAAGATCCCGGAAAGAACCACCTTCACCGAGCTGGTCAATGGATGAAAAGTATTTTATATCAAATTAAATATGTCAAAAAATATATTGCAAATGGGTTGTCTAAAAAATTTTAGCCCAGAATATGATTAATTAGCAATTTAAATTTTTTATATATTTTTTTAACATTTCTCTGGTTTGGTTAATAGACAAATTCCATACCAATTGAAAGTATGAAGCCTATATAATATATGCAAACGTTAGGTTAACCTACACACACACCCGTAAAAGACCTCATCACGAAGCCATCAACCAAGCGTTCTGTACATCAAACTAAATAAGTAACTTTACGCAAAAATTATTGCTGGGAAAACACTTTTTTTTTGGGGGTGAAAAATTATTTTTTGTGGTAGAACTCAATGTAACGCACTCAAAACATTGTGCTGATGGATGGATTGAATAGTACGGGGATCGTGGAGGTGTTTAAAGTAAACATCTTACATTACAATCTTGTATTAAAAATATATATATGTCGCCGCGAGGACACCTATAAGCTAAGCTTATTACATAATGTTATTGATTGTAAGTAGTTGAATTATAATTTCTTATTCCATAAACGATAATACTGCCATCTGTGAGATACTCTGGCAACTATTATAGCACCTGTGAGTGCCATTGACTAATTTCGTTTGAGTATCAAGCTCAACAGCGCCATCTGTTGGCTTGTCTTAATCAGTATCACTTGAAAATCAATTATCAAACTAAACTCGATGTTCTAGCTAAAACTATCGTTATAATTAACATAAGAATATTATTTTGTTTAACAACTTTAGGGTTTCATTCATATTAGCAATTAATAGTTAATCACTTGACATTATGATTCGGCGTCACCTGTCAGGGAAAATGGCGCCGAATGTGATTTTACCGTCAATAACTGAATGTTTAAATTTAGTACGAGAAATAAGTAAGTCTCAATAATAGATCCCAACTTTAAATTAATAAGACTATTTTACACAGTGATTTACTAGTAAAAAGCTTTTGTTTAACATAACTGTTTATATCACCGGAAATGTTCCATGATAGCACAGATTAAAGACTAAAAAGTAATGAGACCACTAGTTTATTATTAATGATTGAAAACGTGTTCAAATTGGTGAATTCTGTCATTATTTAATAGTAACACAATTATTGTAAAGTGTTTCATTATTATTTGTGAGGCTGATTGAATTTACTATTGTAATAAGTTGCTGAACGGATATTGTGGTACTTCCCCCCACTCAGAGCAACGATCAGTCACGTTAGCTTACGATTAGCAAAAACAATTGAAATACTAAGTAATTATAAGTGTTTAATGAAGTGAACGATCTGTAATACGATTTAAAATAGTGTGAAGAGTTTCTTCATCCATTCTTCTCCTCAACCATAATAATTTGCGAATGGACGACTCAACTCTAGAAAGTTTATCAGTTTCTGTACCTAAATGGTTTAATAGAAATAAACGTTTGGAATTTGAGTCAAGTGCTGTGTGTGATTTCAAATACCTACCTACCTATCTATCTATCAACAATGAAGAATCGTATCGCAAGGCGATGTGATAGATGACTGAAAGACAATATGGTGGCGGATGGCGCCAATAATTTGGGGACAGTGTTCCTCTAAGCTTTCCCTGCCGTGATATATATATAAAAAGTTGAAACTTTGACCCCCTATATCTCCGTAACTAGAAAGTTCCCAGGTATGGTGTAGAACAAAAAAATGATCGCAATAACGAGGAAAACAAGTGTCTTTCAACTTCGTTAAGAGGTGTTTTACACCCTTTATATAGGTATTCTGGACTGAATTTTTTTAGACAACCCATTTGCAACATATTTTTTGACATATTTAATTTGATATAAAATACTTTTCATCCATTAACCAGCGCAGTGAAGGTCGTTCTTAAAGGGATCCTATACTATAAATTAAGATGGTGATGACAAAACATACATAACCTGACGGCTTTTCCCATGGGTGTAGGCAGAAACCACAGAACGCCATCTGCTTCGATCCTTTACATACTCTTTTGCATCCACGTTTATACATCTGGTCATACACGCTTGTTGTTTGGGAGTACTATACACCTGACCTTTCTGAAGAACCTCACCAATAAGGTCAGTGTATGTCCTTCCGTGGATGCCCCTGATGAGGTAATTAAACACTTTTACAAGTTTTTCAAGTAAAAACTTCTTTAGGCGCGTTGAGCATTTTTTGGGTGAAGAAAAAACATTGAACACCGTCACTTGACGTAACGTGCGGTCACGCTTCGTAGCACTCGTAGGTGATCCGCTACGGCGTAGCACCACATAGACATGCGCGGGGCATAACCAGTGCTACAACTGGGGAGGGGCCTGTGTACTTTTTGTTTTAACTTCTATCGGCAGTCCTCAAAGACTGCCCCGATTTTTTTTTACAAACTAGACAGTTCAGCGTTTCCAATCTGTCTACTTTGAGAAGAAACAGCAGAAACGAACTCAGAGGTAACCTGATGCCTCTTTTAAAGTCCAGAGATACTCTCGTCCAGATCATAGTCTTTTGAAGAAAGGTGACAGACAGTGTCATTATTGTTAAGGAATATTTCCAACGACAGCTGTTAAGAGCAGTTTAGATAGACAAATCGCGGTAATTTTCATTAATTCAATAATTTGAAATTCGCTATAATAAAATAAAATGTGCTCTAATTTTGAAAATTGGGTTCCAATTTTTTGATAATTGATCTCCAATTTTACATGAATCGAAGTCTTCATGCTAAAGATTGGAATTCAAATTTATGTTCGGAACATGAATCAATTAAATTGTGTTCGGTTCGCGGTGGAATCAATGGAAATGAATTAAGTCAATTGGTTGGTTCCACTTTTGTTTCTTAAATGCAGTTTTAAAATGAATTGAATGTTTAGTTTTGTAAATGGATATTTTGGAAATTATTATATTACTACATTTATTAGTTTCAATTTTCAGGAATCAATCCAGGTACTTACGTCTCTTGTAAATTCTATTTATCGGCATCAGTTCAGATGACTCTATAAATGCTGTACTTTTGCAGAATAAAAAGTTTTTTCTTTATTTCTTTCTAAACGTGTTTAGCAGGTAAACAAACAAAAATACATTCTTTCGGTATTTAAACAAAGTATTTTGTTACACTTAAAAAGACACTTATATAACAACGGAACCATTAAACTGTGTAGAAATGGTTTTAACACCGCACTTAAGCGGCTGAGGAAATTAGGTTGTACTTATCGCGAACATCTTATTTTAACTATATGCAGTTTGCCGTTACTGTTTATTTCAATGTATTTGTAGCTAACTGTTGGTCATGTTTTCGTTTGCTTACGAGCTTCAAACACTCGTGTACGTAAAACGAAAAAAACTTTCTTGCAAAAAATAAAACCGACTTCCAAAAAGAGGAGGTTCTCAATACGACTGTATTTTTTTGTTTGTTACCTCAGAACTTTCGACTGGGTGAACCGATTTTAATGATTTTTTTTTTATTTGAAAGTTGGTGCTTTCGGTGTGGTTCCATTTAAATTTGCTAAAGATTTCCTGCTGATCTTCGGAGATATACTATGGAACACTTCAAAAATAGACGGCAAATCTGCAGTGATTGCTGGAATCACTTGGAAGTTTATTGTTTACACCATGCCTTTATTTTCCCAAGGTATAAGCAGAAGTATATCTTTAGTAGGTACACCCAGTTACCCATATTTTACCAGTAATGATGTAGTCCCAATATTGTAAAAGGGTGACCACCCATTACATACCGAGTTTCCTCCGTGCCTCAGAAAGCACGTTAAGCAGTTGACCCCGGCTGTCATTTGTAGATCTTTAACAGTCGTTACAGGTAGTCAGTGGCCCAAAAAGTCTCAACCAGTCTTACCAAGGAGTATCGCATTACCCAGTACTAACTGGGTTGTGGAGGTCAGATAGGCAGTCGCTCCATGTAAAATACTGGTATTCAGCTGCAACTGGTTAGACTGGAAACCGACCCCAACATAGTTGGGAAAAGGCTAGGCAGATGATGATGTTGTCCCAATATTCTAAGAAGAAGAGTAGCATAGTGTGTTTCTATCTTAAGTGTTAAAGGCGTAATGTAGTAGTAGCACTTTATCATAGGATCTCGGTCGGGGAAGCTATACCACATTTAAAAAAAATACAGTAAGTATTGCTTTAGGTGCCTTTCGTATTGCTGATGTCCATAGGAGGCGCGTTTAACATCAGAGGACCTACACGTAGTAATCGCTTTCAAAGAATTTAGTTTTATTGCAATTTATCAACAGGATTGTCATCTGGTGTTCTGTAGTTGCAGCCGTGTGGTATCCGGCAGAATAGAATAGAACCAACCCATTATACACTTACGGGTGTCGTATAAGGCGACTAATGTCTGAGGCAGAACACCTTGCGCCTCCGTAGACTAGAAAATGGGCAGCAGCGTTTTCTGTTAGTTTTATATCACTGCGATCTCCAATCCGACTGCCAAGCGTGGAGATTACGGCAAATTTCAGCAAGGCTTATGTCCAGCAGTGGACGTTAAGGGCTGTTGTTGTTGTTGTTGTTGTTCTGTAGTTATCGCTGATTTAAAATAGATATTAATCTTTATTAAAAAAAGGCAAATACAATTTGAGACAGAGTGGACGACTGTGTTTGTGCTAGTATTGTGTTACAGGCACAGGCGCCTTTCTCAAAGTTCATTGACAATTTGCTGAACTTTGTAGGAGCTTTTGTTAGCATAGAAACTTCGTTTGATTATGTCGTACACTTATCACTTTTTCATGGGTGTATGAGTGGGTGTGTGTGTGTTTAGTTGAGTGTTTCATTTGTGTCACAGTATAGGATAGATAATAAAGGAGCAATTTAAATATTTTTTTAGAAATATTAGTAAGATTGTTTTGATTGCTTGTTTTGTGTTTTGTTTGCTTTCAACAAACCAGCGATAAGCCTTTATGTGTTCATCATTGAATTGTCTGCCAAACCATTGTCAAAGATTTGAAATATAAATGCTCCATTGTTATTCATACATCATAAAAATTTGGTAAATATTTCAATTTGCAACAGGTCTTCAATTTGAACTAAAAGCGTTGTCACAGCCGCTCTGTTCTCATGCATTCTGCTGTTAATTTAACTGACACCCGCATAAAACTAACGTACGGTCAGCAGTAAAAGTCGTTTCACACCGATACGTTTGCATTAAAATTCAATCAATAACAAAACTGCAAAGGAAAATGTCGTGGGGAAATCGACTATTCCTAGGACTGTGAATTCGAAGACATACAAAATCTACCAACTCGCACTGGGGCTGTGGAGTGGGTTACCGCCCATCCCACTGAGAGGAGGCTTGTGTCCCATCAGTGGTAAAGTTATTATAATTACGGCGATTGCTAGCTTCTGCCAGCGGCTTCCCTCGCGTGAAGTTTGATAATTGTGCCATGGGATCTTACTACGTGATTAAAAGTATCCTAGTGTTAATCTAGGTTATAAACTATCTGTATGCAAAATTTCATCCAAATCCGTTCAGTAGATTTTGCTTGAAAGAGTCACAAACATCCATACATCCTTACTCACAAACTTTCGCTTTTACCATATTAGTAGGATAGTAGGATGCTTATTCGATAACTAGTTTCCAGTTAACATAAAAGTTAGTAGTAAAGTAAAGCCAGTCTGTATGACATAAACCTGTGCTGTTGGAGACAGAAGACTTTTTCCGGTACCTCTGTATACAGGGTTAGTTTTCAATGACCAGCCAAAATTTAAAATTAAGATCTAGATATCAAACCAAAAGTGCATTTTAAATATTATTGTCGAAAAACATAAAATAAAATAATAGCATTCATTTGAAAATGTCCTAAAAAATACCCAAATCATAAACCTAGTGGGAATTAATGCACTTGTGTGCGTGCATGCACCGCCAAATGTATGTGTGTGCTACTTATCTAGGTTGTTGAACTGAATTGTGCTGTTGCAATATCCACACGTTCGCTTTTTAGTGGTGGAATGGAATGAAATTGTATTTAAACAAAAATATTTTTTTTTTCCATTATATCGAAAATATTATCGATTCTAAACCATTCTGAAAATATGGCTGGTAATTGAAAACTAACCCTTATAATCATGTTTAAAAATGCCCAATGATTTTCGCGGCAGACTGTACCTATAACTTTATTACATTAGTTTGCATGTACTGTAACTAAATATATTTTGATGTAACATTCAATTCAGTCCATCATCGATTTCGTGTAAAACAGCAAATAAATCAATTTTAATTAATATTTGGGACTGAAAATACATTTACGGGATAATTATTTTAATCAACAACAACAATGTAAACCATAAAGTTATACCAGGTCAATCAACTATCAAAGTCCCCCCAAAAGCTCTTATCTACTTAAATCATAGCGTGATCGTTCAATATTTTAATACAATGAGGAAATGACACCTAATAGGCCGACTTGAAAGGATTGTCCCCTCTACGCACGCGATATTATAGTCAAAGAGTGGGATTATAAGGACAGTACCTGTTTTATTTATACTGCCTATTTAGAGACTTGGGGTCGAAAGTGTTAACCAATCCTAAGGTTATTTTTTTCTTAAATAACGTAGCATCTTAAATGAAAGGAAGACCATGAAATTTAATATTTTATTTAAAAGATAGTCATGACAGTCGTTACAGGTAGTCAGTGGCCTGAAAGTCTGACAACCAGTCTTACCAAGGGGTATCGTATTACCCAGTTCTAACTGGGTTGTGGAGGTCAGATAGGCAGTCGCTCGATGTAAAATACTGGTATTTAGATGCATCTGGTTAGTCTGGAAGCTGGCCCAAACATAGTTGGGAAAAGGCTAGGCAGACGATGATGATTTAAAAGTTAATCATGACAATGAATAATAAACATTTCTCTGACTTTGCCGTGCTTCCAACTACAAACGTTATCATTTCACAGTATTTACTTACGATATAGCCGTAGGACGGGATCTCTAAACGAAAATTAAAGGTTCCACAAAATGGGCATAAGTTCTTGATGCACCTAAAATATAATTGTCGAATGGTATAAAAAAAAAAAAAAACAGCCACACAAAAGATCGAAAAACCGCTAAAGTTGTAGTTAAATGTGACTTTGGCAATAACTAGCAGATTCTACGTGTAGTAAATGAACCACACGACACATTCATATTATTAACAACTTCTACGAGTACTTAATCTCTAGTGTAAAACCAACAGCACATTATTCACAACAACATTCACTAACTTCAGACACCAAATAAATAACAAAAACTAACGCAAACATCAAATTCACATATTCACCGCCAACACAGGGATTTATCGCGTGTTTTCTCACAAAAACACATTAGTACCATCGTGTAGGCAATAAAGTGTTGAGCGATATAATCTCATCTCTTTTTTTCCATAATCTTTGGTAAAATGGCCATTTGGGCCATTTGTGATTGTACTGAGTCCGTATAAGATTGAGTATGATCGTTTAAGTTGGTAATGCGTTTAGATAAAAATCTTGTACTATGTGAATACGTCACGTTATTGCTAGATGTGGACAAGCAAGGTTCTTAGTAATATTTGAAGAGCTTTTTATAGTGTGTTGGTTAAATACACTCAAATAGGTACCTAATACTTATTGCGATGATATTAGATCGTTAGCTTTCGTCAGAATAAATAAAATTACACGCAAACATCACATTCACATATTCACTGCCAACACACAAGGATTTATCGCATGTTTTCTCACAAAAACATATTAGGTACTACCATCATGTAGGCAATAAAGCGCTGCGCGATATAATCGCATCTCATTTTGTTTCCATAATCTTTGGCTAGCTAGGTCATTATGGCCATTTGTGATTGAATTGAAGTACAAATTGGGGAATGGTTGGTAATGCGTTTAGATCAATATTATTTTGGTCTACATAATAATATTATGTTGATATATCACGGCTATTGCTTGTTATGGGAGTAAACATTATGAGTTTTGCAGGAACTTTCAGCACGTCGCTTCGTCCAAGGAGTCTTACAGAGAGTTTTATAAAAAAAAATGTTCTTTGTGCTGGTTACAACCGTAACCGTAATTTTATATTGTTTCATATTACTCTTTGCTTGCGACATCGCCCGCTCCGAATTAGTCCACTGGAACGTCTGGTCGAACAACCTATTTGGTTTACAGTTTAACCAACAAATTACATTGTAAAATGTAAACCAAATAGCTTGTTCGACCGTACTACTATCAATAGAGATAAAATATTTTATGTCTTAATCCAGGTCATGGTCTATCCCATCGAAATCTGTTTAGCCTTTAAGTTGCGAAACAGTGTTATGCAGACTGGCGAAATTATACTTTCACAAGTAAATAAAATTGTAGTGTTAGTTGTAATTCCAGAATAACAGGTTTTTTCTGCATATTGTTAGAGATTATAAACGGTACTTATAACATGATCTTAAAATTTTGCTGTGTCTGTTTATTCTATCTAATCTTCGAAACGTCTAGACCGATTTTAACGAAGCTTTTATAGGCAGATTGATAGCTGATGTTATAAGGAGTACTTTATTATTATTATTATATACTTTTAAATTAGTAAAAAGATTAGGTTTCTATGCAAGAATAGAGATTATAACCTATTTTTGGAAGTCGGTAAACATAGGGAAGTCATATTATTATAATAATCACACGCAGACGAAATATTAGTATGGAAGTACATAATTATGGATTATTATTTCTAATAGCGAAACAATATATTTTCTCCATTACTATGCATCATGGCAGCCTCTTACACATTCATAGTATTACAGATAAGCGGAGTGGATCCGGGTCAAACGGACCATAACTCCTGGGGAGAACCGGGTTTCCTTCACAATAATACATATACATCTACAGTATGATAAGATTTCCAGATGGGACTGCATCTGCTGGAGGAAAAGCGTAATAATTTAAATACAGGCTTAGGTTCAATGACCAGCCAACATTTAAAATTAAGATCTAGATATCAAACCAAAAGTGCATTTTAAATATTATTGTCCAAAAATATAAAATAAAATAATAGCATTCATTTAAAAATGTCCTAAAAATTTCCTAAATCATAAACCTAATGGAATCAATGCACTTGAAGTGCGTGCAAGTGCATGCACCGCCTAATTTATGTGTACTAACTGCTACCTATTTAGGTTATTGAACTGAATTGTGCTGTTGCAATATTATCCAAGTTCGCTTTTTGGTGGTGGACAGGAATGAAATTTTATTGGAAATGTTGTTTTTTTTTTCATTTATCGAAAATATTATCGATTCTAAACCATCTCTGAAAATTTGGCCGGTTATTGAAAACCAAACCTGTATAAAGGAGTGGTCAAAGGGGGATTTTATTTTGGAGTTAAGTTATTTAATTGTATTAATCAAACACTCAGTTGAATTGAAAAATGAAACCTCTTTATTTTTTTTGCAAGAAATGCAACCTAAATATAATTTTACCAAGTGATAACATAACTTAACATTACGCCTATTACGTCGTAGTGGGGCAATACCGGTTAAATAAAAAAATAGGGGGCTGGCCTATTGAAATCAACCGGATATCAATCCAGACTCTGTGGCTGTTACTGTGAAATTCCTGATAGAAAAATGCCCGAATCGGGAATCGAACCATGAGCAACGTAGAGGATAACGATTTGAAGTGAACTGGAAAGTGGTAACGTTTCTAAAAAAAAAATACAGCTATTCTGCAAAAAAATGTATAGAGCCTTCTAAACATTTTCCCAAAAAACGAGACGACATCTTAATCGAATTCCTAAATAACAACGCTCTGTTAAATTTTCTACGCTTAGCCTGAGCTAAGCGTAGAAAATTTAACAGAGCGTTGTATTTGAACTCTCAACCCTGAGGTTGAGAGTTCAAATTCAAATAGAGCAAGCAACAAACCATTCATAAAGGTGTACGTTAATATTCGTGAAACTGACCAAGGTTTCGTTAATTAGTTCAAGTCGGTACTCCGATTCCCAAGTCAGCCTCAACTTCAGTTTCACATAGTTCTAAGTCTGGAAGTCTGACCAGTCCAGCTTCAAATTATAGCACTAGTTAATTAGGGGAGGTCCCGCCAGCAGACGTTCGAAGTAATACTACAATTTAGATGCATTACCCACTGAAGCTCGACGGGCGAGTCCAACGTAGTTAGGAAAGTTTAATATGGGGACGGTTGGCAGAAAAGTCGATAGATATTCCGGCTTTTGAAATTCATGTTTTATAAACACTGTTTTAAGCTTTCACGGTTTATAACTAAACTTTTACTTTATTGATGTGAAACATATAGTTGATTCAGATCAATAAAGTAAAAGTCTATAGGCACGGTTACTATAGGCGCGGGTAAACCAAAAGAACAAATAAAAAATTCGTGGCGATCGAACCCGGCCCGTACAATCCCAAACATTACCGACCTGTTGAAGCAGCATAAGATCTACATATTCGCCACTATTTACAATAAGCCAGCTGGTCTTGCGGCACAGAGCGCTGGGGTCCAACTCGTGGCTTCGAGTGCGATTTCAGCACAAGGATTTCCTTTTGTGAATCGAGTGATTTTATTTTGTTTTATTTTATTTTATGTGTTTGTTTTTTGTATTGACTTTTTTTAAAGCATATATTACTTGTACAAAATAATTTCGATGTTTCACAACTGTCAAGCGTCTCGCGACTCATTTTTTTTTCATGTATAATGTTGGTAGTCTAAAGTAGGTACTATCGAGGACACTCCCGCCTGACCACCAAAACCTCATTTTTGCTTGCACTCGCAACATAAAAACGCTCTCTAGCCACGCCCCGTTGACTTTGTGTAGAAAAAATGAATGAAAAGATACCGAATCGGCCCAGCGCATTGACGACGCACGCCAAACGAGAGTTATTGTTATTTTGCGCGCCAAAGTTGACGCTTTCCTAATAGGCCCAAACTTTAAGGGGGCGTGGCTCGGCGCCTCCGCATGATTTAAGCGGAAACATTTTAAAATGGTCAGGCGGAAAAGACCCCGATAGTACACGGAGTATATTGTATGGGGCACAATCGAAAGAAATATTGGAAGGTCAGTTTAGAGTTTAATTTACTTATTCTCATCATCATATCATCACGCCTGCAATCTCCGAAGGATTAAGCAGAGGTGTACCTAATAGAACACCCACATTTCGCCAGTTATGTTTAAGTCCCATTTAATAGGGGCGAGCCTTTTGCCATCAACTGGAGTCAAATCCAGACCCCGTAGCTGCTACTGAGTAATCCTGATGGAAAAATCCAATAGCACTTTGCCCGACTCGGGAATCGATCACAGGACCTCATAAGCAGTCGCGCATGCGACCACGAGACCAACGAGGCAGTCACTTTATTTCTATAGACATAGTATATTATTCAAAAGCGTGATTTCATTCAACAGTGTCGTTGAACTTTTTCCTCTGCAATTAATTAAAAAGATTTGACCAATAATTGTACACATGACAGTGCCTATTTGCAATTTGTAGCTCTTGACAGTGTCTACCTTTCAATATTCTATTGTTAAAAACAACTACAGCTGAAATATTACCCTTTTGCTTAGTAGTTTTAGAAGGGTATTTTTCTAAGAGCACTTTTCTAAAGATGTTTCCCAGCAGATATTTTCTTGAAAATGCTAGTAAGATGCGATGAAGTTTCATGTTACATGCACAGTAAACGGAGTGGTAACCTGAGAATGAAAGAGTAGGTGCAGTAATAAAGGTAATAATGTAGTGGGTTTTTATAATGTGGTGGGTGGGTTGGAGGAGCTCGTGGCTAAATAATAACAGCCGCTCGGTTCGATCGTTAGGTTAAGCCGTGCTTGCCTAGGTTGGTCTGTAGATGGGTGACCGCCCATTACATACCGAGTTTCCTCCGTGCCTCGGAAAGCACGTTAAGCCGTTGGTCCCGGCTGTCATTTGTAGATCTTTGACATTCGTTAGGCCCAAAAAGTCTGACAACCAGTCTTACCAAGGGGTATCGTATTACCCGGTACTAACTGGGTTATTGAGGTCAGATAGGCAGTCGCACCATGTAAAATACTGGTATTCAGCTGCATCCGGTTAGACTGGAAGCCGACCCCAACATAGTTGGGAAAAGGCTAGGCAGATGATGATGTAGTGGGTTCTTATTTCAAATGTAACGTTTATTCCCCACATAACATTACATTACACCTGTAATACCCGAGAGGGTAGGCAGAAGTTTACCGTGTACCCATTATTAGTACACCCACATTTCATACCAGTTATGTTTAAGTCCTATGAATAGGGGGCGAACCTTTTGCCATCAAACGGGCATAAATCCAGACTTCGAAGCTGCTACTGAGAAATTCTTGATGGAAAAGCCCAATAACACTTGGCCCGATCTGGGAATCGAATTCAGGATCTCATGCTCAGCAGTCATGCTTGCAACCACTAAACCAATGTGGCAGGCACCAACAACAGTAAACAACTTACTGCATTAAGGCGACTACAGGAGCTAAATTAGCAACTCTATTTTATTTTTATTGACCTAAAAATGAAGAAACATTTATTTTCAATATGTCTTTTGTATAATAAGTCGTTAGGTAGTCAGTGGCCCAAAAAGTCTGACAACCAGTCTTACCAAGGGGTATCGTATTACCCGGTACTAACTGGGTTGTGGAGGTCAGATAGGCAGTCGCTCCATGTAAAACACTGGTATTCAGCTGCATCCGGTAAAACTGGAAGCCGACCCCAACATAGTTGGGAAAAGGCTTGGCAGATGATGATGTCTTTTGTAAAATTTTATAACAGAATGAATCAAATGTGGTAAGAGAATAATAGAGCGGATTACTTTCCATTTCGATAGAATTAGTTTCACCAACAATATAAATATAATATTTATCAAGTCATTTACAGATACAATTAATGCAGTACCAATAAATCTAATTTATTCGTTTACTGAGTTAGTTAAATTTAAACATTTATTACGATCATAATGTACACGGAGTGAAGCGGACGACCGGGGCCGTCCGCCGGGTACACTATGTACGGGTGTACTATGTACGGGTACGGGTATTTATGGTGGTTCAAACTTCGTTTGAAATCCTGTTAGAATAAAGTTCTAATCAGCTTGCACTACAAAGTGGTTGTTACGTCAGTCACTGCGGCCGAATAGTGTGAAATTAGTGCTTTTTGCGATTTACAAAAAATCTATTGATTGGACTAAAAAAATAAAACACTATGATGCTATGTTGCTTGTAGAATTATTTTCCAAAAAATCAGAATGATCGCATGTATTTTAGTATGGTTTTTACTCGTTAAAATATTTTTTAGAGACAATTTCTTGATTTTTTTTATCGAGTAAAATTAGTCTATCTTACTAGCATATATCCTGAAGAATATCATATATTTTTCTTATTGCAGTGGTTTTGTTTATTGCAGTGAATCATAATCTTTTTTGCATTATAAAACTCGCGTTTAGCTCCTGTGGTCCCCTTATTACAAAAAAAACATGCTCTGTAAAATAATAGGATTTCTCCGTAATTCTATTTTTCGAAATGAATTCGGGTCCAGTTCGGTTTGCGAACAATTTTTAATCAAACTACAGTTTGATCAAAAGTTAAAAATTCAATTCGGCAGCGCGCAGACTGCTCTATCGCCGTTGTTACAAGTGAAACAACGATAAAAAGTGCTGATTAATTCAGCAGATTAATATCAAGACCCGTAGCAGCGGGAGAGATATTTTTTCGGTGGTGTTACTATAAAGTTTAGTCTGATTATATTAGGCCAGTGTTGGATGAATTATATCTTACCAAATACACGCCACAGAGCTCAATTCAAGGCAAAAACACCAACAGGCCATAGTCTCCACCAGATAAGTAAGAATTAAAGGTCATTAACCCGCACACATTTATTCAAATACATAATTCCAAAAACAGAAATAATGACAGAAACTTGTCGCGAAACGACCTTTATCGTGATCCTCGACTTTTTATAGTAATAAAAAACGATTCATAATGTATTGTCGGGGTACCTATGCAGAGAAATTAAGGAAAGAGCAATGACCTTTAATTCTTACTTATCTGGCGGAGACTAAAGATCTGGGTGCTTTTCAAAATCCATATCGAATCCGAGTGTGGATGCTATTCGAATTTACAAGTTTGTTTACAATTCTTTTAAGTAATATTTTGGTCTGGTAGCACTTTTATTTAGAGAGGAGAGATGTAGGTGGTGGAGGAGCTCGTGGCTTAATAATAACAGCCGCTCGGGTTGATCTTTAGGTTAAGCTGTGTTTGCCTAGGTTGGTCTGTGGATGGATGACCACCCTTACATACCGAGTTTCCTCCGTGCTTCGGAAAGCACGTTAAGCAGTTGATCCCGGCTGTCATTTGTTGATCTTTGACAGTCGTTACAAGTAGTCAGTGGCCCAAAAAGTCTGACAACCATTCTTACCAAGGGGTAGCGTATTACCCAGTATAAACTGAGGAGGAGGAGGAGGAGGAGGTCAGATAGGCTGTCGCTTCATGTAAAATGCTGGTATTCGGCTGCATCCGGTTAGACTGGAAGCCGACCCCAACGTAGTTGGGAAAAGGCTAGGCAGGTGATGTAGCAGTTTTATTGTTAAGTATTGTTGTCACCTATATGTGTCACGGTGGGGCTGACATAGTCAGGGATGTTAGAACAAAAGCCTATAGATATATAAAGATTTTTTTATAAGCCAGGATAGACAACTGGATGTCATTGGGAGAGGTCTTCGCCCAACAGTAGGATGACGCAGAGTAACAGAATCAGAATCAGAATGCTTTATTTGTTAACATAAGTCAAATTACAATAGTAATGTTACAGATAGGTAGATCGTCTAAGTTTGCCCAAAACCGGATAAATGATTTTAATTAACAATGTCTTTACTTTAAAACACCAATTTAACTTTTGAGATCATTATCATAAAGTGGTAGAATTTTATAAAATTATGTAAACTTTCACATTAGTAATAAAATCAACATTACGTAAACTATGGTCTGTCCAATGGCCACTGTAGCTCCCAACCCGCGTCTGTCCAAGAGCCACTGTGGCTCCCGAGTCCATGGTTTCGTTTTTGACGTTAATCTGTGATGCAACTTGTTCCTCTGTCGCTTAAATTTGCACAGAGTCTAGTAGAAAGAACAAGAAAGACATTTTGCCTCAGTTCAACAACGAACGACGCTTCTAACTGACCAAAACACCGGTCCCCAGTTGAGAAATCAGGCGCGCGCCTACAAGTCGTAACAGACAAGATCAAAAAATGTTCTGTGTGCTATAGTGTGTGATATAGTGCGTTGTGTGGTGTTGTGTTGTGTTTTCGTCATGCCTGAGTAAGTGATAAACATTTTTGAATGTAGAAACAGTCTAATTGTTAGAGATTTCGGCCAGAAATAGTCATTTCAATCAACATGAAAAACCGTTGGAGTGTCGATATATCTCGTGGAATTTTGAGGGTTAGTGGCAGTAATTATTAATTGAAATTCAAAAAAAGGATATTATGTATGTTTTACGTATCGTATTATGGATATTAAGCCTTTAATTTGAATATTATCGTATTTTTGTTGTGTTTAATTCTACATTCAAATTACGTAAGAAATTAGTCAAATTGTTCGTTGTGTTTGTTGAATTTAATTAATGTTTTTATGAGACAGCATGCATTTTTTATATGCCTAATGTTTTGTAAATATCTGCAACATGCAGAATATTAAATTAGATTTCAAATTTATTTAGCAGAATTGAAACAGTTATCCATAGTCTGAGTAGGTGTTTTTTGCGGCCTTAATTAGGTGTATATTTGGGTTCGTTAAACGGCGTACGACAATTACCAATCTTATGGTTTTCACTAACTTTCTTTTTAAAAATATGGACAGGAGAGTCCAGGTAGACGCTGTGTACACTGACTTTGGGAAAGCTTTTGACAAGGTGGATCACACAATTCTTTTGGAAAAGCTTGCTTACAATGGTATCCGAGGCAATTTACTTCGTTGGTTTGCATCATATATTTATAACAGGACACAAAAGGTCGTTATAAATGGGTTTGAATCTGAGATTGTAACTGTCAAGTCTGGAGTTCCTCAAGGGTCTATCTTGGGTCCTTTTCTTTTTATTCTGTTTATTAATGACATAAAATATTGTTTTGTTAATGCAAATTTCCTAATGTATGCGGATGATATAAAAATCTACAAAGCCTGCCAAAAACTTGATGACTGCCTATTGCTCCAAGAAGACTTGATACCTACTGTAAAGATAACAAACTCTTTCTTAGTCTTCCTAAATGTCATAGTATATCCTTTACTAAAAACAAAAATAAACTTAATTTTACGTATACGCTGAACAGCCAACAATTATTTGTAGTGGAATCCGTCCGCGACCTTGGTGTGACTATTGATTCATGTTTGCACTTTGACCTGTATATTGAAAACATAATAAATAAAGCCTTTCAGATGTATGGTTTTGTCATAAGATCCTCGAATGACTTTGTGCGGCCCTCTACTTTTTTGGTATTATATAAAACATTGATAAGATCTCAATTAGAATACGCGATTCCTATTTGGAATCCGCTCTACCTCAAATATAACATTAAATTAGAACTGGTACAGAAAAAGTTTTTACGTACTGTGAACTATAAATGTTACCACTCGAGAATTCCGTACACACAGTTACTACAGCAGTATAATGTTTTAAGTTTACAGTCTCGGCGTTTACTTCTGGTGGCCATGATGCTGCATGGTTTGTGTAACAACAGATTTGACTGTATTGAAATCACAAATAAGTTACGCTATACGGTACCAAGAACTGTTGTCAGACGGGCGGCCCGCGTGCCCGGTTGTTCCACGTGGATTCATGCAGGACCAACGCCGGGGCACGAGTGCCTCTTCGTCAACTAGTGGAAACCTATAACACACACTTCATGGACATAGATATCTTCTCTCTTTCTAGTAACAAATTTAAAACACTGGCTATCAATATTCTTTCACCACAATCTTAATCTAAAATTAATTAATTAATTCAACAAAATTATCTTTCCCTACTTTATTTGTTCATTTATTAATCCGTGGACAATGGTGTGGGTTATATGTTTACCAATTTATGTAACTACTCATAATTTTAAACCTGAACATGTAACTGTTTTTGTTTCCCTAATATTATTATTATTATTATTATTATTATTATATACATATAATATATATATATATATACATATAATAAAACAGTAGAAAAACTGTGTCTGTACATTGAATATATTAAAAAATAAATAATTGAGGGGGGTTTAGAAACAGTAATAGACCACGAATCCAAAAAAAAAAATCTGTCTGTTTGTCTGTTTGTCTGTGGGTCTGTTTGTTTGTACACGTTAATCTTCGGAACTACTGGACGGATTTGAATGATTTTTTTATTTTTGTATAAGTATTAAGTCTGGGCAAGATATAGGCTATAATTTATCTTGGAAACTTGAACACCTGATGCAGAACCACAACAGACCAGCTGAACTATAAGAGATACAAAAATGGTACCATAGCAAAAATGGTTCCACGTGATGGGCATTTTCTGCTGAGAGAATAAATTTGAAGATCTGGAACACCTAATGTGGAACTTCAAGAGCCCAGCTACACTATAACATATATATATAGGAATGAAGTTTTAGCAAAAGTTGTTCAATTTGATGAGCACTCTCTGTTGACTTATAAAAATCGAAGATCTGGAACACCTGTTGTGGAACTCCAAGAGCCCAGCTACACCATAACACATAGGAATGACGTCTCAGCAAGTGTTGTTTGGTCTGATGGGCATTTCCTGTTGACTTACAAAAATGAAAGATCTGGAACGTCTCGAATCGCCTCGCGCATCCCGTTGTATTCCCGTCCCCGGGCTCTTAAAATTCGACATCAGACGTTTCAGGTCTTCGACTTTGACGACCCCGTTGTCACTGGCATAAGCAACAGGATCCGCGTACGAAGTCGCGGGCAGAAGCTAGTAAATAATAAAATAAAATAAAAAATTTGATTATTTTATACTAATTAACTAATGACTAGTAACCGCTGAAACTCTGTCGGTGTCAAGTATGTGAACCAAACATTATTATAAAAATGCAACAAGGCGTTGATAGTTCTAAGAATAGAAGTGTAAACAAACCCATTCTTTTGTTTGGAATGCGGCACTCGTAAATGACGTCATGTTTTGTTAGGCTTGTGAGATGAAAAAAATGTATTGCGACGTCTGTTCTTTTGTTTGATTTATGTGAATTAATGTGTTTTTGTGGAAGTTAAACAATAACTTGTTTAAAAAACGGTTTATTTTTTTAATTATAATTACATTTACACAAGAAACTGGTATTTTTCAATTACACTGAACACACGTTACAATTACTAATACATTTTTTTTCATTTTTTTTTCTGATGGGAAATCATCAAATAACCCCTCCCGCTCTGGGCGGAGCAGGAAGGAGTGTCAGACTTTTACTGACTAAAACCCATCCATGTTCCTTCATCGCCCTTTGTGTTCCGGGGCCACGGTATCTCTTTCGAACAGTCCCACAACCCCGGCAGGCATCGGTCCCTACGGACCCCTTCCCTTTTGCTACACATTTTCTTCTTGTTATTTCTTGTTATTTATTGTGTTTTCTTCTTGTTGTTTTTCTTTTTGTTATACATTTCAAGGCAAAACTATACTAAACCGTACATAACATCTTAGCTAATTTAATAACGATTCCAACGATAATTTCGGAGATATCGTCGTTTTAATCAGACTCGCCGATATCGCATGCGCAAGCGGATTTGGAGGACAGACGCGCGCAGCCAAAATGCGCGGCCTGTGACAAATCATGGGATTGAGAATATAATCAATTTCAATAAATGTCAAATAGATTAAGTTACATGCCACAATAATGCTAATGTTAAGTTTACATGCCTTAATTTAATAATGCTAATTGTTAAATAAAATTTCTAGTCGCTTAATCATCAGTATCAGTATAAAAAGCCAGGATCTGATTACCAGTCGTGAGAATATTTGTCATTATCCCCATTTGGTTACTTGGTGTTAGTTTTGCCGACAACG
Source organism: Xestia xanthographa (assembly GCA_905147715.2). Classification (NCBI taxonomy): domain Eukaryota; kingdom Metazoa; phylum Arthropoda; class Insecta; order Lepidoptera; family Noctuidae; genus Xestia; species Xestia xanthographa. The sequence continues at coordinate 2,853,576 of LR990657.1, read as the reverse complement.
GGCCGAAGCGAAAACAGCATTAAATTCCTTCGTTTATTGAAGCGGTCATCACAAGACTCAAACTCAACAGTAGTATCTTACAACTATAAAACAGAAGAAGGTCGCGGCAACATAAACATCACAAAATCTTCATTTAAATTTAAATACTTCAAACACACACCAAACATTAATTTCCCAAAACAAATTCAATCCAGAATAATGATTAAACTTAGTACTCTACCCTCAAGAAATCTTACAAGAATGCTTCACCAATATTTCCAAGACACATTAACATTTTGGACAAAAGTTTCGAACAAGTTTCGTAAACATTTTGTTTGGTATTTGCAATAAACAAAACGTTTTGAAGTTATCTCATGTGGATGGATTGAAAGTTTGACAGCCATTAGAGCATGTTTATGAATGTTTGCTAATGTTTTGGCAGTTTGGTGCTCGAGGATATCTTATGAAAATGTCATAGAAAAATAGTTATTCTATATCTCAGTGATATTATTGTCAAGTTTGTCACTATATAGTTTGACCAAAACTAACCAGTTGGTTGAGAGCAGCGGTAGCCCAGTGGTGCCTCAGTGATATTATTGTCAAGTTTGTCACTATATAGTTTTACCAAAACTAACCAGTTGGTTGAGAGCACCGGTGGCCCAGTGGTGCGTCAGTGATATTATTGTCAAGTTTGGCATTATTTAGTTTTACCGAAACTAACCAGTTGGTTGAGAGCAGCGGTGGCCCAGTGGTGCGTCAGTGATATTATTGTCAAGTTTGGCACTATATAGTTTTACCGACACTAACCAGTTGGTTGAGAGCAGCGGTAGCCCAGTGGTGCCTCAGTGATATTATTGTCAAGTTTGTCACTATATAGTTTTACCAAAACTAACCAGTTGGTTGAGAGCAGCGGTGGCCCAGTGGTGCGTCAGTGATATTATTGTCAAGTTAGTCACTATTTAGTTTTACCAAAACTAACCAGTTGGATGAGAGCAGCGGTGGCCCAGTGGTGCCTCAGTGATATTATTGTCAAGTTTGTCACTATATAGTTTTACCAATACTAACCAGTTGGTTGAGAGCAGCGGTGGCACAGTGGTGCCGGCCCCGACTTACGAACAGTAAGTCGTGGGTTCGAACCCAGACAGGCACAATACTTTGTGTAATTAATTTCATCACCACTGCTCTCAAAACGGTGCAGGAAAACATCGTGAGGAAACCAGCATGCTCTAGAACCAAAAATATCGATGACATGTTGTGACATCTACCAATCCGCACTGGGCCCGCGTGGTGGATTATAGCCCATTCCCTCTCATAGAGAGGAGGCCTGTGTCCCAGCAGTGGGAACATTAATAGGCTGATGATGATGAACCAGTTGGTTATTGTAAGAAGGTTACAAAGATTTTTGTTGTGGCCCGTGTATTAATACGAGTATAGTATATTTTCAATTATTAACATGGCTATGATTCTGGGATTTTTTTGTCTGGCTGTCTTGCTTAATGTTTATATTTTTTGTGGTTTTTTGGTGGTCTCAGTTTCAATTCAAGAGTAATAAGAAATTATGGGCACGTAATTCATTTTAACTTTTCCCGCCGTTTGTTTGTTTCTTATTACTAACAGTAACTCATTTTGTCTAAAGAAAAATAAATACATTATACTTATTTTTATTCGCTTTTCACAAAACAATATTGCAAAACTTTTGCAATATCCAAATTTTGGCCAGTTAAACTGTACCTATTGAAAAGTTTTAGTGAAACTACGAAACACCTGAATTTGATACATAATGTGTTGCGCCAAATTGCTATTTTCGGCAATTAAAACTTTCACAGTCACTGGCCGTTAGTGTTACACTTTATAGGCAAGCTCTTCTATTAGAGCTTGCCTATAAAATGGAACTATTTTATTGTATTTTCATGTTAGTTTTTTGTCGACGCGACTGTTGAGTATGAATAAGGTTCTGTATGGTGTCGGACGTAAAGAATAGCACCATCCCATATCTTCCCGTGGGTGTCGTAAGAGGCGACTAAGGGACTTAGAGAATGGGCAGCAGCGTTCTCTGTGCTTTTGTAACAACCGTACTGCGATCGCCAACTCGCCAAGTGTGGCGATTATGGCAAAAACCCCCCTTTGGGGGAGGCCCATGTCCAGCAGTCATGGACGTCTTTCAGTTGATGAATGAAGGTCCTGGGTTCGATTTACAGGTCAGGCAAAGTGTTATCGGGTTTTTCCATTAGGAATTTCTCAGTAGCAGCCACGGAGTCTGGATTTGTGCTCGGTTGACGGCAATATGTTCGCCCTTTGTTACATGAGCTTAAACATATCTGGTGAAATGTCTTCTATTAAGTACGCCTCTGCCTTCCCTCCGGGGATTACAGTCGTGATATTCTAATATTTGAGAATGAAAACACAAGTTTTAATGTGAGAGTTTTTCACCCGGAGCATTTTTATTGATATGTGACAACGTCAGGTGGAGTCAGTACAATAGAATAGATTTGTATTTGGAACACTATATAGCCAGGATGATTCTTTCATAAATTTAAACCAAATAGGTTCAACAGTTATGTTATGTTTTAGTTAGTCCGCTAATTTACAGTTACTGGGAAAAACCTCCTTCTAATACTGAGAAGGAACGTAGCTACATTTGTTTGTTCACTACCATACTTACGATTTCAAATCAAAATAATTCAGAAGGGTCATTTGTATTGTAATGTTTAATATATTGTGTGTGTTTAATGTGTGTTAATTTGTGCTGTCTATTGAATTCTGTGTGTATTAATGAGGCTTTGTTACTTGAAATAAAATGAATTATTATTGAGTAACGTAGTCATAATTCCATGGCTCTTCGTTGTAACAACTCATCAGTATAATCTTTGCGTTATTTACGTTAACATTGAGCAGACTAGTAAATATAAAAATTGATCACGTTGAAATTCTTTCAAGAAAAACGTAACGTTTTGGAAAGCAAGCAAGTCACTGTTTTAGGCTCTCTAACACACACGCATCAGAGAAGATGCAATCAAACAATAGCCCATGATTGCATCACCCAGCGACAGAACCTTGAAGACCCACTGCTTCCAAAAACACTACAACATAGAGCTCACAGCGGAGTTGTGTGACTAATCAGGAACAAAAGAGCTAATAATCTACACTGATGACTACAAAAACCGACGGTGGGACAGTTTTCGGGGTGTTCTCCGACGACCTAAACATTAAAATATCCAAACCCCTTGGAATACTCAACTCTGTTTCCCAAGCAGACTGTGTGGGTATTATCCAAGCGGCACACGCTATTAAATAATATAAATAATAATAATAATACGCCAGGGAGGTTACGGATACTAATATTCGAATACTCTCCGACAGTGGCTCAGTCATTCAATCCATAAAGAGTAATCAGATAACGTCGAGACTGATACTAGAATGCCATAATGCCCTAGAACGAATCACGGTACTAAACCATAACACGGTAACACTACAATGGATCAAAGGTCATAGTGGATCACTTGGAAACGATGCGGCTGATGAACTTGCCAGAAGAGGATCCAGCTCAAAACCTTGCGGTCCCGAGCCCATTGTGCCCATTCCTTTTAAGCAACTAAGAAGCTGGTTAAAGGAAGACACTCGAATACAAGCGGAGAAATGGTGGACCTCGGCACCAGGGTGTAGGCAATCCAAGGAAGCTATGCCATCCCTGGACACAAAGCTGACCAGGCGCCTTCTGCGCCTGGACAGAGATAGCCTACGACTGGTGGCGGGGACCATCACTGGACACTGAATAAATACTTCCACACCCTAGGAATCACTGACAGTCCCCTGTGCAGAGCATGCATGGAGGCGGAGGAAACGATGGCGCATGTGCTCCTTGAGTGCACTGGCGTTACCAAGATTCACGAGGAGACCCTGGGAACACCAAGATCCCTTGCGGATGTCCTGAGAAGACCGGGAAGTTTGATCTGCATCTGGAGGGAGGTGGGCTGGTTGGAGTAAACGGCCACCACGGCTCACGCACAATCGTCCACTTTAGGGACTAAGTGCGGAAACCAAAACCATGATAGATACGCTCTCTGGTTTCCTATCCTCGCATTAATTCAACAAAAGTAATGATTAACTACTGGTACCTAATACCTTCCGTTTCTAAACATAACTTTTCTTTCTTTTTCCAAATCATACGATATTATTTATGGACCTACCATTTCAAGCGTCATTACACAAGCTGAGATTAAATTACCCGGAAGATTCCCTCAGGTTTATCCACATTATTTAAGGTGTATATCATCATTCATAAGGAGCTCGTGGCTAAATTATAACAGCCGCTCGGGTCGATATTTAGGCTAAGCCGTGCTTACATAGGCTGGTCTGTGGATGGGTGACCACCCAATACATACCGAGTTTCCTCCGTGCCTCGAAAAGCACGTTAAGCAGTTGGTCCCGGCTGTCATTTGTAGATCTTTGACAGTCGTCACAGTCAGTGGCCCAAAAAGTATGACAACCACTTTTTTCCCAAGGGGTATCGTATTACCCAGTAGGTACCAGTACTAACAGGGTTGTGGAGGTCAGATAGGCCGTTGCTCCATGTAAAATATTGGTATTCAGCTGCATCCGGTTAGACTGGAAGCCGACCCCAACATAATTAGGAAAAGGCTAGGCGGAGGATGATTATCACTCACTAGCACTTCGCCCACTACTTCGTCCGCGAAAATTGTGATAACTCAGCTAATTTGCATGACATCGATATAATTTATAACTTTTGTCACTTGGTGATAATGTAGCTTTCTTACGGTGAAATAATTTTTGAAATCGGTCCAGGAGTTTTTAAGTTTGTTCGTTATATACAAAAATACAAATCTTTCCTTCTTTATAATATTACTAGCGGACGTCACGCGGTTTCACCCGCGTAGTTCCCGTTCCCGTGAGAGTACGGGAATAAAATATAGCTTTAGTTATTTAAGTTGAATGTAGCTTTCTAATGGTGAAAGAATTCTTGAAATCGGCGCAGTAGTTTTTGAGTTTATTCATTACAAACATCCACACACAAAATACAAATCTTTCCTCTTTATAATATGAGTGTAGATAGAGATATAGATTAGTGTAGATGTAGATAAGACTAGCCCATTTGGTGTAATCGAGACCATCTTAATGCTTTTTTCCTATGGGGGTAAGCAGAAACAAAAAATACAAAATACAAAAATATTTATTACTTCTCAATCATTGTGTCATACATAAATTGAGGCAGCCCCAGTAAGTTAGAATAGTATTTGTGTCGGGGCTGTCTCGCTCTTCCCATAAGTGGTATCCTAATAATGAAAATGAAGTCAACGAATGGAATAAAAATACAACAAAAAAGGAATAAAATACAAGATAGTTAATTAGAATAGAATAGAATATTCATTTATTCGTTAATGGACAGCAGCAACACAATAGAGCAGCACATACATATACATATAACAACAAACAACTTAACAAATAAAAAAAATAAAAATAAAAATTGAAAAAAAATGAATTGAATTTATTGATTTTTTTTTTTTTTTTTGTATTTTTTTTGATTGATTGATTTTGATTGTTGATTGTTTTTTTTTTTCGTTACGCGCAGCGCTACCTATGACCCAGACCCCGAATCGTGACTCACACGCCGCCGCGTAAGGGAAACAGCTGAATGCCGACACTGCATTCCGTGACGCGCGAGCGCCGGGCGATCGACCTCGCAATGCGGAAATCGTCTACTCAGCACCCAATAATTTCAAGGTGGAACCGTACGGAAGCAAAGAGCTAAGACAAGCACTTCGTTGCACGTATACCTAAGATCAGCTAATAGCAAGAATCCAGGAAGACTTCATTCCATATTCACACTTCGAGTAGGAACTAGGCTAGTTTAGGCTATAGTTAATGTAATTGTTTTACTTTAATATAATTTAAGTAGTCATCTTTGGTTTAATTTCAATCCCCCGATTGCAGCTAACGTAATTGGCGCAGCCGGTAGGATATTCGCGGGCCGGTTCGCGAGCTTAGGGATCTCTAATATCGAAATCCGCGTACGCGAATCGCCTGGGTGGCTATCGAGCCCCGGCATCGAATATTCGAATCTACGGTCCAGCTGCAGTTTCGGGAGGAGAATCCAAACTTCGATTCACGAGAGAGCCAGAGATGAGAAAATTGTAAGTACACTTGAATCGTCCCTGTGTTGCTTCCCTCTTAGTCCTAGAACCACTCAACTTCCAAAATTTCCCACCCGAAAAATTCCAGTTCCCAGGAGCCCGCATCTCGGCTCACTGAGGTGCTATAGATAACGGTAGGGATTTGGATAGTGATAGTAAGAATAGCATAGGTAGTAGCGTAATTAGCGTAAAAATGGCCCACGACCCCGATACGATTTTCAAGGCCCTTCGTATGGTCCCGGAGTTCGACGGGAACCCAAACGTCTTGACTAGATTTATTAAGATATGCGACCAGATAGTAGCCGAGTATGTTAGTAGTGTCCAGGGTAGTGAATTAAGTAACTTGTGTGTGTTAAACGGCATCTTAAATAAAATACAAGGCACCGCTGCCTGTTATATTAACTCCAACGGGATACCCGAAAACTGGCTAGGTATCAGAACGGCTTTAGTCGATAATTTTTCGGATCAACGAGACGAGACCGCCTTGTATAGAGACCTTTCCTTAGCTACGCAGGGAAATAGGACACCTCAGGAATTCTATGAGGAATGCCAAACCTTGTTCAGTACGATGATGACGTATGTAACGTTGCACGACCAAATTTCTACTACAGTGGAAGCGAAACGTACACTGTACAAGAAAGTTACCATGCAGGCTTTTGTAAGAGGATTAAAGGAACCATTAGGATCCCGCATTCGGTGCATGCGTCCCGATACTATTGAGAAGGCCCTCGAATATGTACAGGAAGAACTTAACGTTATGTATTTACAGGAATGTAGGGAGTTTTCATTAAATACCAACCTAGTTCCTCCACGTAGTAGTAATTTTGTAGAGCCAATTCCCAACTGGCCCAATCCTGTAGGAATCAGACCCGACCAACTACCACCACCACAACCATTCGGGTTAAACCCTAACTTTGTTAATCACCAGGTCCAAAACCGCATGCCTAATCATACACAGCATATATTCCACGCACCTTACAACGCTCAGAGTAACATGTTCAGTTTGCCAACTAGAAACGTCCCGGCACAAAATCAAAATCAAGGTCCTATACCCATGAGTGAGGTACCGAATTTTACACCCACCCCAAAGTTATCTGGCTATAATTGGCAAAATTCAGGTAATCTGCCACCAACCAATTACTTTAAAACTCAGGAAATTAACATGAATGAGTGTGCGTCATACGGCGACTCATATTACCCGACGCAGCACTATTACGAGCCGGCCTGGTTCAGTTACGATGACATTTGTCACGATTACAACCCGGTTGCTTCATTGGAGTGCAACTTTACTCCGACTTTAGGCAATGTAGGTGTTCAAGGCAATATTATATATTCAACTGAACCTCAGGCAGGTCCAAGTCAGGTAAATCAGGATTTCCAGGAGGCCCAGAAATCAAAAGAAACAAAGATAGAATTAAATCTCCCGAATCAATCTTCAGAATCAAACCCGAAAGTAAAAACCGGTATCCTAATAAATCCACCTAATGCCATGTATTCCACCATGCCAGTCATACAGAACAAGGTTAAGAGCTCATCTATGAACTTAGTACAAGCTAAGACAGAATTAGAAAACGTTAAAGATTATCTACGTCAGCAAGAGATAATTAAACACTACCATGACGGCAAAACTAATCACCGAGGAATTACCGAATGCTATTTAGCCCTCTCAGGTAAGTATTACTGGCCCAAAATGAAAGACCAAATAGCCAAACTCACCAACGAATGCACTACCTGCAGGCAAGCCAAATATGACCGGAGTCCTATTAGACCCCAGTTTAATATTGTACCCCCGGCAACAAAACCATTCGAGATGGTAGATAGACACATGGATTTATCCCGCCGCGAACGTGAAACAGAATACGTTCTTAAACGACAAGTATTCATTAAGAACCCCTCTGCAAGCCACCAGAAAACAGCACCACGGTATACCCAAGATACCATTCTATCCGATTTACCCATACGCATTTACACGCCTAAAAAACGTAGACTAGTATTCAAAACCAGGTTAAAAAGAGTAAGGAATTCAACCCCCACACTATTTCCAATACAGTTTAATAAATTTAACAATCCAGTTTAATAAACTACGCAAAGTTGGTCAACTTATACGTACTACAAATGGAAATTTAGAAGACTTAAGATTAGAATTAGAATAGAAAATATGTTAGCTATTAGATAAATATTAAACTTAGAACTCAGAGAATACTATGATACTATCATTCCCGGATAGTATTCCAACGAAAAACAGATAGTTATAGCTTCCAGATCTCCTATAATCTCCAAAATTGTTCATGATCTGCACAAGTTATCCAAAGTACCCAACAAAAGCCGTCAAGCCCTTATCCCTACCTACCCCTTTATAGCAACCAATGGGGACTCTTCCGTGTACATAGAAGCAGAATGCTCGAAGTTCAGCAACTGGTATCTCTGCGAGAAAGAAATAACCCATCAAATACGAACCAAAACTGACTGCATCCAAGAACTCATCGTGAACCAAGCCCTCAAGAGTTCCTGCCAATACAGCACAGTATTCCTGGAAAAAGAAGCGATGGAAAAATTAGATGACCAGCACTACGTTCTATCGTTTCCAACTCCAACAAAAGTACAAACAGTCTGCGGGAGGGAAGACTTCAATTCACTACAAGGAAGCTACCTCGCTACCATACCCATCAATTGCTACCTCCGTACCAAGGAACTAACCATAATCAACGACAACGATATAATACAGGGCCAGCCCCTGAAACTAATGGACATACCCTACGATGCGGAGGCACCGGGAGCTGCATTAACCCAAGTTCATCTCAGCTCAACCGACCTAGAAGGACTACACAGCATCCAGAACCAAGTTATGACGAGCCAGCCGATAGAACTCAAAAGACTACAATCGGACATCATATACCACACGACCATACCCTTCTACGTTGCGCTACTAGGTGCAGGCGCACTCGTCATAGCCACACTGGGCTATCGCAGAAAATGGTTTTGCAAACGCACTGAAGCACCCAGAGCTGAGGGATGCACCCGTGAGGAACCCGAAAGGCGGGAGGAGAACCACACACCCAGAGGACAAGTTCCAGAAACATTTTCTCTCAAAGTTCTAAAATAGTTCCTGATCTGCGGGTGGAGACGTTACGCGCAGCGCTACCTATGACCCAGACCCCGAATCGTGACTCACACGCCGCCGCGTAAGGGAAACAGCTGAATGCCGACACTGCATTCCGTGACGCGCGAGCGCCGGGCGATCGACCTCGCAATGCGGAAATCGTCTACTCAGCACCCAATAATTTCAAGGTGGAACCGTACGGAAGCAAAGAGCTAAGACAAGCACTTCGTTGCACGTATACCTAAGATCAGCTAATAGCAAGAATCCAGGAAGACTTCATTCCATATTCACACTTCGAGTAGGAACTAGGCTAGTTTAGGCTATAGTTAATGTAATTGTTTTACTTTAATATAATTTAAGTAGTCATCTTTGGTTTAATTTCAATCCCCCGATTGCAGCTAACGTAATTAGAGCAGCACATACATATACATATAACAACAAACAACTTAACAAATAAAAAAAATAAAAATAAAAATTGAAAAAAAATGAATTGAATTTATTGATTTTTTTTTTTTTTTTTGTATTTTTTTTTATTGATTGATTTTGATTGTTGATTGTTTTTTTTTATTTTTATTATTAATTACTTACTTTAACAATACAACACCACCTGCTAAGATCCTTACATACTCCTTTCGGCTCATCCACGTTCATAAATCTAATCACACACGCTCGCTGGTTGCAAGAACTACGCACCTGACCTTTTTGAAGAACGGCACCAATAAGGTCAGTGTTTTTCTTTCCAAGTAAAGTTAAAGATATTAGTAGTCTTTACTTTAATCTTAATAGTGTCACGTTTTAGAAGAAGTGTGCGGGACTTGGCTGTGAGACAGAATTGTACGTGCTAGATTTAAGATAGTGGAGTAATGGAAAAATAATAGTTTACGAAAAGAAAAAAAAAACTGAAAAAGTATTTATTTGGGACTCTGCAGAAGAAACTAGTGAAAGAAAAAATGTTACGGGAGTCAGGATGAGTCTGGAGACAAGTTAAGAAAGACTTAAATGCCGTAGTTAGAGAAATTTCAAGGGCCTTATTTCTGGAGATAGAAAAAAAATGGTAGTTTACTCGACTGGGGACTAATTTTGAGGGGTCTAAATACTTTAGTTTTGCAGACAGAAAATAGTTTAGTGATTCGTCCGTGAAAGTCTAATTTTACGTAGAGGGTCGTTCTTGTGCCTAGCTTCTGAGGTTGGCAGAAAAAAGAAAAAGAAAAATTGCGGTAAGAATCTCGGAAATTCATGGCTATTTGGTAACTCTAACTAGGGATTCTTAACTCTATTTAACTAACGTCAAGGACTAAAATTGATTCATTGATTCACGACGCGAATGGCGCAGCGGTATTGAGGCTGCCTTACGTTTTTGGGGTCCCAGGTTCGCATCCTGGTAGGAGCAAATGTTTGTGTGATGAGCATGGAAATTTGTTTCCGAGTTTGTTTGTTGTTTATAATAAGTATGTATTTACAAACAAAAAAAAATATGTAAGTAGTATCAACTATATAGTGTCCACGACACAAGCCTCGTTGCTTAGTGTGGCCGCTAGAACAATTAAAGCTAAATAATAGAAGAAACAAATATAACAAATAAAAACGATATAACTGCTCATCTTTCCCTAGTGAGTAGTAAAACTTTGAGATTTATACATTCGCATAGTAATGTAGGTAAACAAGAAAAAAGAACGATCATAACAAAGTACTTACTGTAAAGAACCCACGAATATAACAACTCCTAAAATGAACAGTTTCTGGATAGAAACTTTCAGAACTGTTGGATGTAGATCGAAGTTTAGTAAGGGTTGTCACGCATGCAAACTGTAAGTAATACATGTTATAGGGTTGGAGGTACAGCTCCTAGTTACGAGCACCTATGTATATTATTTTTACGTTCAGTCAGATTAAAGACGTCCACTGCTGGACATAGGCCTCCCCCAAGAGATAATCATTGCGGATAAATATTCAATATCTTAGTGAAAACCGCAGTTAAAAGTTCTAAGCGGAACACAGAGGTAAAACATACGACTTGGTTTCGATATACGTAAAGGTAAGAAAAGACAAAGCTAAAAGGTAGGTAGTATAAATAAAACTCCCGTGTCCACGCACAATGGTCCACTTTAAGGACTAAGTGCGGAAACCTAAACCCCATGGTAGAACTCTCGTGTCACGTTGTTTGTGGTCGCACTCCTCCGAAACGGCTCTACCGATTTTTATTTATGTATATTTGGTGGGTATGAGAATAGGTCGTATAGTATAGTTTTCCACCATAATTTGTATGGGAGAACAACGTTTGCGGGGTCAGTTAGTAATGATATTATATAATTATTTTCCTCATAAATCTTTAAGCTCTTTTAACAGCCTATATCCTCTAAGTTATTAGAAACAAAACAACTAAGTAAGTTCCCAAACTATTGGACGTAGGTATCAGACAAGTAGAACTAACTGTATTAGCGCTGTCACGTTCAGAAACCTACCGAAGTACTTACCTAGGTACGTGTTCCGTGAAATTCTGGAACAGTACGGTTCCAAGGAGGCTGTGGTTACAACGTTACACAACCATGTGGTGGGTACGGAGTTGTGTCTTGAACATAAAGCTTGCGGTTTCGAAACCTGGGATTTGTACGTGTTCAGTTAATAGGAGGTACGATTCGCAAAGGGAGATGTTTTAAGGAAATCCTGAGAGCCTGTCTACCTGGCAACAACGACTTTCAAAACTTTTTTTACTTTTTACTCGAAAGCGTGATGCAAAGGAGAGTAATGACTTTATCAATCAATGTACGTTGTTCCTTATTGACGCTCTAGCTTGATAACGAAGGAATGTAAAATAGGGCGAAGCGGGAATAAAATAATTAAAAATATGTTTTGGGACAAAGGAAGCATATTGTTTGGGTCGATCCAGGATTTTGATATGTGGGCCGAAACTTAGTGGGACGAACGAAGAATAAATTACATGATGCTAACATTTTCGATAACAATCCCTTCCTGGTAAAACAACAGCCACAGAGGCTTTAAAAAAAATTAAAATAAAAAAATTAAATAAATAGTGTTTTATTGCAGGCAAAAATACCCATATACAAGAAAAATACAATTGAAACAGATAAAGTAGTAAAGAAATCATTAATACCTACTCATAAAAATATCATTCAATTCATTAAAAATCATAAAATATCATTCAATTCAATAAACATCATAAAATATCATTCAATTCATTACTTAATATCAATAAAAACATTCAAAAACAATTTAAACATGGAGGTATGTATAGGTACCCATAGTCTTCAAAAATACCATTAATTTTATCGTCATTTTTTGTGTGCTTTGTTTCTGCTTATTATTTTGTAAGGTACCTAGTATCTATATTATGTCAGCTGAGCATATTTAATCACTAGCAACCTGCCCGGCTTTGCACGGGTGCCATGTAGCATATTATTATGCATACTTATAATAAACCCTACTCTTAAATCACTCTATCTATTGCTGAAAAAACCGGCCAAGTGCGAGTCGGACTCGCGCACGAAGGGTTCCGTACCATTATTATCAAAAAAAGGGCAAAAAAATCACGTTTCTTGTATGGGAGCCCCCCTTATATATTAATTTTATTCTGTTTTTAGTATTTGTTGTTATAGCGGCAACAGAAATACATCATCTGTGAAAATTTCAACTGTCTAGCTGTCACGGTTCATGAGATACGGCCTGGTGACAGACAGACGGACAGACGGACAGACGGACAGACGGACAGACGGACAGACGGACAGACGGACAGACGGATAGACGGACAGACAGCGAAGTCTTAGTAATAGGGTTCCGTTTTTACTCTTTGGGTACGGAACCCTAAAAATGCATCAAAATTCGTTGCGTACTTCATCATTTCATCATCATTTCAGCCGAAAGACGTCCACTGCTGGACATAGGCCTCCCCCAAGTGTCGCCACATTGACCGGTCCCGTGCGACTCGCATCCAGCGGATTCCTGCAACCTTCACCAGGTCATCGGTCCACCTAGTGGGAGGCCTTCCAACGCAACGTCTTCCGGTTCGCGGTCGCCACTCCAGAACTTTTCGGCCCCATCGGCCATCCGTTCTGCGTGCAATGTACCCTGCCCACTGCCACTTAAGTTTGGCAATTCTTCGGGCTACGTCGGTAACCTTTGTTCTCTTGCGGATGTCTTCATTTCTGATTCGATCGCGCAAGGAAACTCCGAGCATAGCCCTCTCCATTGCTCTTTGGATGACTTTAAGCTTTCTGATGAGGCCCATTGTGAGCGACCACGTTTCGGTCCCGTATGTAATCACTGGCAACACACACTGGTCATAGACTTTCGTCTTGAGACACTGCGGTAGGTTGGACGAGAAGATACCGCGCAATTTCCCGAACGCTGCCCAACCGAGTCGGATTCGACGATTGACCTCTTTCTCGAAGTTAGACCTACCTAACTGGACTGTTTGTCCCAGGTACACATAATCGTCTACAACTTCGAGAGTAGAGTCTCCGATCTTGATAGGAGGTTGCGTACTTACATGTAAAGATTCAGCAGGTTTGTACCTATTCTTGCAAACAATCTAGTACTAAATAGTAGAATAACAGCTATGCGATCATAATCGATTTGCCTAAAGACTTACTTGAATAGGCACCAGCCGGGTTACCTCGCATCGCTCACTGACAAAAAAACGAAACAACAATTTATCAAATAAGAAAGTGTTTCAACTTAATGTAAAGAAAGTGTTTCAACTTAATGTAGTGGGCCGAAACAACTTTGGGTAAAACATAACAAAGTGTCAATATAGCCAAAAACTATACACGGAAAGTTCGCAACTATCGGAGTATCGGCCCTGCTAACTTAGTTGGGGTTGTCACGCGCGTGCCTTTGTAAGTACGTGTCTGAGGGGAGAATAATTTGGTACAACTGTGACTGTTTTGATGGTAGCTGTACCTACTTTAGGGTATTCGGTAAACCTTTCTATTTTTTTTTCGGGTGGGAAATCATCAAATCTCGCTCTGGGCGGAGCGGAATGGGAGTGTCAGACTTTTACTACCTAAAACCCATCCATGTTCCTTCTTCGCCCTTTGTATTCCAAGGCACGGTATCTCTTTCGAACAGTCCCGCAACCTCGGCAGGCATCGGCCCTTGCGGACCCCTTCCTTTGCTGACATCTCTTTGAGGCGCGCGTGGAACACGAACGCGCCGTCGACACGGCCTGTCGTCGTCTTACGTACGGACTTCAATAAGCAATAATGGTTTTTCTTATTCCTTCGCTGCCCTTCTGTTAGCATGAACGCGCAATGTAAACGTAACGAAAATACGTCGATTTTTTAATAGAAAATATAAATAAATAAATAAATATTGCTGGACATTACACACAGCGCTATCTAGTGCCACACTAAGCAACGAGGCTTGTGTCGTGGACACCAGATAGTTGATATACTACATAGATACTTTTTGTTTGTAAATACATACTTATTATACATATAAACATCCATGACTCGGAAACAAATGCAAATGCAAATGGAATATAGTTATCCTATAGCATTTAAGTTAAATTGATTCTAACTAGCACAATTAGCTTATCATCCATAGATAAATAAATATGAATAAGTTCTTAAAATTATGAAAATATTTTATGTTAGACGAGTATTTTTAATTTTTAGATCGACGTCGAATCCGAGGCAATTTCAATCTTTTCTCCGGAACCGTGTTATTTGGTTTTTAGAAGTTATAATAGCAGGACAAAAACCTGTGACATGCTGTGTTTAATGATTTATTTATTGGACTACGGCAATCCCTTACTGTATCTTTATAAAAAAGCAGTGTAGCTCTAAGAGCTACGCTGACGTTATGGGAACATTCGGAACAGACTACTGTCTGTTCCGAATGTTCCCATAACGTCTTCCTGGATAAACTACATTTTCGTGGAAAATCTATGCCTCTATAGCTTTTATTAACAACAAGTACTTCAACATCGCAATTATCGAATAGTTTCGTAATAATACCTATAGTTATACTGCACTACATCCATGTGACGATAAACTATTATTTCAATACATTCCTCTAATAAAACAAATCTCACCATCATCCCGACAAAAGACAGAAATCCCACCCTTATAAAAGTTACATCACATAGCTGCAGCGCCTTAAAGCGATAAAGCGCCGTAGCGATATTTTTCAGCGTTCCCCGTCCCATTCACAAAGGGATTGTGTTTCACAGAGGGTTGTGAGCTCGACAGCCGTATTGTATGGCCGTGCATAGGATTCCTTTTACACTCAACACAACATTCTTCTTATAGATAGCGCAGTTATTAAATCATCTTCTGGATTATCTTTTTTCTTTGATACGAAAGGAATTATGTCAACAATATGATAATGGCCTCGTTTTAAAGCTGGCGTTTGTAGGCAGAAGGTTTTTGTTCTATTGTGAGCTTAGTTTAATTAGAAACGTGTTTAGTTTAGGTAATTGGTGAATTAGGTCCTGAAATGCGTAACGATTCTATAGTTCTATAGTTGGTGCTAGTTAAGATGAGAATAGCGGTCACTGACCCTCCTACATTTATTAAACTTCTTTACTTTAAAAACCAAAAATAAGCCTGTTCAAGTCTTGAATCGTCATCTATCGTGATCTTCAACATTGTTTGTAATGAAAAACGATACATGGTTTATTTGTTTTGGTTCGTACGAAGAGATATTAGGGAAAGGGCAATGACTGCTATTCTCATCTTAACTGGCACCAACTATAGCTGACCTTCTTTTAAATAAAATAGCATCATGATTGTCTGTTTTCCCAAAAGGTAATGTCCATAGTAGCTACATCCACATTTTACCAGTTATTTTAAAGTCCCATAACCGTAACTGCTTCGTTGGCCTAGAGGTCGCAAGCGCGACGGCTGAGCATGAGGTCCTGGATTCGATTCCGGGGTCGGGCAAAGTGTTATTGGGTTTTTCCAGCAGGAATTTCTCAGTAGCAGTCACGGAGTCTAAGTTTGTGCCCAGTTGATGGCAATAGGGTTGCCCTCTATTACATGAGACTTAAAACATAACTGGCAAAATATGGGTGTACCCATTATACTATTAGGTACACCTCTGCCTATCCCTTCTTCTATTACAGGCGTGATGTAATGTTTAAAGTTCCATGTAATAGGAGGCGTCTATTGCCATCAACTTGACAACTTTGACTCAGCGCTAGTGAGGCTGCCTTATGTTCTTAGGGTCTCGGTCCCGGTCCCGGTAGGAGCAAATGTTTGTGTGGTGAGCATGGACATTTGTTTCAGAGTCATGTTTAGATATGTATAATAAGTATGTATTTACAAACAAAAAGTATATTGTAGAAGTGTATTTAGTAATGTCAGTTAAAATATATAATAAACTACCTGATGAAATTAAAAATGAACAAAAATTTAATTTAATATCTTTATAAATAAATTAAAACAATTTCTAATCTGTAAATGTTATTATAATGTACATGAATATTTAAATGATAAATTTAATAAATAAACAATAATATCAAAAAAAATTACCAATGATAATAATAATAATATATAATTATGTATAATTTAAATAAATATTAATGTATAAATCCAATATATGAGTGGTAAAAATTATATGTACTTACACAACTACACACATCAAAAGTATCTAGGGATCAACATATATTTTTGCAATAACTTTTCTCCTGATTGATATTAATTAAAATTTTCTTTAAGGATTCATCAAATAAAGTGTTTTCGTTTGTCACAGTAACGATAAACCAAGTCACCTTTGCATTAATAAATAAATTTGCCATTTTCCTAATAAAGGGATTTTTGACATTTGAACCACTAACATTAAAGTTCGAAAAAATGACTGAAAACACAGTTTTCTTTAAAATTTTATTGGGTAACTTAAACAATTAATAATCCGTGTTTCTACCGCGAACACTAACAACACAAGAACATCGGTTTGGCATACTCAAAATGAGTTCATCCAAATCACGCTGTGGAATGGCCGCCCATGTTCGTTTCAACAACAAAAAAAGGTCTTCTTGCGACTGGATACCCTCCATATTCGGCAGAGCTCTTCTCTGTAGCATATCCCATGCATGCTCAATCGGGTTCAAGTCTGGCGACTGAGCAGGCCAGGGCAGGACATTGATGTTAGCTGCGGCGAGAGTCTGTCTTACAACTCTTGCGGTGTGCGGTCGTGCATTATCATGCATTAACTGAAATAAGGGACCGATTTGCACTTGTAGAGGAACGATGACGTCTGATACAATCGTCTCAGCATAAATTTGAGCGTTGAGGTTGCCTCTGATCCAAATCAACTCAGTTCTTCCGCCGATCCAAATACCCGCCCATACCATGATGGTTCCACCACTATAAGGATGGACTTCCTGGCAGGATTTTAATCGCTGTTGGCGTCCAGGGGTTCTCCAGTGTCGTATACGTCTTGTATCCGGTCTCATACCAAAACGAGACTCATCAGAAAAGCACACGAAACGCCATTGTTCTTCTGCCCAATTTCTGTGTTCAAGAGCCCATTGATATCGAATCCTACGATTGTGCATTGCTATAGGTGGTACCCGTAGCGGTCTTCGGGAATGAAGGTTCACTTCATGCAAGCGGTTTCTGACTGTTTGGTCGCTAATTAAGTTCCCTGAAGAGTGATGAAGCCTCACGGCTAACATCATGGCGGTTATTGTTGGAGCTCTTCGAGTTTAAATTTGAATGTATCGGTCTTGTCTCCGTGTGGTGCAGCGATACCGTCCTCCATGGCGCTCAGCCACGGTACCAGTGCTTCGGTAACGTGTCCAAAGTCGACTGATAACACTCTGACTTGTATTCAGAGCTAAAGCTACAGTACGTTGCCGGGAACCAGCTTCTATCATTCCCACGGCTCTGAGCATTTCTTCCCTGCTTAAATGACGTCGCCGCTCCATAATAACGTTGGTTTTAATCAGTAGTAGGGAAACAGTAGCACTAATAATGTCTTCAATGCGTTGTATGTTTTTATAGGGAAAATATTGACAGCTTATTTTCATCTTTTACTCGAATTTGATTGAGAGTTCCTGATTCAAATTATGAAATGCACCAAAAAGGATCCATATAAATTTATAAAATCATAAATTTATTACAAAGCCACATCTCAATCTCAAGAAATCCGCATAAAAATGCTTGATCCCTAGACACTTTTGATGTGTGTAGTAATGAGTTATAAAATTGTTAACAACTATCTATAATAGCCCTCCTCCTAATTTTTATGTTGTTATGCCCGACAGGGCCCACAATGCTCCAAAACGAATGTATGTCTCCTACCACATAAGTTCACATTGTGGAATGCAATAAACGTATTGAGTATTGAGTATCTATATAGTATATCAACTATCTGGTGTTCACGATACAAGCCTCGTTGCTTAGTTTGGCACCTAGATGGTGCTGTGTTAAATGTCCAGCGATATTTATTTATTTTGTAGAACTAGGCAATAATACAGACTCCGGTCTGCTACTGAGAAATTCGAGATTGAAAAACCATTTTCCATTTTAAATCGAACCCAACTAGATAAACCATAACCCTCCTCCCCGTAGTCGGGTAAAAAAGGCAGCAACATAAACATACTTACTGATTTTCCTTTTACTTAGGTACTTTATCTTAATTTAATAACTTCGTATCTAAATACACACGGATTGTTGGAGAAAGGTAGAAAATCAAATAAAACCTGTATTGCGGTCAGCGAGGTAGATCGAATTTACGGGAACGGACGAATATTCTGAACGAATCCTGAACCGAGGGGCGGGTCATATCCGCGGTGTTTCTTTGTTTGAAATACTCTTTAGAACAAAGGAGAACCGTCGAATTTAGGGTTACGAGATTTTTAGCCAAAGGTGTGCAAACATATTATGCATGTTTCCAAATTCATTTAGGTTACAGTATTACTTTAACTTTAACAAACAATAACGTCAAATAGTGTAAATTAAATTGATTTCAGGATGGTGCTAGTCTTCTTCATTAGTATAAATTTACCTTTATACGTGAGTTAAGAAGTTATTCTTATAAACAACAAGCCATGGGCCATATTCTTTTTTGTTGTAGACAGGCTGTCTTACTTTTTCTTGGCAAAACTGGCTCAAGCTGGTTTTGATTGCTGTTACCCTTTTGAGGTGAATTATTTTAAAAAGAGTAGTGAAAATAGTTTTTAGAAATTGTAAAAAATACGTCCTTAGAGTTTAAATAAAGTGTCATTATGGCGGATGATGGCAAAGTCAAAAAACTTTTTTTTTCCGTAGTTTTTGTCAATCATAGATCTAACTTAGGCTGGCGGCACTGCCACGTTGGATGGCAATGCTTATATCCTTTTAAACTAACAATGACCAATCTTGTCGGAAGTAGTGGTCACTCTAAAAGAATACACGATTCCAGTTTTAATATCAAGTCAATTTCAGCGACCCGTCCTGTTGGCTACATTCCCATCCTTCTTTCATGTCCATCAACGCTTACCACAGCTCCAATTTTAATCTCAAAATTCGAAAAGCCTGTCAATTCTGCAAACGAAGTTGCAGCTATCACCTAGCTTGGCGAGTAACCGCTCCTTTTCAGTTGAGTTCTATCACATCGCCATGAACTACACGCTCTGTAGCGACATGTTGCAACAGGGCTACGGGAAAAATAAATGAAATGCCACGAGACACCGCGACGCGCGGTTCTCAAGCGAAAGAAACAACGTGCTTGTCAATGCGTTGCGAGTTGTGTCGCAAGTAGCGTCTCAAGTCAGGTCACAAGTCGTGCCTCAAGTCCCGAGGCAAGTCATGTCGTAGGTCGCGTCTCAAGTCGGGTCGCAAGTCGGGTCGCAAGTTGCATCGCAAGTCGTCTCTCAAGTAGTGCCGCAAGCAGTGTAAGTCACGTCACAAGTCATGAATCAGAATCAGAATCAGAATCAGAAATCTTTATTTGTTAAACATAGGTACTTACCTACATAAAGGTGTTAGGTTAACATATTTGAGCGCTATGTTTTGCCGCGAAGGCATACAAATTTTAAATAAAATTTAATTAAAAAACTAAAATACTTAAAAAACTAAATAAAAAGAAACAAGATAAAACAAAGGTCGCAAGTTGCATCGCAAGTCGTCTCTCAAGTAGTGCCGCAAGCAGTGTAAGTCACGTCACAAGTCATGTTGTAAGTCGTGTCGCAAGCTCCGTCGCAAGTCGTGTAAGTCACGTCACAAGTCATGTTGTAAGTCGTGTCGCGAGTCGCGTCTCAAGTGGCATAGCCTGTGGTTGTGATCGGGGCGTTACATAGCAACCCTTGTGCAAATGCATATCAGTAAAATCTACCTCTCTAGCAGACGGGTGCCTGTGTTCCGTTGGTTTTATTTGAATTCCATCTACGCCTGTGTTTGTATCCGGTTCCGTTCAGATATCAAGGTACGGCTGCAAATCAAAGTGTTACGCAAATATTTTTGTTTCAGTTGAATAATATTCTAAACGTGGGGGCTTGTTTCCAAAACGTTATGATTCTACGCGAAAGTGTTGGTAAAAACCTTTTCTAAATAAATGTTTATTAATTGTGTAACGGAATTCATGTATATTAAAACAGCTTGTATGTCCAGTCGGTTGAACTTGGACGAAACAAAAAGTGTCGTAACAGATCATTTTATAGTTTCTACCCACACCCATGGAAAAACGCGAGAGTTTATGTAAGTACATAAAAAATGAAGTAGCGATATCTACCACAAAAAACCGGCCAAGTGCGAGTCGGACTCGCGACATTAGACAAAACGGCAAAAAAAACACGTTTGTTGTATGGGAGCCCCCCTTAAATATTAATTTTATTCTGTTTTTAGTATTTGTTGTTATAGCGGCAACAGAAATACATCATCTGTGAAAATTTCAACTGTCTAGCTGTCACGGTTCATGAGATACAGCCTGGTGACAGACAGACGGACAGACGGACAGACGGACAGACGGACAGACGGACAGACGGACAGACGGACAGACGGACAGACGGACAGACGGACAGACGGCCAGACGGACAGACAGCGAAGTCTTAGTAATAGGGTTCCGTTTTTACCCTTTGGGTACGAAACCCTAAAAAAAATAACCACTAAGATCATAAAACGAACAAAACTGTTTTCCCACCAAACATAATTTCAATCGGTAGCACAACTTATTTTTCACAACTTCTTTCACAAAATTTTCTTTTACCTCAAAAAAGCAGACATAATAGACCCATTTTATATCGCAGACCCATTTTGACCCGAACACAAAAATGCAGGACAATGGACCCACAAAATAAATTTCTGTACCTACCCACACAATCTTTGTGGCAGGTAGCCTTACCTTTGTTAAGAGGTTTAAGTAGGTCATTTATTGACCCTAATTAGTTGGCGAAATGAACAAGGGTTGTAAGGGTGGTCATAACCTTGGTCATATCTTATTTCACTTGACTGTACTGTAAGCCTAGAGGACGTAATAAATGAAATATTATTATCTGCATGTGTAATATGGAGAACATAATATTCTAAAGATGTGAGAGTAAGTTCGGAGTAAAAAGAAGAAATAGTCTAAGACCGAACCAGTGGTACCCAAGACAATACAAAATAAAGAAAGGGGATGTACCTATTGATAACACTGAGGTACTATAACGCAATATAACGGATCGTTTTCGTCTAACTACGCAGCGTAGTAAAGCGCGTAGTTAACCGTCAACGAAGATGTAGCTACGGCTGTTTCGTTTCCAACCATATTACGCATTATAATTTTTTTAATCAAATCCATGACTATCGAAATCTATGAAACGTTACCTTTTATGATTAATTCTAATACTAGTCCCATTACATCTAAAATCCCGATGGTTCACTATAGTTTCTGCCATAACTGGCAGCAACTATAGTGAACCATCGGGATTTTTGGATCGGAATAGCGGTCATTGCCCTTTCCCTAATATCTCTTCGAACAAACCAAAACAAATTTAAAACCATGTATCGTTTTTCATTAGAAAACATGTTGAAGATCACGATAGATAATGATTCAAGACTTGAACAGGTGGCCTACCATGACGTCTTAAAGCAGGATCGTTATATTCTTGTTCTAATGTGGGTAAGAGACGGAGCTATAGAGGACGTGTAGCGCCATCTCTTTCTCTCACTGGAATAAAATTAAAACGATCCTGCTTTAAGACGTCATCGTAGGCCACCTGGCTTATTTTTGGATTTCAAAGTTAAGAACTTTATTAAATGTAGGTGGGTCAATGACCGCTATTGCGATCTTAACTGGCAGCAACTATAGTACCAATTAA
The DNA here is from genome assembly GCA_905147715.2 of Xestia xanthographa. NCBI lineage: Eukaryota > Metazoa > Arthropoda > Insecta > Lepidoptera > Noctuidae > Xestia > Xestia xanthographa. The sequence goes on along the minus strand of LR990657.1, from coordinate 2,831,105 downwards.
CCATCAACAGGCTTACAGTAGTATTATAGTATTATGTTATACTTACGCTTCATATTCACTATTCATAATACTATTCATCATCCTTTTTATTTGTTTATATTTCTACACTCAGCAAATCGATTTAAATACGATTCTTTAACTTGGAAATAGCTGAAATAAAATATTATTATAATTTTCATGTTGTGATATTTACGTCAAGCGTCAAATTGTCAAACTGTCAGTTAGTTTTTTAATTCTCTTTCTGCTCAGTCTATGGTCTAGCTCTATGATTTCTCTTTTTGGTTTGTAAAATTTAAATTATTTTTATCAATATGTGTTAGCCATTATATTTTGTAGATTATTACGATTGTTTACTAAATAACTTAATATTAAATTATATTATAAAATTCTTTACGCACTCATGGATATGTCCTGGCTGACTACACTTGTCAGTTGAGATGATGGCCACACTAAGAAAACTAAGATTTGAAAAAGGAAGACTACTTTGGGAGAAACGAGCTGACGGACGGCTGAAAGGTCGACTCTGGAATCTGATTTGAGGAGTATCAGAGAGCAGCTTGGTTTTGGCGGTGAGATTCTTAAACTGCCCAGGGGATCCAACGAAAGTTTCACCCGGGACTTCTACTCCCGATGTTCGGAGGCTAACTACGTGCCTGTCCGTCTACTGGTCTCGCAGGGCTGTCCTACGTCTGGCCCTGAGTTCTGCACTGTCTTGCTGCTGAGCTGTCCTGGTGAACTCTTGAGATCTGCGCTGCCGCCGTTTCTACTGCTTCAGAGCTCACTTCAAGGTTACTCCGGTATCGACCTGCTACCCTGACGCCTGTTCCCGTTCTTACAGTGTGGTAAACTCATTATTGTCCATCTAAGTGCATAAACTTTAAAACTGAGTGCGTGCTAGGTAGTTTTTTATAACTAGCTGTATTTTTTATCTTTCCTAAATTAAAATTGTATTTGAACAAGTCTGCTTATCCTTTTATTTTAATAGGATCAAGTAGATCTGTTACAGTATGCCCACGTTGCGTTGTCCAAACGGACGGGTATTGTGGGCACAGCTAATCCGAGCGCTGAGTGTCGAGCAAATACGGCGCGTTTGGTCGGATGGGCACGCTATGGATTGTTCAGAATTGTAGGCAAAGACTGGTGTATGCGTGTAGTTATGATTAGTATTATTGGTTATTCATTCTTGGAATAATTCTTAATAATAACAGCCACCACCATGGGTAACTACAGAGTTATTTATTATGCCTTGTGACAGACCGTAGCATCATTTCACTGTTGTTTTTGTTTCGACAGTTCAAAAGTGCCTAACTAGCCTACTTGAAATAAGTGTTTTCATTTTTATTTTAACACGTTCCGATCGTTAAGGTTAAGGCTGATGCTCCAGGGTAGCCCGCAAAATTCAAATTTTCTTTTAAGAATGATTTATATAAGAATGATTTTGACCTTGGAAAAGTAATTTTTACACCTTTATGAACTTTGAGGGTTGTATTGATGATTTTGATGATTATAATTCTGTAACTTAATTCTTAACGCCTTACAGTCGCAAACAATATTTTAATCAACATACAACCTAGCACTGGCCTGCAAATTGCAAAAAACGTAAGAAAATTTGAATTTCGCGGGCTACCCTTGAGCATCCACCTTAAGCCACATTTGACCGTCGGCCCGTGGTTGGATCCATTAAGAACCGAGTTTCTTCCGTGCCTCGGAAAATACGTTAAAAAGTCGGTCCCGGCTGTCATTTTGTAGGTCTTTAACAGTCATTACAGTATTATCAGTGGTCCGAAAGTCTGACAACCAGTCTTACCAAGGGGTATCGTTCTACCCAGTACTAATTGGATTGTGCAGTTCAGATAGGCAGTCGCTTCATGAAAATACTGGTATTTTGCCTGCATCAGCTTACACTAGAAGGCAACGATTTTTTTTTAAATTCTTTATATTCAAAAGGAGCGATGTGGCGAAAAACATTTCGCTAGTTGTTCAACTAAAAGACATATTTTTGCAACATAATATTTCACTTATTCACATTCTTTAAAACAATAATTTAACACAGAATATTTAAATTATTAATATTGTATGGATTTTGTATGATATAACATTCGGTATATAAATCTACAAAAATATGGCTCACCATTTATTTTTTATCCATAACTTTGAAAGCTAGAACATCGATCGCCTATAGGTTCCCAAATAAATTGTGTTTTAACGTTACTAATATTTTTATCAGGTGTTGCGGGTAAATCTGATTTATCGGCAATTAATTTATGTTTTGATCCTTTTTAGGGTTCCGTACCCAAAGGGTAAAAACGGAACCCTATTACTAAGACTTCGCTGTCTGTCCGTCTGTCCGTCTGTCTGTCACCAGGCTGTATCTCATGAACCGTGACAGCTAGACAGTTGAAATTTTTCACAGATGATGTATTTCTGTTGCCGCTATAACAACAAATACTAAATATAGTCAATGGTACGGAACCCTTCGTGTGCGAGTCCGACTCGCACTTGGCCGGTTTTTTTTTAATGTACATTATATACTACAACTAGAACTATATAATAATTACAGAAAATTACTATAGGGTGTAAAAAACCCCTTAACGAAGCCGAAAGGCACTTATTCTCCCCGTTGTACTACACCATACCTGGAAACCTTCAAGTTACGGAGATATTGGGGTCAAAGATCCAATTTTTTGTCAATTTGTTTTTTTAAATACAAGTTTTTAATGTAAGATTTTTACTTTAAACACCTACACGACCCCCGCACTATTCAATCCATCCATCAGAATGTTTTGAGGGCGTTACATTGAGTTTCCCAGCAATAATTTTTGCGTAAAGTTACTTAGTTTGCTGTACAGAATGCCTGGTTGACGGTTTCGTGATGAGGTTGTTTACACTTTAAACCCTGTATTAAAATGTATTAGTTTGTCTTGTGATCGGGCTTGAAAACGATTGCTTTATCGGTGCGGCGGCGGTAAAAAGCACGACATGAATATACATTCAAATACTGCTAAAATCATTACCCTTTATTTTGGCTTCGCCGTAATCGAGTAAAAAGAAACTAAAGCAAGCTCTTACGCTTTCAATGTACTATTTAACGATGGCAAAATACTTCAACAGCTCTACCATTTGTAAAATAAAATAGACCATAATTTTTGTATTCTCTGAACAGTTTGGTTATTGATTCAGGCGCGTTTCAATTCCGGTTGATCTGCGCAACATATTTTCCATACAAATTTCGGGGGGCTATTACTCCACTGTTTGTCATGGTACAACTAAAGTTAAACATGGTATCGTTTTGTCTCATTATTAATTGTGTCTGTACGGAAACAGAATAGTAAAATAAAAAGCCATTCAAAAGTTACGAGCTACCAAAGATTCATTTTTATTGCCAATTTTAACGTAACTTTGGGCGTAAATTAGTAATAAAAGAAGTGTCAAGTTTCCAAAACAAAGTCGGTACCGACACAGCACAATTATCGAAGAATTCAATAAATTTTACTTGTAATTGATTTATGCAGTGGTTTTTTCATAAAACCCGATTTTCCAAAGGCCTTTTCGTATTTTTTTACGCGCGCCTTTTACTAGACTTATCGTGCATCTCACTGAACAATGTTTCCCCCGCTGCGGTGCGCGGTGCGGGAGGACGACGACGACGTTCACGCACACATTAACAATATGTCATACGCGCGTAGGGTGGTGGTACCAATTATCGACCGTGTCAACTTTTTTTGAACTTTTACTACTTGTAATTTTTAAGTGCTTTTGATTTCTTGCAAAAAAAAAAAAATCGTGGATTTGGGGTGCCATATTGTAGACTTCGAATTTTTTTTTCTTCTAATACCATCGAGTGGGGTATCAAAATGAAGGGTTTTAAAAGATGATTACAAAAATGTATTCAACGTTTGAATGTAATTCGAAATGACAGATAGTATAAAAGAATAAATAAATTTCAAATGAAGATTTTAAAATGAAATGTATTTATGGTATGGGAGGTTATGTGTATGGATATAGAGTCGTTTTTGCATGAAAAGTATTATGATTTTAGGGCAAATTTTATAGTTATGTTACTTTTTCTAGAAAAGGCCGATTTTAGGAGGAGGCTAATACTAGGAGACTCCACCCTATTCCAGTTATATTCGAAATTTCGAATCTGCTTCTAAAGCCTATGTCATTCGTGTGACGTTTGACGTATAACTGTTTGGACTCCGGATTTTTGATAAAAAATTTAATTTTTGGTTTGAGTGGACGCTCTGCTAGTGATATTGTGTTGGTTCATTGAAGAACAGGTGTGAATAACTACAAATTAACAATGGGTAAGTCATATAATTTGTTGCACCTAATCTATTTAGTGTTCTTACACACGAGCGACACGCGGCCTCGACATCAGAGGCACGTGTCGATGGTGACTTCAACCATTAGTGCTATTCTCTACACGTAGCGTCGCAGGCTTACTTTACCCATGGTGGCCGGCGGCGCGGCTTTGTGTATAGGCAGTAGGGTGTCCCCCTATGTAAGCAAGACAGTCGATCTAAGCCCGGTGCAATGCGCTAGTGACTTTTATTTTGTATGCTTATGTAAATGGGGAGAGGCCTTTGCCCAACAGTGGGATGACGCAGGCTAACAGTATCGGTATCAGTATGTAAATGGAAATGGTTGCGCGCAAATAGTAGGTGCCTCATCATCAGCCTATTAATGTTCCCACTGCTGGGACACAGGCCTCCTCTCTAAGAGGCAAAGGAGGTAATGGGCTATAATCCACCACGCGGGCCAGTGCGGGTTAGTAGATGTCACATGTCTTCGAATTTTTGGTTGTAGGACATTCCGGTTTCCTCACGATGTTTTCCTTCACCGCTTTGAGAGCAGTGGTGTTGAAATAAATTATACAAAGTAAAGCGCCTGTCTGGGTTCGAACCCATGACTTACTGTTCGTAAGTCGGGGCCGCCACCACTGGGCCACCGCTCGCTGCTCTTGGTGCCTATACATATATAAAACCAACCTCTGGCACTTCCGGCACGGTAAAAACTTATGAAATCTGTACCGGGGGTCTAAAATGCCGCTTTAGCAGAATCGTTTTGTAAATCACGTTAAAAATTTTAAATTCTTAAAATGGACTTTATAGTTATTGACATAAAGTCCATTTTAAGAATTTAAATTTTTTAACGTGATTCATGCTAAGATTCTGCGTAGATTCTGCTATAGCGGCTATTTTAGACCCGCTGTGCTGTGTGTATCGTTGACCCGAAAAAAAATAGCTTTTGATTTTTATGTGCGGAGTTTCGCTAACTCATTTAATTTGACCCTGTGTAATCCATTTTTTTTAGATCAACACAAGATTTCGGGCAAGATACCTGTGCAGCAGAAGCACATGAAGCAATGTCTGCACAATGTGAATAGATTAGTTCCGATATTCCTCATGTACTGACCAAACCTTACACTCCATTTAACAAAAAAAAAAACGTCTCGTGAAATGGTGCATTTTATGCACTTGATGTACAATCTATTATTTCACTTCACATGCTCTAAAAGTACGCCAATATAGCCCTACGAAGCGGGACTGTTGGGTGTAGGTTGATACCTTCATGGTATATAATCTGTCACATAGTGACTTTGTTTGTAGGCATGACAACAGTTCTCAATAAAATGTCTGAAAACTAAAACGTGTTTTCTGTGAATAATAATTTATGCTATCGCTAGTCATCTTTAGTCCATCAGGGACTAAAGTAACCTTTTTAGTCTCTAGAAAGTAAAAGTTTTTTTTTTTTAATTTCTTTCATGTGACATAGACAAACCAAAGGGTAAAAACAGTACCCTATGATTACTAAGACTCCGCTGCCTATCCGTCTGTCTGTCCATGTCTGTCTATCCGTCTGTCTGTGCGTCTGTCTATCCGTCGGTCTGTCTATCATCTTTCTTTCTATCCGCCATTCTGTCTGTCTGCCCATGTCTGTCTGTCCGTCTGTCTGTCTGTCAGGCCAACTATCTTTCTATCCCTCTGTCTGTCTGTCCATCTGTTGTCTATCCGTCTGTATGTCCGTCTGTTTGTTTGTCCGTCTGTCTGCCCATCTGTGTGTCTATCTGTCTGTCTGTCCATCTGTCTGTCTAGCCGTCTGTATGTCCGTCTGTCTGTCCAACTGTCTGTCCTTCAGACTAAATTGACTATGTTTACAATGCACTATTTTGTTAGTTTTTGCATATTCTAATTGAGTTATGCGTTTACAGGACCACGCAGGATGAATTGATGACACGTCATAAATACAGGGTGCAAAAGACCTCCTCACGAAGCCGTCAGTCAACCAAGCATTCTGTACATCAAACGACTTTTTTGGGGTGAAAAATCATGTTTTGTGTTACAACTCAATGTAACGCATTCAAAACATTGTGCTGATGTATGGATTGAATAGTACGGGGGTTGTGGAGGTGTAATCTTACATTAAAACATTGTATTTAAAAAAAAACTTGTCAGGTGTAGATGGATGCAAAGTAAGCATGCAGTTGCACGGGCTCATGTATACTAAGGTAATTAGTGATGGAGATGGCAGTGTAATAAACGCTCTAAGAGACGCAATGGTGTATGGTCCTAATGTTCACATATGTAAGAAAAATAGAATGCAGTACTGCGAAATTATTCAAATAAACTAAGACAAATAGGGAAAATATGTATGTGCTTTAGAAAATTATTATAAGAGCTATAGCATTAAAAACGTTACCCTATTTACTAAGACTCCGCTGTCCATCTGTCTGTCTGTATGTCCGTCTGTCTGTCCATCGCTCTGTCCATCCATCTGTCTGTCCGTCTGACTAAATTGACTATTTTTCTCGCTCTCAAAGTGAAAAGTACAGTGTAACACTAAAATCCCATTATAAGAGCTATAGCTTTCAAAACGGAACCCTATTACAAAGACTCCGCTGTCCATCTGTCTGTCCGTCTGTCTGTATGTCCGTCCGTCTGTCTGTTCGTCTGTCTGTCAGTCTGTCTGTCTGCCTGTCTGTCCGTCCGTCTATCCGTCTGACTAAATTGACTATTTTTCTCCCACTCAAAGTAAAAATTACAGTGTGACACACTAATATCCCATTATAACTCGTTCTAAAATCCCATTATAACTCGGTTCCTATTCACTACCTCGTGTATAATGGGTCATTTTAGCCCCTTGTATTACAATGTACACGTGCGTAAATTACGGTTACATTCGTCTACTCGTTTGTAAAAACCAACTTTCCACACTAGTACCATACAACAACAACAACAGCCCATAACGTCCACTGCTGGACATAAGCCTCTCCCATTATGGGAGGAATTTGCCGTTATCTCCACGCTTGGCAGGCGGATTGGAGATCGCAGTGATGAAAGACTAATAGAAAACGCTGCTGCCCATTCTCTGGTCTACGGAGGCGCAAGGTGTTCTGCCTCAGACATTAGTCGCCTTATACGACACCCATGAGTGTAATGGGTTGGTTCTATTCTACTCTGCCGGATACCACACGGCACGGCACGGCACGGCTAGTACCATAAATACCTTACTATTTTTCTGTTTATTAGGAATCATTTATTTTGAGCTATAGTGGCGGTAATTACACACCGCAGACGTAAAAAGAAACAATGTCAGTAATTGTGTTATTATGTAATTCCATAATAATAATAATTTAATTGGACAAGAGCCTCAACTAACATCTGAGGTGACCCTAGGCAGCTGGATCAAGCGCTTGATTCAGAAAGCAGTTCTTCTGGACACGGCGCGTGTTGTTAGGAGGTTCCTCTCTCAAGAGCCCTAACCACCAGCAGCTTGGACCCTGTTCCCGATGCTGGCGGGCTACCTATTTTATATGCTTTTAATTTTATTTATAATTTTGTTAATAAAAAATTAAAAATGTAAATTTATTACATTTTAAATATTTATGTTTATTAATATTTTTTTTACGGACTCGTTCCTGACTGATTGGCCGGAGGAGGCAAAACACCGGGAGAGTTGGAAAGGAATGTGGGAGGCCTTTGTCCAGCAGTGGGACAGAATAGGCTAACTAAAAAAATATATATTTTTAGTAACAAAAATATGTATACTTTTTGGGCATTCAATTATTCTTTATTCGATTTCTATACATTGTAGATTTCACTTCTCACGCTCTAAAAGTACGCCATTATAGCCCTACGAAGTGGGACTAAAGTGACCCTTTTAGTCTCTAAGGAGTGAAAGTAATTAGTTTTTTTTTTAATTTCCTTCATGTGACAAAGACAAACTCCAAAGGGTAAAAAGGGACCCTATCACTAAGACTCCGCTGTCCATCTGTCTGTCCGTCTGTATATCTGTCCGTCTGTCTGTCTGTCTGTCCGTCTGGCTGTCCATCTGTCTGTCTGGCCGTCTGACTAAATTGACTAATGAAAATATGTATACTTTTTGGGCATTAAATTATTCTATAATCGTTTTCTATACATATTTAAGTAGTTTTCACTTTTCATGCTCTAAAAGTATGCCAATAGCTTTTTTAATTTCCTTCATGTGACATAGACAAACTGCAAAGGGTAAAAACGGCACCCTATTACTAAGGCTCCGCTGTCCATCTGTCTGTCCGTCTGTCGGTTCGTCTGTCTATCCACCTGTCTGTTCGTCTGTCAGTCCGTCCATCTGTCTGTCTGTCCGTCTGACGAAATTGACTATTATTTTTGTCATGGACTCTAAAATGTAAATACTAAGAAAAAAATCTTGATTTGTCATTTGTCTTGATGAAAACATGTGTTTACATTTAGTGATATTGAGCATAATTATAAACCTAAAAAAGTAAAAAGACAGGTAAGTATTTTTGTAAAACAATTTATGTAGGCAAAACTAATTACAATTATTAGGTATCCACTCTGACATAAGACCAACCCGCACTGGGCCCGCATTCCCTCTCACAGAGAGGAGCTCTGTGTCCCAGCAGTGGGAGCATTATAGGCTGGTTATGCTGCTGCAATCGGACATAAACTGCGATGAACTTTCAAGTAAGCATGTGTCGTCGCGGCGGCAGCGTCGTGAACTCTTGAGCGATCGCTGCACGCATGACCTCCCGGGGAAAACTTAACATAATAAGCAATCTATATTAGGTTCTTAGAGAGCCATACAGGTACAAAACGATGACGCAGCGCCTACTACTTTAGTACGAGTTGGTAGATACCTACTTGCTGATTTCTCTGCGATTCGAGCTGGCGTCGAATGGTGTCATGCTGTGCCACGGAGCCACTATCTTAGAAATCGTTCAATTATATCTTAAAATGATATACGTCAAACGTACATCAACGTATCAACGTATATCGTTATCGCTGTACGTGAAACAACAACAGCCCACAACGTCCACTGCTGGACATAAGCCTCTCCCATGATGGGAGGAATTTGCCGTAATCTCCACGCTTGGCAGCCGGATTGGAGATCGCAGTGATGTAAGACTAACAGAAAACGCTGCTGCCCATTCTCAGGTCTACGGAGGCACAAGGTGTTCTGCCTCAGACATTAGTCGCCTTATACGATACCCGTGAGTGTAATGGGTTGGTTCTATTCTACTCTGCCGGATACCCCATGGCTAACGTACGTGCGTGTGTACCTACGTGCAATATGTAATAATAAAATAGACATTGATTGTGGCTCTGCTGGAGAGCATACTCTAGCAGAGCAGTACATGTACTCAAGAAAGACAAACGCTACTGTTTTTTCATATCAATTGTGTGCATCGTGTAACTTCGTTTTTGTTCGGAACGGTTCGGAACGCTGTGTGTGTACGTACGAACTAGACGTGCGTGAAGACTAGCGTCTAACTGCTCATCACTGATACTATCTCTGTCGGGCACGATGCCAGGTGAGACAGCGTGCTTTTTGGTCACGCCCACCAATGAGTTCGAGCCTGTGAGCTGTGTCACCTTAAGAGGCGAGATCATTGCCACTAATCGGTAATTTATTTAATTTATTATTTACTTATTTATTTATTTGTCGGGTTTGTCAGGATTTATTTCGCTAGGCTCAAGCTTATGTGGGCAGAAGACGGGTTTCGTGCTATGAAAACACACTGGATGCGATATGTTAGTCGTTTCCATGGAGAAGAACCGGCAAGAAACTCCATGGTTACTCTTTTCAAACAGATACACTGGGTTCACTAACAAATTACTTGACATTACACTTTGACACCAATGAATCGGGTACAGTTTCAAGACGTCTTAACTCCACTGCGATCAGACTCATGTGATATACTAATAAACGTAGCGCGAGCTAAGAGGTTCCGTGTCGGGCAGTCCACACTTATCCCGGGCAGCGAGCACACGTAGCCTTAGAGTTCATCTACTTACTGATAATTTGGTGGTTTTATTGTAAACCCTAACTATAGTGTTTCTATGTGAACACCACAGAATGTCCGCCTCGCCGCGTGTTGTTAACATCAGGACTCTCTAGAAGCCGCCATGGTGGGGTAGACTGGTAAGTAGGTCGCGTGATGTCACCACTGGCGCGCTTTCGATACATTCACCCGTCCGTACTCATGACCTGATCCGACATATTTATTTATTTATTTATTTAGGTTAGCCAGCAATTGTTCACACAGAACATTTTTGAAATGATACTTGCATAATAGTACTTTTATAAGTACAACAATTACTTATAGGCTAACACAACATGCACCAATTATGGTTATCTATAATACAATATTACAAAGCCAAAAAGCAGCAGCAGCAGCATCCGGTTAGACTGGAAGCCGACCCCAACATAGTTGGGAAAAGGCTAGGCAGATGATGGCAAAGCCAAAAAAGATACTAACAATTTGAAGCTATTAAAGTTTTTGATAATTTGCAATAATCCCTACTTCCCTACTATATAATATTATAAACTCTGTCTGTCTGTCTGTCTGTCTGTCTGTTACCTTTTCACGCCTAAACCGCTGAACCGATTTTGATGAATTTTGGTATAGAGATAGATGGAACCTTGGGAAAGGACATAGGGTACTTTTTATCCAGATCCCGATCCCGATCCCGGAATTATACGGGTGGAAACGCAGAGTGCAGTTGTGTATCGTATATCCCTACTAAATGAATTTTGGTATAGAGATAGATGGAACCTTGAAACGGTTGTGATCATTCAACATTGATGGTGATTGTGATGGTGATCGTGATGGTGATCGTGATGGTGATTGTGATGGTGATTGTGATGGTGATTGTGATGGTGATGGTGATTGTGATAGTGTGATTGTGATAGTGAATGATTGTGATGATGGTGATTGTGATGGTGATTGTGATGGCGATTGTGATGGCGATTGTGATAATGATTGAGATAACGATGATGGTGATTGTGATGGTGATCGTGATGGTGATCGTGATGGTGATCGTGATGGTGATTGTGATGGTGATTGTGATGGTGATTGTGATGGTGATGGTGATTGTGATAGTGTGATTGTGATAGTGAATGATTGTGATGATGGTGATTGTGATGGTGATTGTGATGGCGATTGTGATGGCGATTGTGATAATGATTGAGATAACGATGATGGTGATTGTTATGGTGATTGTGATTGTGATGGTGATTTTGATAGTGATTGTGATGGTGATGGTGATTGTGATGGTGATTATGATGGTGATTGTGATGGTGATTGTGATGGTGATTGTGATGGTGATTGTGATGGTGATTGTGATGGTGATTGTGATGGTGATTGTGATAATGATGGTGATATTGATGGTGACTGTGATTGTGATGGTGATTGTGTTGGTGTTTGTGATGGTGATGGTGACTGAAATAGTGATGGTGATTGTGATGGTGATCGTGATGGTGATCGTGATGGTGATCGTGATGGTGATTGTGATGGTGATTGTGATGGTGATTGTGATGGTGATGGTGATCGTGATGGTGATTGTGATGGTGATTGTGATGGTGATTGTGATGGTGATGGTGATTGTGATAGTGTGATTGTGATAGTGAATGATTGTGGTGATGGTGATTGTGATGGTGATTGTGATTGTGATGGTGATTTTGATAGTGATTGTGATGGTGATGGTGATTGTGATGGTGATTATGATGGTGATTGTGATGGTGATTGTGATGGTGATTGTGATGGTGATTGTGATGGTGATTGTGATAATGATGGTGATATTGATGGTGACTGTGATTGTGATGGTGATTGTGTTGGTGTTTGTGATGGTGATGGTGACTGAAATAGTGATGGTGATTGTGATAATGATTGTGATATTGATGTTGGTTTTGATAGTGATGGTGATTGTGATAATAATGGTGGTTGTGACAGTGATGGTGATTGTGATGATTATGAAATTTGGCACATCGATAGTTTATAACCTGGATTCACATGTAGGACACTATTTATCCCTTTAGTATGATTCAGTGGGACAGTTACCGAACTTTACGCGGGCGAAGCCGCGGGCAACAGCTAGTAACAACAATAAAATTAAAATTAAGTACATTGCAATGAGTTAAGAAATGGATTTATAACAATAACAATAATATTTATAACGATTTATAATCCATGATGATGATGGTCATATGCTACTCTCTACAGCTGGACACTGTTTATTTATACATATTGCAGATTGTGCCAAGCGTATCTCGAACTATGTTGGGGTCGGCTTCCACTCTAAGTGGATGCAACTGAGTACCAGTAAGTAGGTGGGTATTTTACATGATGCGGCTGCCTATCTGACTTCCACACGATACCTTGGGCAAGGCGAAAAAATACGGTATTTCTATAAAATATGCTTAAATCTACGAAAATCTCAACGAAAACAGAATCATTTCCGTTTCCTCGTCTTTATAATAATTTACAGACGCAGCGTGTAGTCGGTAAACCTGATTTATTGTTTGAAATTAATTAAATTATATCGGGATTTGGTTTCATTCGGTGCGAGAGACTTGTTGGTTATAACTCGTTGAGTTATCACGAACAAGGATTCTAATGGGGGATTGTAAACAACGCTATTCTTGTAGTTTATTTGTTTGCTGTTTGTTTCACTTTTGTTTTTCGTTTGAGTCATAAAAAAAAAACCAGCCAAGTGCGAGTTGGACTCGCGCACCGAGGGTTCCGTACAAACTTGTAGGTATTTTGTTAATAACGTACATTTATATCCAGTTTTCAGATTGTTCCCTTTACGTGTGCTGAAAGACATTGCTTATTGCCAAATTTCATGATTCTAGGTCAACGGGAAGTACCCTAAAAATTTCGAGTCCCTTGAGAGTGTCAGTCGAAGTATTATACGTTTTTTGCGGCATAAACGGCCGTATCTTTTTTTACGTTAATTTATAAGTTTGTTTTTTTGACAGCTTCAAGGTATACTATTGTAGAACTAAGTATATGCTTTTAATTTCAACTAGATACACACGTTCCTGAGATAAAGGGTCTTGACAGACAGACAGAAAACAAAGTGATCCTCTAAGGGTTCCGTATTTTTCTGTTTGAAGTACAGAACCCTAAAAACCTGAGTACCTAATAAAAAGAAGGCACCCACTGAAGTTCTGAATACTAAATTAGTGTTATTTTTTGCAGACGAGTCTAGTCTAACTTTACCTTTTTAGAACTTTTCTCTTTTGGCAAGTGACGAGTAGTATTCTCTAGAAACTTAATTTAGCTAGCTCTTTATGTACTCTTGCAACCACTAGACCCACGAGGCAACCAGGCAAAGTGTTAGCACGTTTTTACATCAGGAATTTCTTAGTAGCAACCTCGGAGACTGAATTTGTGCCCGGCTGATGGCAATTGGCTCAGCCCCTTTTAAATAGGACTAAACACAACTGGATAAATGTAGGTGTACTATTAAGTACACCTCTGCCTAATCCTTCGGGCATTGCAGGCGTGATATATTGATAGTATCTAGGGATATTTAAGAACACGATGCTACAAGACCTTTTGGCGTTTGAATGCCGATTCATAGTACACACTACAGAACAGAATAGTATACGATGCGTTGCGTGACGTGACGGGTGCACGCATCAGTTGTAATGTATGAAACTGTAAGAAAGATGCCCGACCAGATGCGTGACGTGTGCACGCGCGTCACTCACGCACGTAGAGCCGCATCTATTGTCAAACCGAGTCCGCGCGCGTTTGTAGAGGAATGGCAACGTCGCACACGCGCCTGCAGTGATGACGTTGTATTATATGGCGCTCCCTGTTAGATGTCAGACCGGGCACGCACGCACACGCAACGGTCATTGCTGCACGTACGCATGCATGGCAGGTTGTATTTATTTACAAACACAATATAGTTTACGAGTGTTTTTTTTCGCAATGGAGACATTTTTTTAAGAAAAACTCATAGAATTATGATATTCACTGCGTTCCTCGCTTCTATTATTAATATCATGGACTCAAAGTCTATCAGCAGAAGATTCTTGGCATAGTAGCAACAATAAAGTGAAATGAAATTGTTTTGTAAGAATAAAGCTTTATATTAATTTAATGAAGGCTTTGTAAGGTCACGCTTTTAATTACAATACGTAATATCACAAAAAAAATCAACTACAATTTCTAGAAAAATCTAATTTTCCACTCATTCCTGAAGCCTCCATTTTAATTAATCTACGTCCTACGTGAGTGCGCTGCGTTAACTTCTCTCATAACAACTTTACTCGCTCTAAGCGGTTTCACTTGCTAACTTTCTGGTTGTACTCGAATTTCCGAATTACTTGCAACGCCGCCAGATACTCGCGTTCCATTTATACTGGAATTAGAAGTGTCAAAGTTGCATGTGTGTACGATTGTTATAATTAATGGGTGAATTATTTATGGTGGGTATTGGCTGCTTTTATTTTGAAATTAATCATTTCGTATCTGTGTTAAGAAAGTGGAGCTTAGAAAGTGACACAAAGCTACCTATACTCGCAGAGGAAACAGCCCTGTCCTATATTTATTTCATCCTGTTTTCAAAACGGTTAATTACTATATCGTGAGGAGACCAGGCATGTCCTAGAACCTAAGACTCCAAGACATGACACATTCAATAACCCGCATTGTGCCCGTGTGTGACAGTTCGGATGTTGGATGCTCACTCTCTCAAGGCCTACAAGCTAGAATGCAAGCAGGCTTATTATTTATTTCTTTCAGGATCTCGAACAAAATATATACACAAAACATTACGTACAGCCTCGCTATCAAAATTAGGTTTGCTGTAAGAAAACCCAATGCTGGGTTAAGCTCGCCTTTGTACATAAGCTATTATAATTGCAATTTTTTTTATGTATATTTGTTTTTTTTGTGTGCAATAAAGAATAAGAATAAGAATACAGATATTTGAGAAAGAAAAAAAGACAACTTAAGCTATTTCATAGGTGGCCCCGGGACACAAAGGGCGATGAAGGAACTTGAATGGGTTTTAGTCAGTCTGACACTCCCTCCTGCTCCGCCCAGAGCGGGAGGAGTCATTTGATGATTTTGCATCCGAAAAAAAAGGTATTTCATAAGTAGACGCCTTCAATAACAGGATAACATGAAGGTCTGAATCACACCCATAAATAGGACCCCTCAAATAAAAGCTGTTTAACGACAGCAAGTAGTAATAGTAAAGTAAAGTAAGTAATAGGGTGTGTTGATTTGTATGGTAAGTAGTTCGTCGTTTCTGATGATGAGAAATTCACAATCCTTAGAAAATAAGGATCAAGAAAATTAAGAATTGGAATCTTAGCATCAGTTTACACTAGTTACGTATTTCTGAAAGCTACAGTTTTTAGGTAAAACCACTACTTCCAGCATAAATAAACTATGCTCAAAGGTATCAACAAATAAAGCAGGATGACATCGTACTTTATCGGAAAACCGTATCGAAACTTTTCATCTTGCAGCAAATGAATGAAAGCCGGCTGAACTATACGGAACGAATGAATGAATGTGGGCCAGAACTGTCAGATAGGGAAATATCGAGGGTGCGCTGTGACGGTAAGTGCACGATCATTTGTTTTTGAAACTCCTCGTCACCAATGTATAGACTCGGTGGGACTTTGTAATAAAAGTAGTGGACTGTATTAATATAGTTGTAATAGGTACCACAATTAACATCGATTCAACATGTGAAGACCGTACAAAGAAATGCCCGGAGTGGCCAACGTCTGTGAGCTCAGTGAGTGGAAGGGCGCGCAGCGGCGCTCGCGTAGCCGGGTTTGGTACGCCGCGCCCCGCGCCCTCCCCGCGGTTGTCCACGCATATGTGAGGCGCCGACATATTCCCCGGGTTGAAGAGAAGTCTTCAATCTTCGACTGGTAGGGGGCAGATGCAGTTGAAAGCACGGCGAATGGCGCCCCGCTTCGTCTTCATCTCAGCCACTCTCGTGACCCCGTCTACGCCGGGATAGGTCTTCGTGACCCGACCCAGGGACCAGAGCAGAGGTGGCGTCGTCTTGTCCTTGATCAGGACTAATGTGTCTCCTGTTTTTTTTTATTTCAGCAGAAACCATTATGAGGCACATTACATAACATCAAAGCATTTACGAGGCAGATGTGAGTGGCTGTGCCAGACGGGGATGCCCTAGAAGACCATACACTGACCTTATTGGTTCACAACCGGCGTGCGTGTTTCACCAGATATATGAACGTGGACGAGCCGAAAGGAGTATTTAAGGATCGTAGCACTACTTTAGGACTACTTTTTAGAGTTCCGTACCCAAAGGGTAAAAACGGAACCCTATTACTAAGACTTCGCTGTCTGTCCGTCTGTCCGTCTGTCTGTCACCAGGCTGTATCTCATGAACCGTGACAGCTAGACAGTTGAAATTTTCACAGATGATGTATTTCTGTTGCCGCTATAACAACAAATACTAAAAACAGAATAAAATTAATATTTAAGGGCTCCCATACAACAAATGTGATTTTTTTTATAATAATTGGTACGGAACCCTTCGTGCGCGAGTCCGACTCGCACTTGGCCGGTTTTTACTTTGTACTTTATGTAAAAAACCTCTTAACGAAGCCGAAAGGCTTGTTTTTCCTGTCATTGCGATCATTTTTTTGTTCTACACCATACCTGAGAATCTTCTAGTTACGGAGATCATATTGGGGGTCAGAGTTCCAACTTTTTTGTTTAAATACAAGTTTTTATTGTACGATTTTTACTTTAAATAGCTCCACGACCCCCGTAGTATTCAATCCATCCATCAGCATAATGTTTTAAGTGTGTTACATTGATTTTTCACCCCAAAAAAAAAGTCGCTTCCCAGCAATAATTTTTGCGTAAAGTTATTTCGTCTGGTGAGGTCTGAGGTTGTTTACACCCTATAGGTATTGTTCGATTTATTTGACCTACCAATGCAAAAGCTGTCCTAAAACCGAAGACATGTGGGCATCATGCTACGGCCGTGGTGAAACACAAAGTAAAGTGCCTGAGTTCGAATCTTCGACCTAAATTATATTAATTATTATATTTGTCGGATCCGGTCATTAAATAAATAAAAATAAAAATTTGTTTATTTCTCTTCCACAAATAAAAAACCTACAGTAAGTACTTATGTTGTAACATATCTATATACAGGAAAAAGTATTTTATTTGTGGGAGACTGGCGCCTAAACTAAGCCGAGGCCTGTATTTTAGGACACCAGGTCCCCACTAAGATGCATATTAGGAGATCTAACAAAAGTAGTATATACTTATTACAATAAACATCAAAGTTTTTAAACTAGATAGGCAAACTTATATTAACAGTACTACATAATTAAGATAGAGTAGAAGAGTAAACGAGTGTGTTTTTGTGTGGCAGTGTATGAGTGGTTTTACGAGCGTGTGTTCATGAATGAGTGTTCTATGTGTGGTGTAGTGATTTCGTGTCAGTGTATGAGTGCTGTTGTATGAGCGTGTGTTCATGTATGAGTGTACTATGTGAGGTGTGTGGTGATTGTGTGTTATGTGTTACAAATACTACAAAACCTGAGACTAAATAAATAATAAATTTACTTTTTTATTTCCAGTAGTTCCTCAGTCTCCTTATAGTCCAATCCCAACAGCCATGAAGTTACCTTTCCCTTACATTCTTTTGAATTAGAATTAAATATATTTTTAATTTTATTAATTTGATTATATAATCTAGGTGCAATAAAGTTATAAAATTTTTGTGCGAATCTAGTTTTGGTTTTAGAGGTTTTGCAAACGGCATAGTGCCTTCTTGTGTTAGCAATCTCCTGGTTAAACGCCGATATATCTCCATGTTGTCGAAGGATGCTCAGAAGAATGTACAGTTGTCTAACTGTTAGTACACCGGTTTCTTGATATAATTTCCGGGTAGAAAAGAGTCTAGGCTTAAAGAAGGCAACCTTTAAAATCAACCTTTGAGCTCGCTCTAGCTCCAACAATTTTGTTTTGTCCGTGCCGCCCCATGTAGTAATACAGTAGGTCACAATAGATTGGATCAAGCCCTTGTAAACCATGATCAGTGTCTTTCTATCTGCTATGTGTCTCAGTTGTCTAAAAATGTACGTAAGTTTACGCACTTTCTGGGCGACATTATGAATGTGTTCTCCAAACGATAGTCTATTGTCAATAGTAACGCCTAAGTAACGTATTGATTTGACAGATTTTATTTGCGGACAGTTACTACACTGTAATACGGGAGGAACTGAACATTGGTGGGCAAATATTTGAGATACGCTTTGTGAAGTCACTGCTAGGTGACGAACGGAAAATTGCATGAATTTGGTCTTGTCCGCATTCAATGTTAGTGAATTTGCAGACAGCCAGTGGCAGATAGTGTTAAACCCAGCCTGTGTTTTAGCATAAACCTCTTCCCAGGTGTCACCTACAAATGTCAAAGTAGTATCATCTGCATATGAGATAATATTACAGTCTTGGATTTGGAGCTGACAGAGCTCATTTATATAACATAAAAATAAGGTGGGCCCAAGAATACTCCCTTGCGGGACTCCAAACGTCATTTTAAGATCATCACTCCTGTAGTCACCGATATTCACACACTGAGATCTTCCCGATAAATAATCAGCGAAAAGATCAAGCTGTTTCCCCCGAATTCCCATGCTGTTAAGCTTGTTTAAAAGGTTGGAGATACAGACTGTGTCAAACGCCTTAGCAAGGTCAAGGAAGATGGTAATACATTTCTTATTTGCATCCATTTTTTTAACTAAATAGGTGGTGAAATTATGAACAGCCTGATCAGTAGATTTGCCTGCTCTGAAACCAAATTGTGATGAGGAAAGAAGTTGATTCGATTCTAGATAATCTATAAGCCTACCATTTATAATTCGTTCAAATACTTTTGACAATGATGTGAGGATTGATATAGGTCTGTAGTTGTTGACACAGTCGGTATCCCCTGCCTTGTGTATAGGAATAAGTATAGATTTTTTAAGTGCATTGGGGAAAACACCAGCCTCTAGACAGCGATTTATGAGATCGGTAAGCACAGGAGCAACAATGCCTACAACTTTTTGCAGGAACCTAGACGAAACGTTGTCCCAACCCGCTCGACAATCGTGTTTTAGGTTAAGTATAATTTTTGTAACTTCCTCGCAATCCACATTTAGTAGGACAAGAGAGTTACAGGGTGAACGTTCTTTATGTTCATCGACATTTTGAAAAGGTGGGGTAGGAGGTATAATTTGTGCTAGTCGATTACCGACACTAGCAAAAAATTCATTTACAGTGTTGATAGACAACTGCGGGGAGGAGTTAGCAGATAGCAAGTCTTGAGAAGAGCTATTTTTTTTACTATTATTATAACTTGTAATAGCTTTTATAGAATTCCATAACTTTTTGGAATTATCTTTAGCCATTTGCAGTTGATCTTTTTCATACTGACGGTTCAGTTTTTTCAGTAGATTATTACAGAAGTTTCTGTAGCGTTTATATGTTGTACACAAAATTTCATTATTTGGTTCATTTTTAGTTTTTAAGTGCATCAAGTCCCTGTTTCTTATACACCGTAGAAGGCCAGTAGTGATCCATGGCTTTAGGAGGGTTTTGTTTCGGGGAATCTTTAAGATCACAGTATGTTTATGAATCAAATCAGTTAAAACATTTACAAACATGCTAGTAGCTAAACATGGATCCACTTCATTATAAATCTGACCAAAATCTATCTCCGAGCAGTCCACTACAGCTCCCTCCCAATTTACTTTATTAACCGTACTAGCCTTTTTTGCCTTTCCGGAACTTTTGCTGTTTAGACAAAACAATATAGCTTCATGATCAGATATCGTAGTTTTTAAATTAAAGGTAAAAGCATTTTGTTTTGTCTTAACTATAACATGATCAAGGCAATTATTACCCCTAGTCGGTGAATAGATGGCTGGAAGTAGACCGTGGAAAGAGGTAATGTCGAGATAAGCTAGAGAGTTAGCATCTGAATTTAATATATTTATATTGATATCGCCCGTTATAATAATATTCCTAAAGTTAGATAATTTATCAAGTAGATCATTAAGTGATATTAAAAAAGTTATCAAGTTTTTTAAACGACGGTGGTCGATATATAGCTATTATAACGGTATCATTTGCTCCCATCTTAATGACCAAGCAATTTGCTTCCATAAACAGCGGTTCCTCAATGTCGATCATTTATCATGACCACAATACCATCATTTTGATTGTAATTTTTAGATGTCTTATGTGAACTGTAGCCATTTATTTTAGGGAGACTAGATACCTGAGAGAGCCAACACTCTGATAATACAATTATATCACAATCGAATTTCAGCCTAGCCATCATTATCAATAATTCATCAAAGTTGCGATTAATGCTGCGGATGTTTTGTTGTAAGATTTTCAAATACTTTGGGGGCTGTATGTATGAGCTGCATTGTTCGGGATTACATGTAACAGGTTCAGAGACGCGAAATTGTTCTACATTGTGTAACAAATCATTTACGGCAGCGAAAACAATAAATTATGGAGTTCGAAGGAAAAAGTTATTGGATAAGAAGAGCTATTTAATCTATCGATATCTGCGCTACGTATGTTAACATGAGTTTTGTAATATTTATAGAATTTTGTAAATAATAGTATTATAACTTTGTGTGTGTGTGTTTGGTGTATATTATAATTTTGTAAACATGTAGTGAATAGAGTAGAAAGAAAAAAATCAGTTTGGAAACAAAAAACAGTGAATTTAAACAATATCAAAGAAGCTTATACTAGTCATATTTTATTTAAATCTAAATCTACTTCGTCTTTTATTTGGATGGGTCTTTCACCTTCCCTCTTGCGGATAAAGATTCGCCCGAAAGAAATCCAGCAGCCATCATAAGAATGGGATTTAGCACATTGCCTGGCTAAGTAAAATAGTCTACGTGCTTTGCCAGTTAACGAGTCTGAAACATAAATGTTTCGTGGAGGCCCTTTTATCTTTAAATGGTTTGTGTTCAGCGGTAATAGTTTTTGTTCCTTCTGTATCTTATTAAAATTTATAACGGCGGATATAAACGACGTTTTTCTGGCTACGGTAGTGAAGTCAACGACTAAGGCTTCGGTTTTAGTATTAGTCCTGTAAATGTCGCGTATTTCTGATTCTACGACTTTAGATGGTAGATTGACCGCTGAGCTGAGATCCTTAACAACGTTAACCAGGCTTTCCTTAGTCTCATTTTCATGTTTTGGGATATGACGAATTTCTAGTGTGGATGCCCGTGCCGATTTTTCATGAGATTCAAGTTTTTGTTCCAGGAGCTGCACCTGTTTTTTGGTATTTTTGTTCTCCTGTTGTAATTGGCCAATAATCACCAGGGATTCATCATATTTCTGCGATATGAAAGAAACCGATTCCTTTAATTCAAGATGCAGCTCCTTAATACAGTTGATAGATTGATTTATTATATCAAATTTTTATTAAGTCAAAAAAGCACTACCCGAAATTTATGGTTTTTTGTGGCAATGTTATAGGCACCCTTCTAAATTACTTTACAAGGACAATGTTTTGGAATCTGCAGTTGGTTGCCAACAAGGTGACCCTCTCGGGCCTGTCATTTTCAGTTTGGCTATTCATCCCATAATTCAACAACTAAATTCAAAATTTAATGTGTGGTATTTAGATGATGGAACGCTAGGAGGTGATGTTGACACGGTTTTGGCTGACCTACAACTCCTCAAAAATCAATTTAAATCTATTGGCTTGGACCTTAATACCTCAAAGTGCGAAATTTACCTTTCTGACATTACCGACAGACAATCGACTATAGATAAATTTAATGCAATAGCCCCAAAAATCAAAATTTTAGAAAAAAGTTCCCTGCATCTCCTAGGTTCCCCTATTTTTGAAGAAAGTTTTTCATCTTTCATCGACGACAAAATTAAACATTTCAATGATATTTCGGATAGACTTTCCAAAATTAATTTGCATTCGGCATTCACCATTATAAGATATTGCTGTTTTGGTCCAAATTTTATGTATTTTCTCCGTTGTTCTCCTCTTTGGAAGAAACCACAACTTTTGGACAAAATTGACCAAATTATTCGCAACACATTAACATCCATTCTTAATGTGGCCCTGGACGACCGAGCGTGGCTGCAAGCCACCCTGCCAATTCGTTTTGGTGGCCTTGGCGTCCGCAAAATTTCTAGTGTTAGCTTACCGGCGTTCCTGTCTTCTGTCCACAGCACTGAAAAGCTAACCAGGAAAATTTTAACTCTTTCCCTGGTTAGCTCGGAAGTGCCGTGCTTGACCGACGCAGAGGACGCCTGGAAAGTGGCTTGCCCGGACACGGATCGGCCCGAGAACCCGTTTTCCCAGAGACAGTGGGATGAGCCGCTCTGCAGGTTGGTACGGAATAAACTTATTAATACGTCTACCAATACTGCTGAGCGTGCCCGCCTGCTGGCTGTGGGTGAATGGGAGTCGGGCCTCTGGCTTCAGGCACTACCGTCACCTAATATAGGCACTATGTTAGGTGACACAACCTTCCGGCTCGCTACATGTTTGCGTTTGGGCGCTCCTTGTGGGGCTCCACATCGCTGTCAATGTGGTGAAGCAGTCGACTGCCTCGGACACCATGGCCTTTCTTGCAGTAAGAGTGCAGGTCGGATAGCGCGGCACGCTAGCATTAATGATCTCATCCGTCGTGCTCTTGCCACCGCCAGCTGTATTAGAACCCACTGGCTTGGCACGCGTCGATGGCAAGAGACCAGATGGTATGACCATAATGCCATGGAAGTTGGGTAGGCCTTTGGTGTGGGACGCAACTTGCGTCGACACCCTTGCGCCATCCCATCTTCCTAGCACAGTGTGCTGCGCTGGGGCGGCTGCTGCAGGTGCTGAAAACTTCAAACGGCGCAAATACAATAATTTAATTGGTAATTATGTGTTTGAGCCGTTTGGGGTTGAAACACTAGGGCCATGGGGTCCGAGTGCCCACCTAGTTTTTTGAGAAATCGCCAAACGGTTGGTCGACTGTTCACGTGACCAGAGGGCGGGCCTATTTTTTGGCCAAAGAATCAGCATTGCCATCCAACGTGGCAATGCTGCCAGCCTTCTGGGCACGTTTCCTGTTGACAGCGATGTGGACGAATTTTTCGACGCCCTGTAACCCTTTTTGATACTTGTAAATATTTTTATTTCTATTATAGAGTTAGTATGTAAATAATGTAAATATTACTGAAAATAAAAATTTGGGAGAACCACTGTTATATCAAATTTTGCATTTTGTTTCTCCTGGAAATCGGCAAACATAGATTTCATTTGAGACAAACTTTTCAAAGCATTCGGCATGATCGTCCATCTTACGTTTGTAGTTTCTTCTGGCAACATTTATCGACTCATCCATTTTTGTTTCTGTGTCATTTAATGCAGAGTCCGAACTATGATGTGGTGTTATATTTTTTGACAATTTGTTTTCGCAGAAATTAGGCGGTGTGCGCTGGGGATTCATATTTATTTACAAATCGTTGTTCCACTCCGAAAATTGACAAATCTCAAAAAGAGACACAGGTTCTGAGATTCGAACTTGCGACGTGTTGCTCAAGAATCGCCACTGCTACCGCTACGCCAAGCTGAAGTTAATTTTACCGGTGAAATAGTGGTAGTGTTTTGTAGCCAACGTTTTGTTTTGACAGCTGATGGACACGTACGCCGACAACGTGTCGAGTGCTCAAGCTCGTTAAGTATTTAGAGTCCAAAGGTCACTTGAGTAATGTAGCAATGTGACGGTTTAGATGTACTTTTATTTTTGTGATTTTGCACTATTTCACTGTTTTTAGTTAAAATCAAGTAATCTAATGTTTTTACTTTGAAAAGGGAACACTTTAATCGGGTTTTAAATAGTAAAATGTCACTGTTTTGTTGATGTTATCACTCGAAATTCACTGGGTTGGGTTCACTAATGTTTCGTGATATGCACTGCAGATTAACTGTTGTCCACATTAACACTGGTTCTTCTATGCACCATAAGCGATAACAACTACTTTCAAGTTCAAGATACTTTCGCGTTGATTTTTAATTATTTAAAAACTACAGAGCAGATGTTTGCATTGCACGCCGTAGGGTGGGGATGATTTGAGTCATTAGTACGGACACGGGAATAAATCGCAAGCGCGCCAGTGGTGACATCACGCGGCCTACTTGCCAGTTTACCCCCACCATGGCATGCTTCTACTGAGTCCTGATGTTGATAAAATCCTGACAACCCGACATATTAATTTAATGTTCAAAAATTAAACAGCAAACCTACATTGTGCTTTGCAGTGCCCTGACAGGGTTCATGTACAAAAAAATACAGTAATATTGTAAAATATGTGCTGTGCATGAGAGCAAATAAATAAATAAAACACGTAAACCAAGCCGGTTTCCACAGGGTCACTACACTGCATTTTTACCTTATTTACCATACCTTTCTTTACATAATCTGTAAATCACCAGATCAGGATAGTATATGGGCCAACTAATGTGCGCACGGAACAGTGTGATTTATTGCTTTCTTTTGATGCTGCTAAGTTATTGGAACGGAGTGGTAAATGGCGGTGGTTTACGAGAATTGAGTACCTGAACGTGAGATTTAGATTGGAATAAATATTCTGCGTGGAGCAATGAGACGGCAAGGATGCGTCTTAAGTATGTATAGTAATCGTTGCCTTCATTTTGTTCACGTGGTCGCGCCGATAGAGGGCGCTTTATGGTTTTTTGATCAAATAATGCCTTATGAATGTAAAGATCACGTTATTATTTGCGGTAGGTTAGGATGCGGGGTAAACGGTAAATACGTAATTAAATACAAATCTAATTATATCCTTGACAGTATTCTGGTTACTGACTACTTAGATATAAAAATAAAAGGTATCTTGAATTATTCCCAACAAAATAATGTAAAAAAAAAACAAACCATAACTACCATACTATAAAGTTCAATTTAACTAAGCAAGAAAATCATTAATTCGCTGAAAGATACAAATGATGTTTTTTTTATAAACCAATGAAATACTACTTCCTATTCCAGAATGATAGTTCAATTTGGAATTCCACTGTCATAAATTTTGATTCAGCTTGGTTCTCATAAATTCGGAATAAACTCGATTCTTGTGAATTCTTGTTAAATTTCGCCAAACATGAGGAAACGGAAGTAACGTAAATTAAAGCATAAAATAGTGTACATTTATGTACCTACCTACATGCATCACATGAAAATGCTTTCTCTGAAAATGAGATTCAAGAAAAGTAGTTTATTTTCATGTCTGTTTGGTTTTCATCTCTTTCTTATAGCCTTGTTCTGCAAGAAATTTATGGATATCCTGTTTTATGGGACATTTTCTACAGTTGCATCCCCGTCTATTTTAGTAGTTTTATATGGTAGCTTTGAAAAAGTTTTGTCTGCATTTAATCAGCATTGGCAGTTGGCTATCCACCCAACATTTTGATTTTCCGCCTAGCACGACTGAAACGAAAACTCTACATGAACTAGATCATTCTAGTTCATGTAGAGTCAGAATCATGATGAAGAGACATGCTATACAACTAGGTAAGTTTATAAAATAACAAAAGAAAGTACAGTCAACAAAATTTGAACTACGAAAATCGACCTTACTGGTACATTATACGGTAAAAACAAATGAAAAAAGTTTTTTAGGGCATGCCCACGAGTTACTAAATTAATTTACGCGTCTTGCGGAGGGATGGTACTCACAAGGAGAGACAAGTAAAATGCGCTACAGTGGTCGTGATCAGACCCTAAGGTACGGGCCCCACTAAAGCGAAGATATGCGAAGCGGATTGGAGACGAGATGAGACATGACATGTCATGTAGACATGACATGTAGTTGCACATTGTGCAAAGCGGAGAAATGTGTAAAGCACAACCTGTGGAACCGCTAACCGCAACCAGAGAGCGGCGTGATGTGAGTGGCGTCACATCACGCTGCTCACCGCACGCTGCTCACGTCTCTTTCTGATGCCATTTTGGCCGCCCAGTATAAGGGCTGGCTTAAACAAATGTGAGACATTTTCCCTCCTCTCTGCTTAATCGTTTCCACTGAAGCTAAGTGGAGACGAGAAGTGCAAGAAACTGAATTCTATTGGAGATTTACAACACATCTGCACCCCTAGCCAAGTTGACAATCTACAATCGTTAAAGCTAGTAGAAAACTATTCAAATGAATGAGAATGACATCATCTCAACGTTAAATCACGTGATCAACACAAAAGAATAGAAAATTCGTAGACAAGTTTACATCGTTCAAAATGATATAATAGAATGTCATCGTTTCTACAATGTTGATCGCTAAACTCTTTGGTAGGAACGCTCATCATAGACTAAAGTGTAGGTTTTTTCCAGAGACATTAGAGAACGAGCGATCGACTCAGTCGTGTCAACTTGGCTACCAATTTAGCGCTTTCTACATCGCTTACGCCGAGGCGTTTACGATTGTAGAAAGAGAATCGATACGAAACGTTTGTAACTTGGCTAGGGGTGCTGCTCTCCTCACGTCTTGTCTCTACTTTAGTAGAGTCCGGGCCTAAAGATGAAGTTTCCCAGTTATCAAAGGCGTTAACTAAATTAAGTAAACAACGCAACTCAACTTAACTTTTATCCCTGACAATGTTGGTAAGTAACCTCTTCATAATTTAGCCGACAGCGCAGAGGGAGGTTATGTCAAACTTCTGTATTATCGTGTTAGGATGATGATTAACGAGTTTGGTTTTAAACTTTGATGACACGATTAGGTACGGGAGGATGAAATGAGGTGGAAGTGAAGAGGCTTTTGTGTTGTCTTGAAAACTGAAGCTTTTTTGTAAGTCTCTGGCATTGTTGACTTGAGTAAAGTCTAAATCAATTTCAAGGACATATAGAAACCTTTGTGGTAACAATATTTTTGAGCCGTTTATGCGGTCCGAGTGCCCATAGCCTGTGTGAAATTTCAAAACGCCTAGTTGACGCTTCCCGTGACCCTAGGGCTGGCTTTTACCCTGGCCAGAGGCTAAGTGTTGCCATACAACGTAGCAACGCCGCCAGTCTCTTGGGCACATTACCACAGATTACACATTACCAGCGGACAGCGTTGAGGAGTTTTTCGATGCCCTTTTGTAGTTTGTTTATTTCTTAGTGTTTAATTATACTATATAAAGCTCGATTACCACTCACTCACTGACAGAATTGTTCTCCCTAATGGTGGATGGGGAGGTGGGTATATTTTGACAGATTCGTAAACAAGTAACTCCCGCGAGTATGGGAAAAGTGCCAAACCTCCCCTTTTCGCCCCCCTTCCTCCCCCTCCCTATCGTCGTTTTTTTCAGATTCGTATAGAGGAGGCACGGGAAAGTAAAAACCAGTTTTCAAAATTGACCCCTTTTTCCCCCTTCTCCCCCCTTTAGGCGGAAGAAGAGAAATTGAGAGACTTGGTACATTTTTTTTTTTCAGATTCGTAAGAAGGGGCCTGGAGTTAGTCAAAATCATTTTTCAAAACTCCCCACTCTCCCCCCCTTCACCCCTCCCCCCATCGTATCTCGGAAACTAGGACACGTAGCGGCTTTTTGATTTTTACTATAAATTATTATTGAGAAGCGTTTAAATTTGTATACGGAGGGTATCCTCTCCTCCCCAACCTCCCCTAAAATTGAAAGGGCTGTAACTTCGTAACGGTCAGAGATAGCCATTATGTGTTTAAACAAATATTATAGTAGGCGTCGAAACTTGTCTGGTGGTAGGTAGGTTCTGAGTGGAGCGAACCTGCGAGACCGAGTGGAGCGAAGGGGGGAGGTGGCGAGCGAAGCGAGCCGGCGATCTCCGCAGCGTAACGAAGGTCGAGTGGGTGAAGCTACATCCACTGCGTGGGTGGGGCGACGACAAGCAACTTTAGGGTTATGTTTTTTTAATGGGTCTCAGTTTGGTTTTTTAATTTGGGGTTCTTAAGGGTTTTCATAGTGATTTAGGGGTAGTTGTAACGATTTTCCAGTTATTTTAAGGTTTCCTATGGATTATCAAAATTTTATGATGGTAAGGAATACTTCTCAAGAACACGACAACACGCGAGCTGCGCGCAGCTCGCGCACCCACGCAAATACTAGTTAATTATATAAGATTAAATAAATGCAGATTTAAAGGACAGTTTTTGTTTGAAGTTGAAGAAACTATCATTTTCGTATTTATTTAAATATATACATACAAACCTAATCTTAAGTTCTTTTTACGTGGTGAATGCCAACAGAGACTACACAGTGAGATGGCTCGTTTGTGCCCAGCACTGAGAACTTCGTAGTCTGATCATGCTGGAACATAAGCTGTTATGAAAAGTCATTGAAATCCTATCTTTACAAAGGTGAATTATTCCTTTTTTCTCTACCTATATTATCATAATTATCCCTTTCCATTGCAGTACTTTGACAGAGTCAAACAGGCAAAATTGTCGTAAAAAAGAAAGCGAATACCCTGCAGCATTCTATTACCAACAAGACTGTATAATAACATCACCCCGTGCGCTCATTAGCATGCATTTTCTTCTTCCGTAATTCGAGTTCTTTGAATGCACACGTAACGTTTGTTTTGTGAAAATCGATATAAGAAAAATATACCCAGGTGATATCTAGTACAACGAAGGGTATTTGTTTGACGTATGGAATATTCTAGTTACAAAAATAGTGGTTATGTTAGGGACCAACAATACGGCAAACCCATATGCAATAAATAAATAAATAAATATTGCTGGACATTACACACAGCGCCATCTAGTGCCACACTAAGCAACGAAGCTTGTGTCGTGGACACCAGATAGTTGATATACTACATATATACTTTTTGTTTGTAAATGCATACTTAATATACATATAAACATCCATGACTCGGAAACAAATGTCCATGCTCATCACACAAACATTTGCACCGACCGGGATTTGAACCCGGGACCCTAAGAACGTAAGGCAGCCTCACTACCGCTGCGCCAATCGGGTCGTCAGATGCAAGCAGACTGTTCAGATACCCTAACATCATGAAGAGTACGTTATAAGTGTAAGCCAAGCTTTTAGGGTTGTATGAAAGTACGGCCACTAGTTTTACTTACCACAAGGACTAAAGTTTGCAAAAATCCTTTACTACTACTACATCAGCCCATAACGTCCACTGCTGGACATAAGCCTCTCCCATGATGGAAGGAATTTGCCATAATCTCCACGCTTGGCAGGCGGATTGGAGATCGCAGTGATGAAAGACTAACAGAAAACGCTGCTGCCCATTCTCCTGTCTACGGAGGTGCAAGATGTTCTGCCTCAGACATTAGTCGCCTTATACGACATCCGTGAGGGTAATGGGTTGGTTCTATTCTACTCTGCCGGATACCACAGGGCTAAAAAAAAAAAAAACCTTTAATGTTATATATTTCTTTTCGAAAATGTTTTTAAGTTATAGCCTATAACCTTTTCAGCTTAATCCTCTTTCTATTAGAGAAAACCGTATCAAAATCTGTTCAGCAGTTTTGGAGATCCTAGCGAACAAATAAATAGACTGCCCAACGGGGGACACTTTTAACCGACTTCAAAAAGGAGGAGGTTCTCAATTCGATTGTCATTTTTTTTTATAAAGGGTGTAAAACACCTCTTAACGAAGCCGAAAGGCACTTGTTTTCCCCTTCATTGCGATCATTTTTTTGTTCTACACCATACCTGGGAACCTTCTAGTTACGGAGATATTGGGGGTCAAAGTTCCAACTTTTTTTTAAAGTACAAGTTTTTAATGTAAAATTATTACTATAAACACCTCTCACCCCTTTAACCACGACCCCCGTACTATTTAATCTATCCACCAGCACAATGTTTTGAATGCGTTACATTGAGTTCTACCACAAAACATGATTTTTCACCCCAAAAAAAAACAAGGTGGAACCAAGCATTCTGTACATCAAACTAAGTAACTTTACGCAAAAATTATTGCTGGGAAACGACATTTTTTTTGAGGTGAAAAATCATGTTTTGTGGTAGAACTCAATGTAACGGACTCAAAATATTGTGCTGATGGATGGATTGCATAGTACGTGGGTCGTGGAGATGTTTAAAGTAAAATTCTTACATTAAAAACTTGTATTTAAAAAAAAAACTTGTCAAAAAGTTGGAATTTTGACCCCCAATATCTCCGTAACTAGAAGGTTCCCAGGTATGCTGTAGAACAAAAAAATGATCGCAATGAAGGGGAAAACAAGTGCTTTTCGGCTTCGTTAAGAGGTGTTTTACACCCTTTATGTAGTAAGTAGTATCAAACCTTCGAATAGAAAAAAGTCTGCCTATAAAATATAATCAAAGCGAAATTACATCACTCCAATTAAAAAAACAGCTGTTCCAAACTAAACTTTCTTACAATTAAAACAAAACCAATCTCGGTAGCTGTCTCGGTATTGGCGGAAGAAATTAATAATTATAGCAAAATGTGCCTAAAAGTTTCCCTATTCCTCTGCCATTTCATCTACCCACAGACTTTACCCGACTATGTTGGGGTCGGCTTCCAGCCTACATTGATGGAATTTAAATGGAGTGACTGCCTGTCTGACTTCCACAACCCTTTACTGGGTAATACAATGCCCCTTGGTCACAGGTTGTCAGACTTTCGTGCTTTTGGCTACCCATAACGACTAAGAATGATTTACAAAAATTCGGTTGCAATAACGATGCTTGCGAGAAACGCAAGTCACTACATCCAAGATGCGTTTCTCGCAAGCGTGCGTCGTTATTAGACTACCGGCCCTGGGCCCGGCAGTCTCAACAGAGATAACGACAAAATCGCTAACTCTTGATTG
Organism: Xestia xanthographa; assembly: GCA_905147715.2. NCBI lineage: Eukaryota > Metazoa > Arthropoda > Insecta > Lepidoptera > Noctuidae > Xestia > Xestia xanthographa. The sequence goes on along the minus strand of LR990657.1, from coordinate 2,799,979 downwards.
CTAATTACTAACGAATAAATTTGGTTGCAATAATTATGTTTGGAAGAAACGCATCTTAGACGTTGAGACTAGCGTTACTAGCAAGCATCATCATTGCAACCCAATTTATTCGTTAGTAATTAGCAATCAAAAGTTAGCGAATTTGTCGCTATCTATGTCGAGACTGCCTGCCCTGGGCCGGCAGTCTCGACAGAGATAACGACAAATTCGCTAACTTTCAATCGCTGATTACTAACGAATAAAATCGGTTTGCAATAATGATGCTTGTGAAAATCGCATCTTGGATGTAAAGACTTGCGTTACTGGCAAGCATCATTATTGTTACCGAATTTATTCGGTAGTAATTAGCAATCAAAAAAAGTTAGCGAATTTGTCGCTATCTATGTCGAGACTGCCGGGCCCAGGGCCGGCGGCAGTCTCGACATAGATAGCGACAAATTCGCTAACTTTCGATCGCCGATTACTAACGAATAAATTCAGTTGCAATAATTATGTTTGGAAGAAACGCATCTTAGACTTTGAGACTAGCGTTACTAGCAAGCATCATCATTGCAACCCAATTTATTCGTTAGTAATTAGCAATCAAAAGTTAGCGAATTTGTCGCTATCTATGTCGAGACTGCCTGCCCTGGGCCCGGCAGTCTCAACAGAGATAACGACAAAATCGCTAACTCTTGATTGCTAATTACTAACGAATAAATTTGGTTGCAATAATGATGCTTGCGAGAAACGCATCTTGGATGTAGAGACTTGCATTTCCCGCAAGCATCGTTATTGCAACCGAATGCTTTTGTGAGTAATTAGCAATCGAAAGTTAGCGTATTTGTCGTTATCTCTGTCGAGACTGGGACTAAAATTTGGTCTGCCATCCATGGATCGACCTCGGTAACCGTAGCTTTCATTGGATCGAATGATGGGGCTGTTATTATTTAGCCCTTCAATTCCATTGCCATTCCATCATCATCTCCATCATCCCTGTCTGAATTCCCCCACTTCTGGGTTTATGTCTCTCTTTTCCTTGGCCATTTGTGTTATCATCCTACTTAATATTATAAACTAGCTGATGCTCGCGACTTCGCCCGCCCACTAATTATATACTAAAACCTTTCTCTTGAATCACTACTATCTATTAAAAAAACTTGCATCAAAATCCGTTGCGTAGTTTTAGAGATCTAAGCATACATAGGGATAGACGCGGGGCGGGCGACTTTGTTTTATAATATGTAGTCATAGTGATGTTGCGAATGTTTGTGAGTATGGATGTCTATATGTATGGATATATGGATGTTTGTAACTCTTTCACGCAAAAACTAATGAACGGATTTGGATGAAATTTTGCACACAGATATATTATAACCTAGACTAAAACATACGCTACTTATTATCCTGGTCGAAAGATCCCATGGGACAATTATAAAACTTCACGCGGGCGAAGCCGCCAATAGAAGCTAGTAATTCATAGGTACACCCATCGACTCGTCCTATCATGAATATTTAATAGTCATTATCGAGTCAGAAGTAAATTCAAATCGTTTCTGATAACATTTTTAATGAAAATCATGACTTTTAATTAAAAACGACTCATTAGGTAGTCTGAACTTATTCCCGAATGAAAAACTTTTTAAGAATTGAGTTTTTTTCTCTAGTTTATGTTTTGTTTGAGGGAAGTAGTCTTTGTTAGTTAAAGTTATTGTTTAATTATGTACCTTGATAATGTTAATTATGTTTGGGTTGATTATTTTTTTTTCATTTTTCCTTTTTTCGAGGTTTTTCACAAAGAATTCAAAACTTTTTTAACAGGCGTGGGTTTTTTAACATGCCTTAAAATTGAGATCCCTTTTTTTTGCATAATCTTCTTTTTCCTAATATACTTTGGCATAACTGTTTTGGCATAATTTGTTTTGCCATAATAATACTTTGCCTAATTTTTATTTGGCATACTGTTTATGTTGGCATAATCATCTTGAAGGCTAATTTGTTTTGGCATAAATTGAATTTTGCATAATGTTACTAGGCATAATGACTATTAGCATAATAGTATTTAGGCATACAAATAATATAAATACCAGAATAAAATTTGAGTTATTTTTACGTATTTATTTTGAATTAAAAATTCATTAAGTTGTACTACAAAAGTTAGTGACAGAAACGAATCGCTGCAAAACCGACTCCACGTATTCTTGTCTGCCCTACCCCTAGAGTGTAATTTAAAATCGCGTAGGCGCGGAGGGGCGAGGCGGCCCGCGAGTTGAGGAGCAGGTGGTTGTAACACTCGCCGCCGCTGCTGAGGCTGGCCGGCGAAGCCGGCCAGCAAGCCGAAGCTGTGGTGGTGAGCGTTAAACACATCTGCGACGATAAGCTCGCGTGGGACCGCCGGAGCCCCGCAGCGCCAGAGCCGTGACAGAAACCTTGCCTGCTGCATGTTGCATACTGCATGCTTGCTTGCATGCTGCATGATTGCTGAATGCATGCTTGCTGCATGGTTGCTGCATGCTTGCTGCATGATTGCTGCATGCTTGCTGCACGCATGCTTGCTTTATGCTTGCTGCATGCATGGTGTATGCTTGTTTAAATGTTTGCAAGCTGCATGTTTGCTGCATGCATGGTGTATGCTTGTTTGCATGCTTCTTACAGGGAAAAAACTCACATATGTTCACAAACAATGTTCAAAACAAATATGTTACCTGCTTCGGAGAGATGGTTTTATTCCAATCGTCAAAATAAATTGGTATATCCAATTAGGGTATGTCTAACATTTTAGGATTATGCTTCTTTGTTATGCCTATAAAAAATATGTTTTAGTATCATTATGCGTAAATCAATTTATGCCTAACAATGTTATGCTTAATCACTATTATGATTAGATAAATTATGCTTAAAAAATTATGCGTAAGCTGTTATGCGTAAATAATGTTATGCGAAAATATAATTAGTAGTAACAAAAGTATGCCAAGTTATATTAGGTTTTAAAATTTTATGCAAATGGATAGGGAACCCTTAAAATTAGGTGTATAATGAGCAAAACAGTTGATAGTACGACGATCTAAGACATTCAAATTTACGAGCGATAGACGGGACAAGATGAAGAAAATCGTAATTCAATACTTTTTATGACTTTGTAACAATTCACTCTGCCTAATGTCATAATTATGCCCGCTTGTCAATAAGCATTCGTGTGCCAAAATTAATAGATTTCTGGATCAAATTTTTATGAACATATTCCCAATATCCGCTCTATGTCTTTTTAAATCTCCTTGTCGATAACTTAAAAAAAGCAATTTATTACAGTAAGGTAACACCATGATTTTTTCATATAATTCTTGCCACAGAAAACCCATTTAAGCTACCTGTCTTCCGAGCAAAGTTCCCCCATCTAAACGACGCAAATCTTGAGTCCTATTTGCATCAAATTTTCCGTAAAAAGGGAGAGATTACGTTGAAATTTCTCCTCAATCGGTTCAGTAATTTTCGTACCGTACCGGAGTCAGGACAGATGGACCAAATTGCTTTGGCAAAATGGTTTCCGTTTTCCATAGCAACTTATGAACTGATTTAATAAATTCTGTGTTGAATTTTCGGATTCGGTTTCAGCAACTTGACTTTACTTTGTGCATAATTATTGAAGATTGTGTCTCGGAAACATGATATCCTACTATGAACATTAATTCAGAAGGCAATGACAGGAATAGGCTAGTTTCCACCATTAATAAATTGCAAATCTATTTGGTCCGTCAGTTAGAATATTGGAAAATAATGGACACGTATTTTTTGTTTTTGTAAATCAATGAATATAATGATAAAATTAAACGCATCAAAACTCGGGAGTGGGCGCTCGTGACGTCAGAACTCACTAAAACCTAAACCATGGCGTGACGTATTGAGATTTTTAAAATCGTCATATCTTCGTCAATTTTGGTTTACGTAACAAAAGAAAAAAAAAGGGTCGAATATTTTTTGATAATAATAATTCGATTTTTTCAATTGCCAAGCCTATTAAGCAGGAATAGCCAAAAAAATAGTAAAGCAATTTATAAATCTGAAACATAACCAATTTGTCATTGAATACATTTCAGGGTAAAGGCATTTTCTTTAACCAGTTGAAAACCGAGACCCTAGATAAGGCTAGTTTCAAGGTTATTGATTGACTGTCTCGTTGGTCTAGTAGTCACACAAGCGCGACTGCTGAACATGAGGACCTGGGTTCAATTCCCTGGTCGGGAAAAGTGTTATTGGGTTTTTCCATCAGGAATTTCTCAATAGCAGCCACGGAGTCGAAACATAAATGGCGAAATGTGTGTGTACTATTGGGTACACCTCTGACTATCTCTTCGGGGATTAATAATAATAATAATAAATCGTTTATTTATAAAAAGGAGCACATATACAATTAAGTATCTTAACAAATAAAATAGAGCACTGTTGCTTATTGCCTGAACTAGGTGGAACCTGTGTTTCAGGCTAGAAGGTGCGTAAATACCTACTTAAAATAAATAAATCAACAATGAAAGAAAAGTAAATTACTAAAATTACAACTTACATAAAAGATAAACAAACAATGTGTCAGCAGTTTACTTGCAGACTACAAGTAAATCTTCTGTCTGTGCATAGGTTAGGGGTTGTAAAAAAGTAATAATAGACTTTTTACAGCTAAAATAGTTTAACTTATAAATACTTAGTTTTCTATTTAATCTATTGTACAGAAATGGGCCTAAAAATGTAAAGAATCTTTCCACAAAGACATGTTTGGAGGTTGTATTAGAAATGCATACTATATCATTCCGTCTCTTGTTAGTATTGTCAGCATTGTACGTAAGCATGGTGTGCTGTTTTAATACTAAGTGCATAATGAATAGCTGACGCACAGTTAGCACATTGCAGGATTTATACAGCTGATCTGTGGGAAAGTAAAAGGGATGGAAGTTTGCTACCTTTAAAATTGCTCTTTGAGCTCTTTCAAGGGGAAGCAGGATAGTTTTTGATGCGCCACCCCATGAAATGATACAGTAATGAATTATTGATTGACATAGGGCGAAATAAACTTGTGTGATTAACTTAGAATCTGCAAAAGTTCGTATTTTTTTAAATACATATATTAATTTGCAAACTCTTTTAACCAGACTTTCAATATGATACCTAAAAGAGAGTGTGTCATCTATTATAACCCCTAAGTATTTAATATTATTGGTTTTGAGGATAGAAGGGCAAATGCACATATTGACTGACCGATTATCACATTGATGGGCATATAAATGGAAGTTAGTAGTGTTAAGTTGAGGCTTGCGCATGGAGAAGTGAATGTATTTTGTCTTGTCAGCATTAAGTGTTAGTAAATTGCTTTGAAGCCCATTAGTCACAGTATTAAAGCCAAGTTGAGCGTTTTCAAACAGTTCGCTACTGTTTTCAGCAGAAAATATTAGCGCCGTGTCGTCAGCATATGATATGATCTTGCCGTGCTTGATGTTAAGGTTACACAAGTCGTTAATTTAAACCAGGAAAAGGGTAGGGCCCAATATACTCCCCTGGGGAACACCAAATCCAGTATTTTTCTGCTCATCGCTCTTAAAATTGTCAATCCTAACACATTGGTATCGGTCGTTTAAATAGTCAGCAAGCAACGTCAGCGGCGTGCCCCTTATTCCTATGGCCTCTAATTTTCTTAGAAGCACAGAAACGGAGACCGTGTCAAAGGCTTTCGCTAAATCAAGGAAGACTCCCATGACCTGGTTCCCCTTGCCCAGCTCTTCTGAGACATAATTGGTAAGGCTATGCACCGCATCGGCTTTGGATAATTTGGCTCTGAAGCCAAATTGCGCTGGTGACAAGATGTTGTTTTTCTCCAGGAAGCTTACTAGTCTGCTGTTTATAATTTTCTCAAGTATTTTTGAGATTGAGGGGAGTAATGATATTGGCCTATAGTTATTAACCAAGTCCCTGTCTCCAGATTTATAGATAGGAATAACAACAGCCTTTTTAAGACAGTTAGGGAAAATTCCTTCGGAAAGACAGATTCGAAATATATGCGTTAAGGGAGGTGCCAATATATGCTTAAAGAGTTTAAGGATCCTGTTGCTTATATTATCCCATCCAACTGCACAGTCATCTTTAAGGCCAGATATTATTTGGGATATTTCGTTTTCGTCAGTATCCAGCATAGCAAATGACTTCAAGTTGCAGCTGTTGTTCTGTTTTTGGAAAGATGGTTGGGCGCAATGTTTCGGAATCTGTTCGGCCAAAGTTTTCCCAACATTAACAAAAAAGTTATTTACTTTGTTAGCTGATAAGAGGGGTGAAGGATTAGTAAGCAGTAACCTCGAATTTGATTCACGTTGTTTAGTCATGTAGGTGACGTTTTTAATATACTTCCAAATTTGCTTGGTATTGTTGCCTGCTTTATTTAATTCATTTTTATCGTAATTATTTTTAAGCTTCTTTAAGAGATTGTTGCAGAAATTCCTGTATCTTTTATAGGTGTTTAGAATTATTAAATTATCAGGGAATTTCTTAGTTTTCTGATGAAGTTTATCTCTGTGCCTTATGCATCGAATTAGTCCAGGAGTAATCCAAGGTTTAATATTACGAAGACGATTATTTGTTGTCACAACTGTCGTATTACGCAATATTGCTTGTTGGACATGTTTTATTAAGTACGATAAAGCTGAATTAGCGTCAGCAGTATTGTAAACTAGGCTATAATCAATGCTGCGTAAATCATATTCGAGTTTATTTATGTTTAATTTAGATTTTGTCTGGGAGCGATTATGCTTAGGCAGCGTTAAATTTACGGCTAGTAAGACAGAATGGTGGTCGGTTATTGTTGAGTTTGTAACAAGCGTAATAAATGAATAAGTGGTTTTGATCATTATATGGTCGAGGCAAGAACCGCTCTGATGAGTAGGCAATGTGTGAGCAGGCAGAAAACCATGGTATGAGCAGATGTTAAGGTAATCTTGTGTCCCTGCGTCGCAGTTTTCGGAGCCAATATTAATATTAATATCTCCTGTTAGTATTACATTGTTAAATGGGCTAAGTGATTGAAAGATCTGGTTTAGGGAACTGTGAAAAGAGGTTAGGTTTCTTGCGGAAGGGGATCTATACAAAGCAATGATCGCTGTGGTTGTACCAATTTTGATGATAAGGCAGTTACTAATACAATCTTGAAGACCAGGTTCTTCGACTTTGACCTTTAATGATTCCTTAGCAAAGACAACGACACCATCATTTTGATTGTGGTTAATTTTTGTGTACAATAAGTTGTACCCTGGTATTGCCGGGAGGTTATCGTGGCGCTTTGATAGCCAGCATTCTGTTAGAACCATAATATCACAATTAAAGTTAAGTCTATGAAGAAAAATGTTAAAGCTATCTATGTTCTTATGAATACTTCGTATGTTTTGGGTTAGTATGGTTAGTGACTTTTGATACTGGGAAAGATATTGATTGCAGTCTTCAACCTCACATGACTTTGACTCGGTCAAAAATGAGTTATCTATGTCGGTAATTAAATTAATATCCATTCTACAAAAATAACAACAATAAGTTACGTCTAGGATTTAAACAAATATGTAGCGCTCTCAGGCGCCGTCATAGTCAATCGAGTTAATATACCTGTATTCGGCTGCAAGTTTAGCTGGACAAACTGCGTCTCCCGTCTTGTGGTTGGCTTGTTTTTTAAAGCGCATGCATGTAGCACATTTTGGATCATCAGCTTTTTTTGCGCAGTCTTGGCTAGAGTGTCCTTCTTCACCGCAATGGCCACAAGTCGGGGCAGCGACCTTGCATGTCTTGGATGCATGACCGTACTGCTGGCACTTGTAACATCTCGTTACTATTGTGAAGTCTCGTACCGGGCAGGACGTCCAATTTATAAATAATCTGTCCTGCGTGATGAGGGCCTTGCGAATGACGGCTGAAACTTTTATTATATAATTACAGCTCTCAGCATCTTTCCTTCCAGATTTGTGGCTAAGTTTAATTGAGGTCATAAATGTATCTAGGGTCATAGGCAGTTTGTCCGTTATGTTTTGGTCGTAAATGCATTTATAAACCTCATTTTCGGCCATTGATGCGGGAACTCCTAGCACAATAATGCAAGGTTTGCGCTTCCGAGGTTCGTCAACGGTAAGGCCTGACGAAGCGATTTGGACTTTTTGTTTGAGCTTATCTAGGTCATCCTTGGTCTCAGTGCTAACGATAAGTCCTCCTTTTCCTATTTTACGTACGCCTCGTACTTTCAGCTTCATTTCACCAGGGCATATGATTTTTTGTACCATGTTCTTGGTTTCATCACTGGTCTTAGTGTTGTCGCATGGAAAAATCGCCACGGAGCTTAGATTATTAGGACGAATAAAACTGCTAGATCCCTTCTTCACCATATCGGCAAAAGATGTAGGAGCTGCAGCCTGCCTCGCACAGGACTCCTGAATCGTGCGGTTCATCTCTGCTAGACAGTCTGCTAGGTCTCGAGCTTCGGTCATTGTTTTCAAGGCGGTATGTGTTTGAAGGGCTCTTGATTTCAGCGACTGGTATTGAACAGCCAATTGTGAAACACCATGTCCAACTTTTCGGCAGAGATTGCCAATTCTTTGCTTCTGTTCAGAATTAAGTTTTCCCTCAGAAGCAATACAAAACACCTCATTTAAGTGGTCTTCAATGGTCCCCAGCCAGTTCTGAATCTCCGCAGTACTGATAGGTTCAACGGCTTCCTCTTGGTGCTGCTTTTGTTGTTGAGTAGGTCTCGGTGTTGGAGTCGACGGAGGGCTGCGTGGTGTCATCCCACTCCGATTAAAGGGGCTGCTGGCCATTTTTCAGATTATAAAAACTATTTATAATCCAGTCAGTCCATTATGCTGATGCCGCTAACTACGTTGTTTTATTATATCAAGCTAATACACTTAAACTAGGTCAAAATTTAATGCAAGCGTTAATTTATTTATTTTAATAATACTGCATTGATGTGCACGTCTGTATGCGATGAGTGCCGATCAAACCATTTACATTTTACAGGCGTTATGTTATGTTATTTGTGACAGATTAGGATACCATCAATTCAATAACTGGGTTGTGGAGGTTGCACACTTGTACAGGCAGTCACTCCAAGTACTGGCATCCATCTGCATCTGGCCAGTTTGCAAGCTGACCTTATGGCCCTTCTAACCCTAAAATTAGCAACTCTATTTGTGGTGGTTCAAACTTCGTTTGGTATACTGTTAGAATAAAGTTCTAATCAGCTTGCACTACAAAGCGGTTGCTACGTCAGTCACTGCGGCCGAATAGTGCGAAATGAGTGGTTTTTTGCGATTTACAAAAAATCTATTGGTTGGACTAAAAAAAGAAAACACATAAGACCTGCTTTATAGTTAGTTCAGTTAGTATGCAAAGTTTCATGATCTAATTTGAAGTACTTTTTGAATACCAGCGGTTTATTGTTCGATTTGGAGGTAACTTTGGAAAAAAAATTCTATCGAGAAAAGTTTACAGAATCGTGTTTTCGCCAAACATAGGACTTAAAATTAATCCTCAACTTTCCCATATATTTATTTTAAAATTAATACTGCAGTATTTTAGGTGTAACGAAGGATCATGCTAAGCCATTTGAGGTAGTATAGGCCCCTAAGGTAGATGCGAAAGACTAGAAGAATATAAAGAATGAATAATGTCTCTTTCTCGAACAACAATGAAACTTCTAAAGAAGATAAAACATTCTCGATTACCAACGAAAAAATGGATTGCCTAATGGGCCGCCGAGCTAAAAGAAACATCGTAACATATCATAATATGTCTTGCGCACAAATTAATGTTATGATTAATGAGGACCGATAGGGAAGACGCCGTAATTCCGTGTTCGAAGTTCTTTGTTCCGACATTCGATCGGAATCGATCATGGGCGAAAGTTGTCGACGAAAACTAGGGCGGATGGATGAGGAAGGAAATCCAAATAAGTGTTGTTTTGCTACAGATAAAGGATTGGTTCATTTGATTAGAGGATACTTTTAGAAGAACATAACGATTACAACTCGTACTTCGTATTTTTATATGCGAAAGTTTGTAAGGAAGTTTGGATGTTTGTTACTCTTTCACGCAGCGTAACAGTTGAACGGATTTGGGTGAAATTTGGCACACATATATATACTTTATAACCTAAATTAATATTTAAGATACTTTTTTAACCCGGTACTAGTACGATTCCGTGGGATAATTACAGTAAGTAGTATGAATGATCACACGACACGTCAATTCAGACCACCGCGGCACCGGACAGGTACGCGTACTCTTCTATAATATTTGTTCAAACACTTAATGGCTAGCTCTAACCGTAATAAAGTTACAGCCCTTTCAATTTTAGGGGAGGTTGGGTAGGGGAGGGGAGGGTATACAAATTTCAAAGTCGCTCATAGGTTTAGGTAAGAATAAAAAAAACCGCTACGTGGCGTCGTCGCTACTGTATTTCTGTCGGTTTTTCTGACAATTTTTTCACGCTGACCTGAAGAACGAGTTAAGTTACTTTTAACCACGGATATGAATAACATCACGCCTGAGAGGTGTTATTAAAGTACACCGACATTTCGCCAGTATATGTTTAAGTCACATGTAAAAGGCGCAAGCCTATGGCCATCAACTGGGCTTAACGGACACACGTACTCCGTGGTTGCTACTGAGCTAATGCTAATGCTTGATTGAAAACACAATAACACTTTGCTTGACCTGGCAATAGCTAGGGTCCGTGGCTTAGGCCCCCAGTGATCGAGGCACCCGTGGCCGACGCCCCCGATTCAATAAATTTAATTCAAAGCAATTTTTGATCAAATGTACTGTCAGGCACAAAAATCATCATCATCTGCCTTGGCAGATGCCTTTACTTAACTATGTTGGGGTCGGCTTCCAGTCTAACCAGATGCAGCTAATACTAGTATTTTACATGGACCTATCTGACCTCCACAAAAGAAGATAAAAGATAAAACAAGCCTTGTATTGATTGCTTTTGTAGTATAACAGAATATCTTGCAACACCTCGTGAACTGGACGAAAAAACCAATAAACTTTGAAGAAAAAATTTACCACGTGCCATTTCTTCTTTATTTCAAGAAAAGGGTGTTTCAATACGGTCCAATATTGAAGGATGATCGTATACCTATTCAAACATGACAATTTACTTGCATAATCAGCTTAAAATGTTTGCATTGCTGAGACACATGGCCTCCTCTCTATGAGAGGGAATGGGGCAATCCACCACGCGGGCCCAGTGCGGATTGGTAGATGTCACATATCTTCGATGTTTTGGATCTAAAAATGCTGTTTTCCTCACGATGTTTTCCTTCACCGTTTTGAGAGCAGTGGTAATGAAATAAATTACACAAAGTAATGTAAATTTACCTGAGCGAGTAAATAAAGCAGAATAACTGGAAAATCCAGGATACTCTGTAGATAAAGACTGTCATTATGCACCTGTTGTTTTTCTCAGTCAATTCTTGCGAACAAACAGATTAACAGCTGCACTGCTTCACAAAGGCTTACAAATCTTTTCTTTAACAAACAATACCGTTCCGGAATTTATTGGAAGAATAATTAAAAGGATTTGTTGCACGGATGAAAATCGGTGTAACGTAGTTAGGTTACGTACAATGACCTGGTTCTAATGTAGTAGTCTCACAAACAAGGCTCATTCCAAAGTATATTATACTCGTATATATCTATACAAGTAATATAAATCAAGTTGAAATGTCTGTTTGTAATTTCAAAATAAAAGAATTAGGGTTGAAACTACAACAACAACAACAGTCCGCAGCCTAGGTACACAACGTAACCAATGATAAACTATTGAATAGCACTTTTCTGTTTGCTTAACGGTGATTGGAGTTTGTAACACGGGCCGTGGACGCGTCTATATAGGTAACTAAGTAAACTCTTAGAAAAACTCAAATTAAAAGAACCGTAAAAGTAATTTATATTCCAAGACAAGTACATACGTATATATTGGTCACACGACACTCGTAATGACAATGTTAGTTAATCAATTTGACCCTAGAGACAGAACACGACCGTGCCTTTAGTAGGATATATCTTGAAGTTTGGCCCTTGGTGAAGTTTTGTACTTACCCAAGTCCAAAGTTTGAAGATCATTATCATCATTCATTTTCATAATTTATCATATATCATCATTGATCAACATCATCATCATCATTCATCATCATATTATAAGGTCTCATAGGATCTGTTTCGACTTAGATTTCTAGTAAAAGTCACTGGCAGCTCTTAAACGCGGTGATCGCGTTCAGTTTCAAAGTTTGTGAAATTCACCGGATAAAACTTTGCTGTTAAATTGAAAGTAACTAAAGAACCCTAATTACGCAAGCTTGGCTTGTAATTAACTGTTTTTGTATCGGAAGCTCGTCGCTAATAGAACAACAAAAACTCTTTGCATTGCGCGGAAACTTACGTCTTTGCTTCCGGGGCGATAATGAAATGAACATTGAACACAGTTGTATTTTAGACGAAGAATGGAAAGTAACTGTGTCTGAAGAAAACTAAAAGGAGTGCTGCAGGAATAAACACTAGGAGTTTGTAGTAGAAATATGTAACACTTGTACTACGAGTATAGTCGAACAAGTTCTTTGGTATGATCATTAATTCAGCTTAAACAGTCACTGCTGTCTCAGGAGGCCAAAAATGGCTTTAGCAGAATCATAATAGAAAATGTTAATTCATAATATTAATTGCGTCTGTGAACATTTTATTAATTTTTTAACTTGATTCATATTATTATCCAATTTTGATTCTGCTAAAGTGGTAATTTCAGACCCCAGAGCTCTACCAAGTTTCGCCACATTGATCAGTCCCAGTTTCGCCACATTGACCAGTGCTTCTCGCATCCAGCAGATCTCTGCGACCTTTATGTGGTATCTTCTTCTTCTTCTAACTTCTGGTAAACAATCACAACTCAAGAATATTTCGACCTAATCAGACATTCATTTTGTGGGCTATTTCTATTGGTTTACGAACATAATTATATTAATATTCATCTTTTCAGTATACTGCTAATGAACTTTTGTATTGTTTGATCACCGAATAAACAAATGATGTAAAATAATACAACTTACTTAAAATTCATTAAAAGTAGTTTCATAAGTAAGCTGCCCGTATACCAAATAGCTTGGCCGACTGTACTTCTGAGAATAAAATTGTACAGTAAACGAAGACTGTAAAAAGAAAGTAAGATAAACAGAGACGTGGAATACTTTAACATGGCAACATTGTTCTACGATACGGTTTCAAGAACAAATTCTGGTAAACTGTATAAGTAACGGACAGGTAAAATTCTTCATCTTCTTTTAGTAGAGGAAGAACTCTCATAAAGTGAAAATAAAAATAGCTATTGCATAATATACTTTGGACATGAATATTTTTATTGTCGAGTATTACATAAAAAAGGGAGTACATTCTTTGATGTTTTTTCTCGCAAAAGACTAAAGTGGTATAAATGTAAGAACACCATTACTGTTACGAATACTAGGTTCTTTGGATATGAAAATAAAATGCATTTTCAGTTGGTAGGTTGAAAGAGACTTGGAATTCTAGATATCATAAAGAACTATCCACTACTCCAAGTCTAGGAGAACTATTCAGTACAATGCACGAACATAACAATTCCTCAGGAATTAATTTGTACGAAACACATTGATAGCTAAACTTACTTCTAATAGGACCCGAACTCTGGAACATCGGCTAAGTTCGTCGAAGTTCGGCTAACTTCGTAAAATGCCCGATGTATGGGAATCAGACTTCGCTTTTGTGGAAAAGTCTTTTGTTGTGCAACTGTCAACCTTTAATTTATGAAGGTGTAGTTGAAATTCTATTGGAGATTGACATATCCGGGTTTAAGTGATGAATGGCAGTGGCCAATGTATTGGAAGTTATTTCCAAGTTTTTGGTAGATGTAAAGAAATAAAAATATTATGATTCCAGTGACTTTGCTCTGTCAACTTTTCTTCCTATAAGAAAGATCTATAACACCTTATGGGATGGTACAAACTAACCTAGTTCGTGATACGAGTGATGGCGTCTGGTTTATGTTTTTTTTTACCTGAATTCTTTAGAAAATAATCCAGCTTTTATAATAGGTATGTGGATGCTATGGCTACTCCCATTGGGTTATAATGGGTGTAAAAGTACTCTTTACGCGAAAAATCATTGTTTTGTTCTAGATCATACCTGGGAACCCTTTAGTTACGGAGATACTGGGAGTCAAAGTTCCAACTATTTCAGTTTTTAAATTTAACTTTAATTACCTCCACGACCCCCGTACTATTCAATGCACCAGTGCAGTGTTTTGAGTAAGTAACATTTAGTTCTATCATAAAACGTGATTTTTTACCCCCAAAAAAAGTCGTTTCCCAGCAATATTTTTTGCGTAGGATTACTTAGCTTGATGTACAGAATGCTTGGTTGACGGCTTCGTGAAAGGTCCATTTACACCTTGTATAGTATCTTAGCCGTGTGGTCCGTGTGGTCGTCGTATCCGGCAGAGTAGAATAGAACCAACCCATTACACTCACGGGTGTCGTATAAGGCGACCAATGTCTGAGGCAGAACACCTTGCGCCTCCGTAGACCAGAGAATGGACAGCAGCGTTTTCTGTTAGTCTTTCATCACTGCGATCTCCAATCCGCCTGCCAAGCGTGGAGATTATGGCAAATTCCTCCCATCATGGGAGAGGCTTATGTCCAGCAGTGGACGTTATGGGCTGTTGTTGTTGTTGTTGACCCACATAAACACAGTCCAGGCGACTGGCAATCATGCGTAAGATACTGTTGGTGCTGCCCCACACCCTGCGCACCAGGGAGGCGCACTTTTTGCGCATTGTTGCGTAAAAACAATCCACATGCGCATCTGCGAACATCCCCGACGCACTACAGAAGCGGGGCAGCTCCACCAGCATCCTAAATGCGTTATTATACTGAACGCGGAGAGCACTGTACGATCCTTGAGTACACCTAGCCCACAGGCTGCACGTGTAAAAAGAAGTACAGTACGCTCGACTAATTAAGGCATGAAAAGATAAAAGACACAGCCCGACGTAGAGACAGAATTATATTCGCATTTTTACCATAAGTGTGGATATTACATACAAGCAAAGGTGTTACATTACATTGTTCCAACAAATATTCTTTAAAATTTTCACAATATCTCCGCCATCTTGGATCCTGACACTCAAAACCCATTTATCATTATGCTCCCGTAGGTGTTCTACAAAAAGACGTTATTATTTTAAACATAAAATTTTCACTTTACGTTCGTTCAACCATGAAATGGTGTTATTGATAACGTATACGAATATTAATAATCGAGCTTTTTTGAAGGTCGAATATTAATAACTTGCCAACGTCTTGTGTGTAGCCATAGTTGAAAATCTTTGTCAGAAATAAAAAGAGTTAACAACAAAAGACTTAATTACCTAATAGCTGGGTTGTAGAAAGAAAAAAATCTGTATTCATCGCAGGGTCATGACGTGAATATAAAATTTGAAAACAGAAACATTAACATAACAAACATTCAGAGGAAAGAAGAGAGGAGAAGGGAAGGGGATCAGGGAGATAGTCGGTCCATCTAAAATGCAGCTTGCGCTGCATCTGGTTATACTGGAAACCGACCCTTAAATAGTTGGGAAAAAGCTATACCTCCCGATGATGAAAATATCATTTATTAAGTTAAAATATATCAGTGGTTGGGCTAGGCTACATTTTATTCATTTTAAATGTAGTGTATTGTAAAACAAAAAGTTAAAACTGTTCTGCCTCTTTCTTTGTATTCATACCTAGTTGAATAAAACATGTTTTTTTTTTCTGGAAAACTTTGCCCCACACTAAGAATTTCTCCTGTATCGTGGGTGCGTTTACAAACATTTAAACTCACAAATAGCCAGACCCAGACCAACTACTTGTAGGCCATACAAATATTTTTTCCGTGAGGGAATCGAACCCGCGACACGCAGCGCAGCAGCCACTGCGCTGCCGGAAATTCAGTAACAGTAGCTGCCAGACTAATTAGAAAACAACAAATTTCTGTTATGTTGAATTAGAAACCAGTGAAAACTTTATAACAAATTCATTTCCTGAATATAATACAGTATTTAAACTTAAAACCTAACAAATGAATCGCTGAAACTTCCAAACCATTCAACTTAACGTACGCAATCATATTTAAAACTTATAATTTCTTATGTCGAAAAGTTAAATTTCAGTTTCTGCCTGAAAATCAATCATCTAACTAGGTGATTGATTATCCTGAAAATTCAGTAAATAAACCGTTGAATATTTACGGGATATTCAGTTTGATATAAAATATTGAAAGTCATCTTGTTCAGGAGATGAACAGATTTATCACAGAATACGAATTGTTTTTTTTTTTTTTGAGGTCGATTGGTAACCATGTCTATTGAATATTCGATAAACGACTTTTTTGCCTTGTTTTAGGCAACCTAAGAAAATGTACATATTTCTCATGAATGTGAATAGGTTTTTTAGTTTAGGTATTACAATTTTCGTTTATGGATGAAAGGGTTTATATATTATTTTTATGGTCATAATATTCTACATTAAACTATGTGAAAGAATAGTATAGGTATAACATAAACATAACCCTCTTATAAAGATTCCACTGTTGGAAAACAGGCCCTCTTTCTGTGGGAGGCAACTGCTCTGTAGAAATTATAGTTAAAAGCATGATAAATAATAATAATTTTTTATTTTTACTGATGCTTTTTTTATGCCCAATGTGTTTAACGCAGCTTTTGGTTAATACTTGTTATATTACTTTGTTCTGTTATTAATAATAAATAATTAAAACATCTTTAACCCGTATGTCCCTAGCCGTTCCCGAAGGGGAACGGTGAATTGTTATTTTAATTCTGTCTGTAATTGCGGGTATCTAAGAGCTACACAATATGTCAATAAAAACTGACTTACAAATATATATAGAAAACATATTTTTTATATTACAATTATTTGCCCAATTAAACCCATTGTATTTGTGGTTCAACGTACAAACCCACAAACAGGCTGCGGTTACCAACGTCCAACGCAATAATTTGATGTTAATTGTTTCAAAACTGTTAATTTAATTAGTTTTAAAATGGTGATTTGATTTTAATCAATTTGTAAAACCAAGTTCATATTTACATGAATTGTGTTATCTTTCTACTGTTACATGATTTCTAGTCAGGCACATTTGACTAAAACTTTTTTCTACTATGGCACAAGACGTTTTCGAATCCTATCAACGCTAGAAAATGTTTTTCTAAGCTATGTTTTTATTTCTGAAGAAAAACCTATAAACGTTACTTTTAACACAAATAAATTACTTACGGGATTATAGCCGTGATTTTCTTTTCTTTCTTTAAGTGTAGTGAAAAACCGTGAAAGTCTAAAACAGTGCATTATTTCTAATAGTTGCTTAGAAGAAAAATGTTGAAACATGAATTTTAACGATTATCTTTTGTTTATAATATACTAGCGATCCAACCCGGCTTTGCACGAGTAAAATGAAGATACATATACAACAACAACAACAACAACAACAACAACAGCCCATAACGTCCACTGCTGGACACAAGCCTCTCCCATGATGGGAGGAATTTGCCGTAATCTCCACGCTTGGCAGGCGGATTGGAGATCGCAGTGATGAAAGACTAACAGAAAACGCTGCTGCCCATTCTCTGGTCTACGGAGGCGCAAGGTGTTCTGCCTCAGACAATAGTCGCCTTATACGACACCCGTGAGTGTAATGGGTTGGTTTTAGTCTACTCTGCCGGATACCACACGGCTAATTCGAACCGTACGGATCACTGGAATCTGTTCAATAATACTACGATCCGTTTGATGCGATGCGTACGATGCGGACAGGTGGACGATACATATACATAATAATAATACATACTAAACCTTCCTCTTTAGTCACTCTATCTATTACTGAAAACTGCGTTAAAATACGTTGCGTAGTTTAAAAGATCTAAGCGTACAGACATCGGGACTAACTTTGTATTAAACTATGTAAAGAAAACCAAAGATGTACAAATACACCTAAAGCTGTAGACGATAATTTTCTTAGGAATATAGTAGGCTATGATTACAAGTTCCCATTTTATAAAATGCAAACAGAATACACATCCACTTGATTAAAGCCACGGGCTCAGTTAGTGCAAAACCTTAATTAACAGCCCAGTAGCTTATAAATAATTATACATTCCAGACTACATTCAAGGTTCTAATGGCGACTCTAATCAAATATGCATTAGGTCCACTTTGTCGCGTGAACGTGCGGTTTGCTCTGGTCGCTCTAAAATTTATCGAGTGCGTGAGTCTAGCACTATGTAGATCATAAAATGATACACGGTTTTGACCGCGGCTGTGTCCGCATGAAGGTCGGAACGTACTACCAGGATAAAAAGTATTTATGTAGGTAATAATGTCCAACATATGCCTTTGGTCATTTTAGGGTTCCGTACCTCAAAAGTTAAAAACCCCCTTATATAAGATCACTTGTCCGTCTGTCCGTTCGTCTGTCACCACCGATTTTCTCAGGAACGGGTGGACCTAGCAAGTTGAAGTGAGTCAAGGTCCTGAGTCAACATGATAAAAAGATATGGGTAAATTTTGATTGTAACGAAAACTTGAAAGCAACAAAATATACCCTAATTTTCAACTTTTTTATTTTTCGGAATTTTCACTGTACGTGTGCTGTAAGACCTTGCTTTTACATAACAACAACATCAATTTATTTCAGGCTACAATGGCCCATAAATATATACCTTATAAACTAACATAAATATTAAGTAAATACAAGACTTGTGTTAGTGAATAAGACTTATAACTATGTTAGTAGCACTTCACTTAGTCACACTTCACTTGTGTTGACTGTCCAGTGGAACTTGTCCGCGGAAGCGACGGAACACCACGTCCTGCGGCCAAAAGTCGTCCTCCATCACCATGGGCAGATAACAATTCAGTATTCGCACCATGAACGCCTTGAAGTTGACGTTGCGGCACGACTCCAGTAACGGCACCCTCGGTGTGTACCTCGTCTTTTGGCGCACGTACTCCATGATGTCCTCCGCTTTAGTGGTGTAATGCAAGCGGGAAATGTACACCAGTGTATTCGGCTTGGCAGCACGCAGGCTCACTTTAGGGTCCACAGGAGCCTTGCCGCAAAGGTTCTTGGTTGTTCGCGAACGGCGCTTTCTCCTCTGCACCGTCACGAAACCCTCGTTATTAGCGTTATTCGGCTCCTTTTCAGACACAGGCTTATTACTAGGAGCATCAGAGGGGCTTGCGGTGACGCTGGCGTAATCCCTCCGTAGGGCTCGGGCCGCGTAGCGCGTAGGAGTCGCCGCGGGGATGCGAGGCGCGTGGGCGGAATGCTCTGCAAGCTCAGCAATCGACGTATGCGCCGGTGTGGAAACTGCTGACGTGGAATACACTGCCGCGCGCAGCGCAGCTGCTAAACGCTGTTATTTTATACATAAAATAAACAGTTCTAGGTCAATCGGAAGTACCCTGATGACCTTAAAGCTCATATTATAATAATAATAATTATTATTATAAGCCTATATTGTCCCACTGCAGGGCAAAGGCCTCCCTTCCCTCCTTCCACATTTCGCGATCTAGTGCGATTGTAGGCCAATCCTTTGCGAAAGAGTCTAGCTCATCCCGCCATCTCCTTCTGGGCCTGCCGCGTATTATAATAAGCTGGGAATATTTTGCCGGTGCTGATACGTTTTGTGCATGGTATGCGGCGGTGTTGGTTGGTGACGGAACGGTCTATATAGGGGGCATAGTCTCATACTTTTCAATCCCTATTTTTTTTTCCCCTGACACATTCCCTAGCACGGTCATGGTATGGTGTAGTGGGTAAACTCCTTGCTTTTTTGCTTGCCCCTTCTGAATAAAAATCATTCATGATAAAAATCTACCCCACTACCACACTCTAGTTAACTTATTATTATCACGGTTATTCCTTTCTAGTTGAAAAATAAGTTAGAGTGGCGTTGCACGACTAAAACACACTATTAGGTGAACATTTTCCGCCCCTCTTTAGTCCAGCTGACCTTTTCGTTCAAAATGTCCTCCGCTGTGGAAAACACCACCTGCTTTCAATGAAGAACAAAATGAAGAAATAAAACATATTTTTAGGGTTCCGTACGCAAAGGGTAAAAACGGGATCCTATTACTATAAGACTCCACTGTCCGTCTGTCTGTCTGTCACCAGGCTGTATCTCAAGAACTGTGATAGTTAGACAGTTGAAATTTTCACAGATGATGTATTTCGGTTGCCGTTATAACAACAAATAATCATTTAAAAAAATACAGGGTGCAAACCTCCAAACTCGCCGTTTTTTTTTTATTTATCAAGAAAATGCATGATTTTCTTAAAAGGTTTAGAATTCTTAAAATAGGTGGTTCTTACAAACTGAACTTTGAAAGTTTTAAAAGGTTATTTACGAGTTCAAATTGCGTGGTATCGTAAAAAGTGCAGCACGCTATCCTAAACACATGAATTGTACAATAGAACAAGTTCACTGACCCAATGAAACCTAACATAATAATATGTATGTACCAACTATAATTCGGGTGTGTAACGGTTGATATAATAACAAAAAATCTAACGTTCACTTGACCTAATTTCAGTTAATATACTTTTGTTTAATATAACGATCAGTTGAGATAATGAATTGTTGATATAATTTCATTTTATCTAATTTCTTATGATATAATAAACATTTCCTATAATGCACATTTGACATAATATTCATGTAGTATATTATTCATTTACTATAATATTCATAATCTCTAATAACTTTTAATATAATTTAGAAAATCTCACCCTCAACTATTGTAACCAGTAGAAATTGGATGCAATCTGGACTTTAGGGCACCCCGACTCGGACAGGTTAGGTTAGAAGGGGATGGCGGGGTCGTGTGAGCGAGCGAAGCGAGCGAATAGACCCCTCCATCCCCTTCGTGGTTATTTTTTTATAAACCATCCAGAAGTAGGAGCCCCGCGAAGCGGGGCTCCGTTGACCAAGCCCACCCTCAACCATGCATTGAATATTTTAAGATTTGGTTAGGTGCCATTTGAGTTAGGTTAGAACTGTGACCATTAAACATGAAAATTAGGTCAAAAGAACATTTAGGTCAAATGAATGTTATATAAAAAGAATATTATACATATTGAAAATTATATAAAATGAACGTTATACTAAATGTTTTATATTAAATGAAAATTATATCATATGAAACATTAGGTCATATGAAATTAGGTTATATGATTTTATAGCATATGAAAATTATATTATATGAACGTTATTTCAAGCCGTGTGGTATCCGGCAGAGTAGAATAGAACCAACCCATTACACTCACGGGTGTCGTATAAGGCGACTAATGTCTGAGGCAGCACACCTTGCGCCTCCGTAGACCAGAAAATGGGCAGCAGCGTTTTCTGTTAGGTTTTCATCACTGCGATCTCCAATCCGCCTGCCAAGCGTGGAGATTACGGCAAATTCCTCCCATCATGGGAGAGGCTTATGTCCAGCAGTGGACGTTATGGGC
The DNA here is from genome assembly GCA_905147715.2 of Xestia xanthographa. Taxonomy (NCBI): domain Eukaryota; kingdom Metazoa; phylum Arthropoda; class Insecta; order Lepidoptera; family Noctuidae; genus Xestia; species Xestia xanthographa. The sequence continues at coordinate 2,778,382 of LR990657.1, read as the reverse complement.
TGTTGTAGTAGTTATTTCATGTGAAATTAGAGCATTTGTTATTATATCATACATTACACACCACTATAATTCAGCAGTCTAGCTTATCCTATTGTTTTAAAGTACCCATCAATTTGAACGGCTATTATACAACATGCAGGATTACAGGTACAGACAAGAGCAAAAACTTTTAAACGGCATAAAATTAATAAACCACCAGATTTAGAAAAAATGTAACGGCAAAAAAATCACTTTTGATTGACAAAATTAGTAAATGATCACCAAAGTGAATCCCCATTTCATCGTGAAATTAGAACAAAAAAAAATAATTTTTAGTTAATGACCACCGGAAATTGAACTGTTATGCTCTTGCATCCGAGTCGAGGAAGACCCGGTCGACGGACCCCACTTCGCGGGGCTCCTACTTCTGAATGGTTTATAAAAACAAAAGGAAGAAAAATATAAGAATGGCGGGGTCGAATAAGCGATCGAAACGAGAGCCCCAAGCAAAGCTCCAAGCTTGGGCTTGGGAGCCCCAAGTCGGCCTAAGCAAAACTAGTTTGTCATCAACCACCTCATAAAAATATGGTGCTCAATTTACTAAATTTGGTGATCAATTGATATTTTAGGTGATAATTAATGTTAGTGGTGACAAAGTTATTTTTGGTGGTCATTATATTTTCCTTATTAGTTAGATTACAGAACTTGATGTTCTGATTACCGTTGGTCTAGCTTGAGGTCCTGGGTTCGATTCCCAGGTTAGGCAAAGTGTTATTGGGTTTTTCTACCAGGAATTTCTCAGTAGCAGCCACGGAGTCTGGATTTGTGCCCGGTTGATGGCAATAGGCCCCCTAATACATGGGACTTAAACATATCTGGCGCAATGTGTGTGTACTAATGGGTACATGACTGTCAAACTCTTCAGGCGTGATGTTATGTTATAGAATGTGGTATAATTCATAATAGCGTGTAAATGTACCGTGTATGTGTGTCTTTGCAAAACCTTTTATAATTTATATAGCTTGTAACGTATATGTGGGGTTGAAAACAAAGACGGTGGAACTGACCTAATCCTTTGGACATTGGGACTTTTTTTTCGGAGAACTACTCAGATAAAACCGAGACATTTGATGCCAACCAAAATCCTCAACACTGAGAGACCGAGATAAAATAAGAAGTAGGTATACTTACAGGATGTACAAAAACCATAACGAAGCCGAAAGGCACTTGTTTTCCCCATCACTGCGAACATTTGTTCTAGATCATACTTGGGAACCTTCTAGTTACGGAGATATTGGGGGTCAAAGTTCCAACTTTTTGTTGTATAATGTTGTTCCAGTTTTTTTAAACAATGTTTTTATGTAAGATTTTTACTTTAAACACTTCCACGGCCCCCGTACTATTCAATCCATCCATCATCACAATGTTTTGAGTGTGTTACATTGAGACCGTAAAACGTGATTTTTCACATAAAAAAAAAGTCGTTTACCAGCAATAATTTTTGCGTAGAGTTACTTAGTTTGATGTATAGAATGCATGGATACCCTGTATTTTTGTCCTTGTCTGTACATTTTCAGGTGTGAACAGTAGGTATGTGAGTACTCGTTGGCTGAACATAACCGTTTCAACTGACGGCAGCGAGAACTACCGTTTGAGCTGGATCGGCGTATTAAGCAAGCTGTATGTGCCTTATTCAATCTATCGTTACGTTGCGCGTTGGTGGAAATGTTAAGTAAATTGATATAAAACAAGTAAATATGTTGTACTGTTGGAAACATTGTGTTCTCTGTCTGTGTTATGATTTTCAGGTAAGTGGTCAGGTACTATCTAAGAAATAACATTCAGAAGAAAACAATTGAAACTTTATGGAGTACTAGCACTTCGCCTGTGACTTAGTCCGCAAAAATTGTGATAGGTCGGCTAATATACATGATATGAATATAATTTACTCACGAATAATGTAGCTTTCTATCAGTGAAAGAATTTTTAAAATTGGTTCATTAGTTCCGAAGATTACCCCCTACCTACAAACAAACAATGGAGATTCCCCATTATGGGCCTAGCCGTTACGCGAATCAGATATGCACTAAAATAATCTACTATTTTGCTTAATTAACCCATTTCAATCTTAGCCTCAATTTACAGTGGCCAAGTGTAGAAAATAAAGTTGCAGTTTTAAACTTAGGACCCACTCAGATGATCGATTGTTACTTCTGAAAATTCCTAAAACTACTTTTGGTACTCTACTGGGTAAAGCTAAAAGTCTGTCAACCCTCGAAGCCAATAAAAAATACAATGAAATAAAAAATCCTAGGTTTTAAAATCTAATCTGGATGAAACACTTTACACTCCGCAAAATGGTCACTAAGTGACAATAATTCATGGTATTAACTGCGTCTGTGAACATTTTAACAATATCTTATTATGATTCGTCTAAAGCGGTCAGTTTAGGCCCCCTAATCCATTGTGCAACAAAGCTAAAACCATATTCTATCACCAATCCACCAGTTCCATGCCAAACGCGGATCGTAACCGCTTCATTTCGAATATGTGTGGTTTATTCCCGTGCAGGCTGGATTCAGAGTCCATTGACACATCACCATTAGTTATTAGCTCGCTACTAGCATACTAGACAGTGTTGTATTCGGGGATGTTACGGACATTGTGGTGAGTCGCTAATTGAATTGATATTCATAGCATAGGATAATAGTGCATAGGAGCCTATAGTGTTCACGTTGCATTGTTGGTCTAGTGCAGGGGTGTCCAACAGCATTTTATGGAGGGCCAAGTTTATAGTATAGGATCCCTTAGAGAACGACCTTCACCGAGCTGGTTAATGGATGAAAAGTATTTTATATCAAATTAAATAATGTCAAAACTTATATTGCAAAAGGGTTGTCTAAAAAATGTCAGTTATACAATGATGTTATATATAATATAGTATTATGCTATACTTACGCTTCATATTCACCATTCATAATACTATTTATCATGCTTTTTATTTGTTTGTATATCTACACTCAGCAAATCGGTTTAAATACGATTCTTTAACTTGGAAATAGCTGAAATTAAATATTATCAAAATTTTCATGTTGTGACACTTACGTCAAGCGTCAAATTGTCAAAAACTCTCAGTTTCTGCTTAGTCTATGATATTTACTTTTTGGTTCGTAAAATTTAAATTATTTTTATCAATATGTGTTTAGCCATTATATTTTGTAGATTATTACGATTGTTTATTAGATAACTTAATATTAAATTATATTATAAAATTCTTTACGCACTCATGGATATGTCCTGGCCGACTACACTTGTCAGTTGTGATGATGGCCACACTAAGAAAACTAAGATTTGAAAAAAACCGGCCAAGTGCGAGTCGGACTCGCACACGAAGGGTTCCGTACCATTGACTATATTTAGTATTTGTTGTTATAGCGGCAACAGAAATACATCATCTGTGAAAATTTCAACTGTCTAGCTGTCACGGTTCATGAGATACAGCCTGGTGACAGACAGACGGACAGACGGACAGACGGACAGATGGACAGACGGACAGACGGACAGACAGCGAAGTCTTAGTAATAGGGTTCCGTTTTTACCCTTTGGGTACGGAACCCTAAAAAGGAAGACTACTTTGGAGAAACGAGCTGAGGGACAGCTAAAAAAAAAAAGTGGACGATTGGATCTGATTTGATGAGTATGAGAGAGCAGCTTGGTTTTCGCAGTGAGATTCTAAAACTGCCCAGGGGATCCAACTAAAGATTCCCCTGGGACTTCTACTCCCGATGTTCGGAGGCTTACTACGTGCCTGTCTGTCTACTGGTCTCGCAGGGCTGTCCTACGTCTGGCCCTGAGTTCTGCACTGCCTTGCTGCTGAGCTGTCCTGGTAAACTCTCTGCCGCCGTTTCTACTGCTTCAGAGCTAAACTTCAAGGTTGCTCCGGTATCGACCTGCTACCCTGACGCCTGCTCCCGTGATTCCTAACTGTGAACTATAAAACTATAGAGTGCGTGGTAGGTAGTTTTTTTATATAACTAGCTGTATTTCTTTTCCCCTATTAAATTGTAATTGAACAAGTCTGCTTATCTATTTATTTTAATAGGATCAAGTAGATTTGTTACACAGTCCAGAATACATTTTTTTTTTAAACATTTCACTAGTTTGGTTAATAGACAAATTCCTTGCTAATTGAAAGTATGAAGCCTATAGTATATATGCAAACGTTAGGCTAAGTAAGAAATAGTAAAAAAATATATAATTTTTTTAAGTTGCAAATTAATCATATTCTGGACTGAAGTTTTTTAGACAACCCATTTGCAATATAAGTTTTAACTTTATTTAATTTGATATAATACTTTTCATCCATTAACCAGCATGGTACAGGTCTATAAGGGGTATTAGACTATTCGTATTTTTTAACCGTAGCGGGCTATAATAAATGCTAAGTGACCTCTAAATTTAAATAAAACAAGTTCTAGGTTCCGGACTGCAATGATGCGCTCTACTTTCGCGGGTAGGTGACTTGGGGCAGGTAGGTGACTTGGGGCGGGTAGGTAATCATGGCGCGGGAATAACTGGCTTATGGACATTTTTTTTAAACAATCTTCACGCAATATTTATTGTTGTAGTGTTGTTGTAGCTGTTGTTGTTGTAGTTGTTGTTGTAGTTGTTGCTGTTGTAGTTGTTGTTTTGTAGTTGTTGTTGTTGTATAGCTCCCGGGCCGGATGAAAGACCTAGGCGGGCCGGTAGGTGGCCTGGGGGCCGTATATTGGACGGGCCTGAGGCCCTACTCTCTAACGTCCGTCCGTCCATCCGTCTCTATCCGTCTCTCTCGCGGACGTCTGCAGACGAGTGCGAGTGAGAGTGACGGATAGAGAAGGATGGACGGACGGACGTTAGAGAGTAGGGCCCCTGATCTAGTGGTAGCAAGAACGACTGCTGAGCATTACGTTTTGGTTTCGATTGCCAGGTCTGGCTAAGTGCTATTGCGTTTTCCCATCAGGATTTTTTTTGTAGCAGCCACGGAGTCTGGATTTGTGCCCGGTTGATGGTAATAGGCTCGCCCCCTATTACATGGGACTTAAACATAACTGGCGAAATGTGGGTGTACTATTAGCACCCTTTGGGGATTCAAAAAGCGTTTATGTTATGTTATGTTCACATTGCTAAGATCTTCATCTTCGTGAGATCCAGTGAGACATAATCCACCCAGTGCCAGGTTTGTTCGAATGATATCATCATCAGCCTAAAATGTTCCCACTGCTGGGTCACGGCCTCCTTTCAATGAGAGGGATTTGGGCGATTGATATAGTGAATTAGAATTTCTAATTTCTAGTAATAGTATAGTAATATAATATAGTAGTATATAATATAGTAGCAATAGTAATTAGGTTTGCCTACACGCTAATAATTAGCTAAATATTAACATCTCATTATTATGTTTCTGAGAATCGAGAATTGCTAGAGATAGGACCATGTTTTAATTAATGTTAGAGCTAATTTAAATAAGATAAGAGTACCTATCTAAGAAAAGGTTTAATTATAAAACCATATGGAAAAAATTCTAAAAACAATAAGTAAAAAGCGTTAATTATTTTCTCGTACAACTGACAATACCTACTCGCCAATAAATTGAACTTCTACATTATTTGCCTAGCTTTTTCCAACTATGTTAAGCTTGGCTTCTAATCTAGTCTAACCGGATGTAGCTGAATATCCGTATTTTACATGGAGCGACTGCCTATCTGACCTCCATAACCCAGTTAGTACTGGGTAATACGATACCCCCTGGTAGACATACTTTCGAGTTTCTGACTACCTATAATGACAGTCAAAAATCTACAAATGACAACCGGCCACCACGAAACAACAGCGAAATCTAAATCTAAATCAAAGATGTTCTAAAGGGCTCCGGCTCATCTCGTAACTTTCCCATTTCGACAACTAAACAAAAGACGTGCGAAACAAGTGTCAAAGTGTGCCATTCTAAAGTTACTATCATACGGTTTTCAATATTTCCAAAATCACATTAGCCGGGTAAACATCCGGAATAGAATAAATCGGATGTAAAACCGGAACGAACTGGAATAGAACCCGTGCGGTATTTGTGGCTGGAGGACTAGATGTAAACCACATTTAGAAACAAACGCACATTGTCGTACCTGGTACCTATTAGGTCCTATTCACGACCCTTGGCGGTGCAACTTGCGACGCGATTTGTGTTAAGCGAAATTTTATCGCGATTGTCAGTCGCATCTTCTTTTGAAGTCTTGGTCGCCGCGTTTACTCACGCACCAAATCGTGTTGAATGTGATGTGCTACGGCGTAGTCATTGTAGACGTCCTGCTTTGCTACGTCGTAGCAACACTCAACTTCCTGCTCGTACGTTGATGTTGGTCTTAATATTATTGTTTTTTATTCGTTTATGCTCAATACATAACCATTGAAATAAGTACAATCTGAATTCATGTCTCTAAGAAGATGGACTATTCTTTTAGCATTCGTTTAAAACTTGTAGATATTCTTGTCTCAGTACTATTACCAGATAAACTCAGTAAAGATTATTCTAAAAAATATTCAGTATTTCACGTTGTTTTTAACTGCATAATGTACCTACTCCTGTCAACAAAATATCGAACGCGGTGTACTCGTGTGTAGTTGAACCGATATTCGCCATTAGGCACACACGACTTACCTCTAATGCATTAGGTAAACAGGTTACTCACTGGGCTGAGGTTAATGATAAAATAATATAGCTTTTTCTGAGGTTAACAACTTTCGTAACATTGAACTTTTTACCTTTAAACTTGTAAAGGTGGAGGCAGGTTTATTCGATGGAATACGATCGAGTGTGATAAGATAAAGTCGATTTAATAAGTTGGAAGATGATTGACTTCATTTGCTGATAGCTAGTATGGATAGTTTATTGCTGTAGGGACAATAATAAGAACATAAAACAAACCAAAAAATAATAAAAATAAAAACAGACCAAATGCGCGTCGAACTCGCGCGCCGAGGGTTCTATACAAACTTGTAGGTATTTTGTTCTTTTACATGCACTGTAAGACAAAGTAATCCTATAAGGGTCCGTTTTTCCTTTTGAGGTACGGAACCCTAAAAACGTATATCAAATAGAAAACTAACTCTGGATGGCACGTTTGTGTTACCTTTCATGTTAAAGTTCAAAAAACAGGGTTAGTTAGTTAGTTTTCAATGACCAGCCAAAATTTAAAATTAAGATCTCGATATCAAACCAAAAGTGCATTTAAAATATTATTGTCGAAAAGAACAAAATAAAATAATAGTATTCATTTGAAAATGTCCTAAAAATTTCCTAAATCATAAACCTAGTGGGAATCAATGCACTTGTGTGCGTGCACGCACTGCCAAATTTATGTGTGTGCTAACTGCTACCTATCTAGGTTGATGAATTGATTTGTGCTGTTACAATATCCACATGTTCGCTTTTTAGTGGTGGAAAGGCATGAAATTTTATTTAAAAAATATTTTTTTTTCAATATTTCGAGAATATTATCGATTCTAAACCATCTCTGAAAATTGGCCGGTTATTGAAAACTAACGCTCTATATACCCTTATTTTAAATAAATCAGTCAAAAAGTTTATAATTAAACCAGCTTATCTGTGTAGTTATTTTTATACAAGTGAAAGTTTCGTTTTAGAAACAACGGTCTTGAGAAAGACGCTGAGATCAATCACAAGGCTATCAGCCGTGATCTGAGGATATGGCCTCAGATCACGGCTCCTCCGTAACAATCAGATATATCCAGTTATGTTGAGAGCGTCCGGCGACGGAGTCTTATCATGATTGATGATCTTTTGAAGTTCCTCTGCCTCTAGCTTGAATGACGAACGTTCATTTAAGAAATTTTCCCGGATTTGTCTATCTACTGAACGAAAATACGTTTGTGTGTCTATAATATTCTGCAGCCAGTATCTCAGGTTTTCTTTAGAACAACAATCAACCATCAAAAATTAAAACAAAAAATCATTCAATCAAAAAAGTCGTCAATTTCATGTCGTTTCATGTTTATTATCTATTTTTATTTTTTGCTTGCAACAAATACATATTTTTTTCTTTCTTTCTTTCTTTCTATAGCTCTGTACTTCTTTTCGTGTCGATGAAACTCAAATTGTGTTAGACCGGTATGTAGCCACCTGCACAGTTCTAACATTTGCTTCAATTAAATCCTGTAAGGTGCAAATGGTTCTGCAGGATGGGCAGAACAGGAGGTGGAGCATATCCTGGGGAACTCTACACTGGCACTTTTAGAGTTACACCTCGTACAGAAATATGGACAGGTCCACTCAAATCTGTGTGGTTCTTTCTTCAAAAGACCATCTCAGAGACTAATTTGCATAGTCCTCATGTGAATTGAGCATGATTATGTCTGGACTTGAAATAGACTATGACCTCTGAGTTTGCTTCGGCTGTCGCACTATCAAGGCTTCGATGTATAGTCATCGATGTAACAATTTTCGCAGAATAGTGTTTCGATCTGACATAGGGAACCCGTTTCTTCTCAGAGTAGTCAGGTACGAAACACCGGCCCCATCTTGTTATTAAAAAATCACGTGTAAAAGTGTTTGTAAAAACCTAGTTGCAAAATAAACATCATTTCATTTCCTTTCATGGTGAACAATAATCTGGTGGTTCACTGTCTGATACCGACCGTCAGGTAGGAAGTAGCCCACCAGACAATATATACGTAGTATTATGCTATACTTACACTTCATATTCATCATTCATAATACTATTTATCATACTTTTTATTTGTTTATTTATCTACACTCAGCAAATCGATCTAAATACTATTCTTTTACTTAAAAATAGCTGAAATAAAATATTTTTACTCATAATTTTCATGTGGCACTTTCGTCAAATTGTCAAACTGTCAGTTACTTTTTAATTCTCTGTAGTCATGTAAGATGGCTACTTTTTGGTTTATGTAGGTACCTAATTTAAATTATTTTTAACAAAATGTTTAGCTATTGTATTTTATAAAATATTACGATTGTTTGATAAATAGGTAACTTAACTTAAAATTATGTTTATAAAATTCTTTACGCACTCATGGATATGCCCTGCCTGACCACACCTGTCAGATGAGGTGATGGCCACACGAAGAAAACTAATATTTTTGAAATTGAAAAAGGAAGACTAGGTACTTTGGAAACTCTTGGATCTGATTTGATAAGCATCAGATAACAGCTTGGTTTTCGCTGTCAGATACTTAAACTACCCAGGGAATCCAACTAAAGATTCCACCAGGTGCCTGTATTCCCGATCTTCGGCTGCTAACTACGTGCCTGACTTACTACTTGTCTCGCAAAGCTATCCTGACGTCTGGCCCTGAGATCTACGCTGCGTTACTACAGAGCTGACCTGATGAACTCTAAAATCTGCTCGACGCCCTTCCAGCAGAGGTTTCCTGAAGCTGATCCTCGAAGCTGCTGATAATTGACCTGCTACCCTGACGCCTGTTCCCGTCTCCTACAGTGTCGAACTGATCCCTAACCAACTAAGTGCGTGAAGTATTAAACTATCCTAAAGTGCGTGCTAGGTAGGTTTTATATAACCAGCTGTATTTTGTATCTTTCCCCTAATAAATTTTAAATTGAACAAGTCTGCTTATTCTTTTATTTAGTAGGAGCAAGTAGATTTGTTACAACACAACACCCGAAAATGAAGAAGATTGGAAGATCCCTTCTTCTTTACGGAGAACAAGGGACTTTCTACCCTGTTTTAATACCTGTATGTATGCTGCTGTAACGATAATCCCTCATGGCTTTTCGCTTCACATACCACTGCAAAGCGATATTTGCTAACGAACCAATCGGTTAACGGATAATACGTTTAGTACACAAAGCGCATTGAACCGATGAATACCATTTAGTTCGTGTGTCTGATGGTAAATACATTGCATATTGAATAATTGTACGTGACATGTATAAATCGACGTGTGGAGAGTATTATTTTAATTGCAAAATTCAATTTGTTCTTCAATCTTACTTTTCTTTTCTTATGAGCTTTTGAAACTTCCGGGACCTGATTTCCGTGATGTATGTACTCGTATAAACTATCATACAAGTTTGTACGGGACCCTCGGTTCGCGACAGACTCGCACTTATCCGATATTTTTTTGGATATCTGACAAAATACTTCAACATAGGGGCTAGATTAATGGTAACAGTTTGCGTTTAATTCAAACAAAGGATTAACAAGATTCATTTTAATGAGGATTACAATAAATGATTCCGCTGGATTAAATTTTAACCACATTATCATGAAAATTATTTTAATTAAGGACGATGTTGTATAATGTGTATTTTTTATTAATAAATCTCGAAATATATCTTTACATTTTATAACTAGACATAGCTATAGGAGATCCAAATAAAATTGTTACTACTGTACTGTTGTACTGTTTGTACTGTTTGTTGTTGTTGGCGTTTTTCTTGAGAAACTGAATTCGATCGAATGATGAATCTTCCCACCCGTACGCAAAATCGACGGCACGTTTGGCACGGTTGCTGAATAATTGGCTGCTACGCTGTATGTCGCGGGTTCGATTCCCGCACAGAACAAATATTTTTATGGCCTACAGGTGGTTGTTCCGGATCAGATTGTTTTTGTATGTGAGTTTGAACGTTTGTAAACGTAGATACCCATGATACAGGACAAATCCCTAAAGTGGGGTGGAAATGTAAAAAAAAACAGGGTAATTATGGACGATTGCGGAGACCATCCCTAAACAAGGTGGTGAGTAGTGGTGACGCCATCTCGTAACCCTAATTGTAACTTTTCTACTCATCAATGACGTAGAGCATAGGAACAGGCGACGATATAGCCCATCTCTTTCCCTCCCTTTTTGCGCTCGCCCGCCGAATTCATCGGGGCGAGAGTCAAGTTCGTATAAGACTTCCGTCGTCTGTAGCCGCATAGCGCCATACCGTACGTTCACCGCACCGCGCCGCGCTGGAATTTTACTGATCACGCGCGCGTCGGATATCCCGCTATCGCAAACCGCAATATAAAGACTCCACTTCAAGATAGCTAAACGTTTGCATCACGACCGCGCTGCGTATACGCAGCCTGCAGGTCAAACTACCTTTATCCGGAATCGCGACATACAACAAGCGGCCTCGGGGTCCCACGCGAACCGAGACCTGGTGCACCAGAAGACACTCACAGCCAGTGCTTCACCAAACGCCGGGCGTCGAAGGCATCGAAGCCGCCACGTGGCCCAGGGACAAGGTAGATGAGCCTTAATATCCATCTCCTCCTAATCAATTGTCGCTTGTTCGTGTCATTGATTTCCCAAGACGATAATCAGAATCCTCCATACAGTCCACTAATAAATAATCCCCATTTCTCTAAATAAAATCAATTTCAAAAATCGTCTTATAAATTAGTGAATTTACCCACCACAAGGTGTACCGCAAGCGCATTACCTCTTAGATTCTTAGATGGTGATTCAAAAATCATACTATAAAGGGTATTAACACCCTTATGGAAGCCGAAGACACTTGTTCTCCTTGTCATTGCGATCATTTTTTTGTTCTAGACCATACCTGGGAACCTTCTAGTTATGGAGATATTAGGGTGAAAGTTCCAACTTTTTCACAAGTTTTTTTTTTTTAATATATCTTTTTAATGTTATAACTTTAATTACCTCCACGGCCCCGTACTATTTAATGCATCCATAAGTACAGTGTTTTGAGTGAGTAACACTTAGTTCTACCATAAAACGTGATTTTTCACCCCAAAAAAAATGTTTCCCAGCGAAAATGTTTGCGTAAAGTTACTTAGTTTGATGTACAGAATGCTTGGTTAACGGCTTCATGAAGAGTCCGTTTACACCCTGAATAATATTATTACACCAGTCCTACACAAAACCACGTATACACGTCATGTTGCAACCAAGACTTCAGGCAAATCAAATCAGGCTCACACGGACGCCTGGCGCGTCTGCCTAGGTATAGAATCTGCATAATTGCCTTAGGCACAGCCTATGTTGGGCTACGTCACATAGCTGGAATTTATACTTGAAATGCTTGCTGGAATACTAATTCACGCGTATGATTTATCGGTGCTCTAGTGGTCGCAAAGTACGACTGCTGGGTGCGAGGACCTGGGTTCGATTTCCAGGTCGGGCAAGTGTTGTTGGGTTAGCGTTTGGAATCTCATGCTCAGCAGAAGAATAGAATAATTTAATTCAATGAACAAAGCCTTTAAGCCCAGCTATACATATACCTAATGCGTTGTTAGCTTAGTTTTTATATAAAAATGGTGTTGATTTTGTTGTGCACAAACTAAACTGAATTTAGGCTATTGCTATATTTTACTAAAAGGCAGTGCGAGAAAAGGATGGCTATAGCCATCCTTTTCTCGCACTTAACTTAGTTCATATAGCTATAGCTATGAACTAAGTTCATAGCTAAGTTCATAGCTATAGCTATGAACTAAGTTAGAAATGTCAAACTAGTTTATGCCTTGCGCTTTACCGTGTTTTTAGTCGACATGTTTTTACGTGCACCCTTCATTTGTATGGAAATATTAGTGCCAACGAAATTTGACAGCTCTAAATTACGTCCGTCTCTTTCTCATTTTATTAGAGAGAAAAAGATTGCAAAAGCCTAAATTAAGTTTAGTTTGTGCACAACAGAATCGACAACAATGTTTACATGTCGAATTATAGTAAGCGGAATATGTAGAACCTTTTTATCTTAAAGGCCTCTACTACAACTACTACTACAACAGCCTACAACGTCCACTGCTGGACACAAGCCTCTCCCAAGATGGGAGGAATTTGCCGTAATCTCCACGCTTGGCAGGCGGATTGGAGATCGCAGTGATGAAAGACTAACAGAAAACGCTGTTGCCCATTCTCTGGTCCACGGAGGCGCAAGGTGTTCTGCCTCAGACATTAGTCGCCTTATATGACACCCGTGAGTGTAATGGGTTGGTACTATTCTACTCTGCCGGATACCACACGGCTAACTCAATAAACATCTCAATGTACTATATTTCACGTAAATATGGGTTATTCTATTCTATTCTTGGGATCATAAAAATTAAACATAATATACAGAGCGTGAGTTTTTTTAAGTAGAGCTTGGGACCAGTAAACCAAAAAAGCAGTAAAACTTTTATACTCTACTAATAATGGTAAGTAATATGCAGCGCATATCCTGATCCCCTTCTCATAAAAATAGATTATAGTTAACTGGCTCTTAAAACTACTTAACTTATAAAAATAGGAAGCGTTAAAAGCCTTGCTCTCAAGTAAAGTGGATCATATTTTTAGTTATAATGATCGTGGCTCGATGAAGAGCACCGAAACTGGCTAGAATACTTGAATCTAGGGAAAATGGACTAGGTACATAATTTCATATACTTTTAGCTCAAGCTAGCATGGCAGTAGTTTATTAATAAAACGGAAACAAAAAATGGACGTGAAATTGTTTCGTTTATCATGTTTTAGTTCTTTAAAATCTGAGTCAAAAACATGGGTAACATACAGAATTTCAAATAATATGCCCCGTCATCTTAATTACATGCCTAGACTTTCCCTAACCTAGATAGAAGCAATTTTTTTTTAAGCTGTTCGATTTCACTGCGTTATGAAAAGTACCGTCGTACCGAACATTAATTAATTAGACATGGACGATACGTAGATCTGTTTCAAACTAATTTCCCAAACGACCCGAACTGGGGTCCGTGGCATAGACCCCCCAATCATTTTTCTACACTAACACTTTTACTAGTGATTATACCTTTTTCATACGTGGGACGAGTTGCAGAACAAAAATATTACGTATTTTGGTTTTCATCAACTCGTCCCAAATGGGCCGTAGGCTTGTGGGACGAGTTGATGAACGACTCCCAGTTAGTTATCTGTAAGTCAATTTTTGTTTTTCATTTAACTGTCAAGGTCAAAAAATGCAGTCTTGAAGCTATTGATCTTTAAATTGAATTAGTAGTAGTAGTTTAAATATCTACCATCTTAAAGTCCTACTTACCTCTTAACAAAAAGACAAACTCATAATATAAATTCCCTAGAAAGAGTTTCCCAAATGATTTATCTGCCTTCATCAACAGCTGATGCGTGAAATTTGATATTGCACAGTGGACCGACCACGCTCTGGCTACGGACGTGGAATGAATTTGAAAACCGAATTTATACTTTCATCTTTTTTTATTTAGTTGAATTTTGTGCATTACTCCGTAGTTTGATTTGATACAGTTCGTTTATAAAAAGCGTGCGTGAATATTTATATTCATATTTGGGGAGGCAATCAAATTATTATTCACATTTGTAGCTGCCGATAAAAGTTAACAGTGAATTTAAATATTTATTCTAAACTAGTTTTTTTTCACGGCTGCGCTCGCTTGGAGGTCGGTAATTATCCTACAGCAACATACTAGCGCCGTAATGAAGATGTTCTTACCTGGGTCATGGTCTATTGCGTGCCAATTTTCTCGAATCAAAAACCTTTCAGCCTTTGAGACGAGAAAGGTACAGACAAACACTAAAACGACAGACAGACTTAGTAATGTACTTTTACATTTAATCTTTAGTATAGATAGTTTTATTAAGGAGTCTGCTTACTCTACCATACCATACTATGACCTTGCTATGAACGTATCAGACACGAAAGTAAACATGATACGGTCTACTATTACCCACAAGAACGTATCAACAGCGTAACATAACTGTTTATAACGGGTTTAGAACGGTCATCATACGCGGTTATAACCCTTTATTTTTTGTATTAAATAGTATGAGACAAAGTGTATGGTTTTGCCTGACACGTTGCTCAAACTCAAAGCATTTATTTAAGTTAGACCATTACGGCACTTTTGAAAGTCAAAAATACAAAAAAGAAAATCAAAGCTACAGTTCCAGTCACAAGGCATAATAACTTGAGAAAGTACTGTAGTTGCCCATTCCCTAGCGTAGATCTCTATGGAGAAGAACGGGCAAGAAACTCCATGGACACTCTTTTAAAATCAAAATATTGTTACAAAATCTTGGTTACATCATTAATTTTGAGATTAAACATATATGTGAGAACGATGTAGAAAGACGTGCACACTAAGAGCATCCAGAGTAAAAAATTAGATCAAAATTTTATGAATAAAGTAATTAAAAAAACCGGCCAAGTGCGAATCGGACTCGCACACAAAGGGTTCCGTACCATTGACTATATTTAGTATTTGTTGTTATAGCGGCAACAGAAATACATCATCTGTGAAAATTTCAACTGTCTAGCTGTCACGGTTCATGAGATACAGCCTGATGACAGACAGACGGACAGACGGACAGACAGCGAAGTCTTAGTAATAGGGTTCCGTTTTTACCCTTTGGGTACGGAACCCTAATGAACCTTGGCAGCTAAGAGATGACCAGTCCCAACTGACAGCGCCCGTTCACAGACATGACGCATGTCATGGCAAAGTCTTGGTCCACCAGTGGTGGTAGATGCGACAAATAGTTGCAACTGCCACCAGTGGTGGCGGACCGGTGGTGGCAGACGGGAATAAAGGTATGAAACGGTGTACGGGGCAGATTCTTATAATCTTAATTAGGTACAAAAAGGTTCTAACACATATCCAAAAAAACTATATTTTATGAACATAAAAACATTGTACACGGTATACATACATATACCGCGCTTAAACGGTTGTATAAAATTGTGATTCCCGCAAATGTCATTGTTTTCATGTAAACCATCCCCTAATCTGGTGTTTTCTAAACAAACAGACACTTCATAATATTGAAACATTAAACTGCTCATATAACCTCAACGTTGATGCCAACGATGAGATTGTGTCCAGTAATTGGCCACAAAAACTTTAAACGCTAAACAAGTTTTAAAAGGATTTCACTGTCAATGTACTAGAAATAGTTTTATTATGACGAGGCAAAGGACAATGGTGTTTACTCTTTACGGTCTCTTTACTACAGGGAATGAGCTGGACTTCGAAAACAACATCAGAATGTCACCTTTACGGATAAATGACATTTGAAATGAAGACGGATGACCTCATGAAGGTCGCAGGGATGCAGTAAATCAGGTTAGCTCACCTACACAAAGAGACATTTAATCAACGATGTTTCGTTATTGCATCGGATGGAAAACTCAAAGAAACTGAATTTTGGCTTCACCGTATAACTTGGTGCCAGTTAAGATGATAATAGCGGTCATTGCCCTTTCCCTTAGTACGAACCAAAACAAATAAACCATGTATCGCTTTTCATTACAAAAATATTAAAGATCACGATAGATGACGATTCCAGACTTGAACAAGTTTATTTTTGGTTTTCAAAGTTAAGAAGTTTAATAAATGTAGGTGGGTCAATGACCGCTATTCTCATCTTAACTGGCACCAACTATAGTCGGGTTAAAAACAACCTTAAACCTTACATACATAACGTCGCCTGAAATCCCCAAAGGGTTTATAGGCAAAGATGTACCTAGGACTTAAACATAACTGGAAATGTGGGTGTACTGTTAGGTATACCTCTGCCTAACCCATCAGGGATTGCAGGCGTGATGTTTTGGTGGGTTAAAGCCGCTCAACTAAACTTAAATTGAGCCAACTCGTCCTGTGCTGTAACAGCCAGCAGTGGCAGATGGCTGATGAATTAGAACCTATTTATCTCTGTGTACTAATTGCCTCCTGTCGGTTTTATTGTTCAACAATTAGGTATAGTTCGGTTCAAACTTAATGGCGGCTCGGAAGTTAGCTGCGACTCGAGTGACGGTCTGCGCAGGAATAACGTTTTAAACTTTATGGCGATTCGGAACATCTAATGTAAAGCTGAGCAGACAACAATTTTAGGTATCAACGGGGCGCAGATGACGCATCGTTTTGTCTGTATAATGCGCTGACCGTCACTCGCAGCTAACTTCCGAGCCGCCATTAAGTTTGAACCGAACCATACCGCCGAATTGGAGGTTTCAAGTTCCAACTAAAACCTGTGTGTACCCCTACAAGAATAGCTTATATTGTGGTGAAAAGATTAGCTCGGCAAGGTTGGTGCGAGGCTATGCAGCTACTTAACATTATTTATTCAGCCCGTGAGTGAAACAATGTTTGTGCGCTATTTGACCTTCGTTGTTTAAAGTAAGCAACAATGTTATGATGTTATGTAAATAGTTCGTGAACATTTTCAACGCTGTCCTTCTATCAAACCCTCTTCTTACCTGCTGTCACATTGGGATCAGCAGAGCACGAGTTTTCTTCTTCATGACAGAATCGGCTTCCATCCTAGATATTAAAATTTCTCCTTGCACATTAACCAACGACGTTTTCTTTAGTCTACTTCTTTTGATTATGGGTCGAACCTATTTTATTCTGAATAAGAGAGATTTTTTGACATGTCAAAACATTGCGACTTCTGTGCTGTAAGCATTAAAAATACATTTTATTGCATTAATCATATGATAATCCTTGTATCAACTTTGTATAATCGTGAAAACTATATCAAAATCCATTGTACAGGTAAGGCCGAAGCAGTCACGCAGACAGATAAGTAAAAGACCTCATCACGAAGCCGTCAACCAAGCATTCTGTACACCAAATTAAGTAACTTTACGCAAAAATGATTGCTGGGAAATGACATTTTTGGGGTGAAAAAACATGTTTTGTGGTAGAACTCAAAATGTAACGCACTCAAAACATTGTGCTAATAGATGGACTGAATAGTACGGGGGTCGTGGAGGACAGAGGTGTTAAAAGTAAAAATCTTACATTAAAAACTTGTATTAAAAAAAAAACTTGTGAAAAAGTTGGAATTTTGACCCCCAATATCTCCGTAACTTGAAGGTTCCCAGGTATGGTGTAGAACAAAAAAGTATCGCAATGACGAGGAGAACAAGTGCCTTTCGGCTTCGTTAAGAGGTGTTTTACACCCTTTAAGGAAGGATCAAAATCAGAACCAATCTTTTTTTAGCAATTTCAGTTTCTACAAGCAGGTTAACGATGTCTGTATTCGAATAATGGTGGTCAAAATCGTAAAATGTTTGTTCTGAACCTATTGCTCACTACCACTGGTTAGTATATCTATCCAAGCATGCAAGTGACGTGCGTCCACATTCGTTCCCGACTCTTCGTGCGTCGGACGGACCACTGCATTAGACATGATGTGCTTTGAGGCAGTATGTCACAAGATAAGTGACTATTTTGCCATTAATCGTCGGTAAGCTGGCATGAAATATAATGCTAATTAGTTTTAGAATGATTTGATTGCATGACTCGTCCAAAAACTAATCTGTCTGTTCATATAATGGATAGAAGTTAAATTAATTATCGATAATATTAATACCACATAATAATTGAATTACAATCGAATAGATTAGGTAAAGCCGTGTAACGACTAGGCTTTCTTCAAGAAAAACACAAGATGAGTCAGTTTTTCAGTTGGATAGGGTTAACTTGAAGTGTAATACGTCTAATACACTACCAATATTGTAGCAAGTACTAAGTTATCGTTTATTTGAAATATGGTATTGCTTTGTTGCCTCCGGTCGCAATTACGTATATATACTGTCCGCAGTAGGTAAATTATGTTTAGGTACATTTATTATGTTCCAAGAGTTTGACCACTAATCTTACCAAGGAGTTATCCAAAAACTGGGTTGTGGAGGTTCGGAAGACATTTGGTTAGACTGGAAGTAGACCACGGCAAAATAGCTGGGAAAAGGCTAGGCAGATGATATGGTTGTTTGGAACAGCTTCTAGTGGTAGAGCGGTTTCAGAATAGCGTATTTAGTAGCACGTATAAGTTCGTACCAGCTTACGCGCGTACACGGTCGATTTTTTAAAGCGCGTAATGTGGCGCACAGCACACTACGCGCTTTAAAAAATCGACCGCCCGTACACGCGCTAATTAAATGATAAATGATGTCTATTTTGCAAGTAGGTTTTTACAAACACTTTTACACGTCTTTTTTTTTTAATTGATGGGGCCAGTGTTTTGTACCTGACTACTCTGATACGAAACAGCCGAAACAAACTCAGAGGTCATAGTCTCTTTTGAAGTCCAGACAATCTTGCTCAATTCACATGAGGAACAGATTAGTGTCTGAGATGGTCTTTTGAAGAAAAAACCACACGAATTTGAGTGGACCTGTCCAGTCAGTGCAAGCATTTGTCAGTTATCGTGTAGCTCGACTTATAACTCAAGGAGCTAAACATTGTGGCGAGTTCGCTTGATTAAAATGACAACAGTCCACAAAAGTGACGACTACATCTCGTGAGTCACACTTGTGCGAGCTTTTAAGCGCATTAACGCTCGTAAGAGTTTCACGTGTGGCAAAAATCACGCGTATCCGCGCATACACACGCGTCTAAAAACAAGCGTAAACGCGCCGAAAATACACCTAGCTAAAACCGCCCTTAGAAGTCATTTTCGAAGATCATGCATTACAAAGTAATACTGGCATGGAATAAAAATCAGAAGTTAGGACAGGTAGTTAAAATCTTTACCTTAAAGTCCCCATTTCGTGTTGTAAAGGGAAACCTCATTTTTGCCATATTTGTCCCTGGACCAACGAATCTGGAACCTAACCATGTAACACAATCAATATCCACTCGGTTGATAATTTTTCAAACATCCAACCATAACCAATTTCGTGGACATCAATCACGGTGCCAGACAATGGCGGAATGCCATGAAATATGGAAGTATGCGCTTTGTTACGTTTTTAGGAACGGTAGGATGGAAAATGGGGATAGTGGATCGTTTTTGGATATTGTTTAGGTATACTCTAGATAGGTTGAAGGATAGAGAGTGGATATTTTTGAGAGGTTTTGATTTTCGCACTGCAGTAGTGAGTGATGTCCCAAATATTATGAACCAGTAATCATCCGTGCACACCATTAAAGGTGGATAAAAATCAAGAGCAACTGTTAAAAAACTGATAAAACGAATGATTTCGTTTGGCTTTAAGTACAATGTGCTGTTCTTAGCGTTTCTGATTTATGTTATCATAAAAATATTCTCTGTATTCTTATGTAGATACGGTTATGACGGTTCTACCTGTGATTCATGGAAGCTACGAATTATGAACAGTGGATTTTAGCCGCAAGTAGAATGTACATTTTATTCGATAGATTTAATGAATGTTTCAATATTCCTCTTAAATAAAAAGGTGAGTTTTAGGTTCTGAGAACTGTATTAGGTATCATTTAAACGGAATGTAAATGAGATTTTTCTGCGCTGAAAATTGTGCTAAATAATAATTCTGAAGACGACAGGCAAGGAAACCAAAGACTGGATTTAATTTATGAGAAAAAGTCTGTGAATAGAATGCAGATGCTTTTCAAATCTACATTCCTTGCAGCAAAGAAGGCCCGACTTGAAGTAAGACAATGCCTTTTCAAGTTTAAAAAAAAAAGAAACTAGTACGATCTGCTTTTGAATTAACAGTTTTTTCTTAAAATAAAATGTCATAGTCGCAAAATATTTTACGTTAGACTTAATTCAATTCAATAAAAAAATCAAAGAGGAGCTCGTGGCTAAATAATAACAGCCGCTCGGGTCGATCGTTAGGTTAAGCTGTGCTTGCCTAGGTTGGTCTGTGGATGGGTGACCACCCATACATACCGAGTTTCCTCCGTGCCTCGGAAAGCACGTTAAGCCGTTGGTCCCGGCTGTCATATGTAGATCTTTGACAGTCGTTAGGTAGTCAGAGGCCCAAAAAGTCTGACAACCAGTCTTACCAAGGGGTATCGTATTACCCGGTACTAACTGGGTTGTGGAGGTCAGATAGGCAGTCGCTCCATGTAAAATACTGGTATTCAGCTGCATCCGGTTAGACTGGAAGCCGACCCCAACATATTTGGGAAAAGGCTAGGCAGATGATGAGACTTAATTCAATAAATGCCCATTTAATAGATGTTTATTTCATTACCAAAGCCATAAGCTTAAAATAAAATAGCAACAGCTTTATTTATGATCACGTATATGCCATTTTCGACACAATCACTTTTACGATTTTCGTTTATTACCAGTTTGACATTATTTATTAGGTGATATACGTATACAATCATGTTTGGGTCGGAAGAGCTCGTGGCTAAATAATTCAAACAGCGATTTTCAAAGTAACCAAGGAATATCGTATTGCCCAGTACTAACTGGGTTGTGGAGATCAGATAGGCAGTGTCAAAACTAATATTCAAATGCATCCGGTTAGACTGGAAGCCGATTCCAACATAGTTGGGAAAATGCAGGCAGATTATGACAAACAGGTTATCATTCGGTACAGCCTCTTGGCAGAATCGAATTTAAGTGTTGAAAACCTGGCTTAGCTCAAATTGTGCCGAACCGACCCGAACATTATGGTAGAAGTATGCCGCCGATCGGCACGAGCCCAATGCAAAAGAAATATTATGTATAGCCATTTCTAAAGGACGGCTTTCTACCACACCACCACCTCACCACCACCACACCACCTCCACCCACCACCGTCTTTCCACCTCAGACGATATCGTCATTTAAGTTCTACGTAAGTAAATTTTTGGCATTTTTGTCATTATGATTCTGTTTGCTAGAGAATTGAAAGACGCTAAGATTCAGCATATAAGAAACAAGCAATGTCTCTATCTAATTTGAAGTGAACACGCATCAACTGGGGTCGTAATCGGGGCGTTATGCTATCCAAATAGCTATGGACAATTTAATGGAGCACAGTATTCATTTTGTTTTGATCAGGTTTCATCCCACGGGGCTCATAATACCGGGTGAATGGACTGCGTGTCCACTTGGATGCGGATTGCATTGGAAAATGGAATATTGGGTTACAATCCCTAGGGGTTGCAGGCTAAACAGTAGTTGATCTGTGTAAAAGTTAATTCATGTGTTTTTTTTTGCTACCTAGTCACCATAAGTACTTATCATGACATGACGCATGTAATCTTTAAAAAACCGGCCAAGTGCGAGTCGGACTCGCGCACGAAGGGTTCCGTACCATTAGCTATACATTAGACAAAACGGCAAAAAAATCACGTTTGTTGTATGGGAGCCCCTTAAATATTAATTTAAATTCTGTTTTTAGTATTTGTTGTTATAGCGGCAACAGAAATACATCATCTGTGAGAATTTCAACTGTCTAGCAGTCACGGTTCATGAGATACAGCCTGGTGACAGACAGACGGACAGACGGACAGACAGCGAAGTCTTAGTAATAGGGTTCCGTTTTTACCCTTTGGGTACGGAACCCTAATAAAGGGTGTTATTTAACTGGTTAGCATAGGATTCGTAATAATATAAAAGAGAGGCGTACTATCAGTGGATGAGGTCGTTCTCTGGATGATGATTAGAGAAACTGGGTTTGAAGTAAATAGTAAAATATTTTGTTTGCAGAGCGAATATTAGTGAAAGCTCGAGAGCATATTCACAAGAAGTTGGCAGATTCGTCTCAGAACTAAGTTGTTACAGTTTTTTTTTCCCGTTTATCTCTCTTCACTTTTTATATATTATATATATTTTTTTTTTTTGTTATATGTATGTATATATGTATTTATTCTTATGTTTTAGTTATAAATATTTTCTAGTCTTTTTTTCTGTTATCGCACCTACTGTGTACTATCTCTGCATCACCCTAAGGTAGACTGGTAGAAAATGCCCAAGGCATTAAGTCCACCTTTGTACAGTTTTTTTACTTGTGCATAAAGTTTTAATAAATTTATAAATATTACCAAATAACTAAAAAAGTGCTAAGAAAAACGTGTTCATAGAATCAGGAAGAATACTAAGAAAATAGGAAGTGGTCACAATGGATAAGAATAACAATGCTTTATGATCGTATTTTCGTGCTATTTGCATTATTATTTTCACTGAATTGTGAAGCACAAACATTTGTGCTAAGGATGAGATGATTTAGATACTCATTGCGTTAATAATATATCATCATCAGCCTACATCAGTCCATTGCTAGACATATGGCCTCTTCAATCTCACGTCACCGAACTAGATTTTCGGCAACTCTCATTCAGTTGCTACCAGCTACCCTACAGTGATATACTCGCCATATCTCACCACTACACTTAAAGACTCCGCAAAATTAAAAAAAAATACTGCAATCAAGTGTTATCAAAGACAAGTTGTGTGTGTCATCAACCTATATTCATCCAAATCATCAAGAAACAAGAACTGGGGCGCCCCACAGCATAAAATCATCAGGTACCTATTCGGATCCAGCCGGTCTTCTTCAGCGAGCTTCGGTGAGTCCCATCTACCTTTCCCGTTAGATACAGTTCGCTTGCCCATCAAATAGAATCATTCTTTAACATTTTTCATGGGACGGCGTACTACCTAGACTGAGAGCGTCTCCCACCTTACGCAGCGCTTACAAACCGTTTCGCGGTGTCCACTAAAGAACACTGTTACCACAACGGTCATCGGTTCTACGGCTAATATGACCGCCCATTGCTTCTTTTACTAAAGTTGTAATATAATAGGTAACAAATATCACGCGTGTAGCACACTCATATTTCACCAGTTATAGGTTAAACCTTAAACACAGTATAAATATGGACCGCATACTCACACAAACATGTGCATGGACGGGGCGCGGCGCGGCACGTACTACTGACAGCACCGCAACGTTCGCTTGGAGGCCTCGTCGATGCGCATGTTTGTCTGAGTGTGCAGTTTCGAGCGTTTATAGGTAGTTTCCGTACTGTCCATATTTATACTGTGCCTTAAGGCTAGACTCACACATTCTGAATTCCTCTCTGAATTTAGAGTCGTAATTCATATTATTAATTAAGAAAGGCCAGAAATGCATACAATTTCATTTTAATTATAATCTGAAAATATCATAACCCTTCCTTTTAGCTTTGCTGTAGTTGGGTAAATATCAGAATGTGCGAGTCCAGCTTAAAATCTCATAATACGGAGCCTCCTAAGAAGGCAACCTAAATTGAAGCTTGTGTCACAGGCAAACGTTCCAAATTACCCCGAGCAAAATATATGACAATGATGAAAACGAAATAGTTCAAAGTATGACGTAGAGTTTCAAATATTAGTCATGTATAAAGTTGGGTCATATTTGCTTATTACTGTACGAGAAATGTAGAGAATGAGAAACGTTTTAGTAAATTATGAGTACCTCAATTTTGTTCCGTTTTGTTTTATAGTGATGAAATAAATTTGCTGAATCACGCCTGTTATCCCAACAGAGTTCGACAGAGCTGTACCTATAAATATAACAACACCTACATTTTTTCAGTTACATCCGTGGCTGCTACTGAGAAAATGCTGATGGAAAAGCGGTACAATTTGCTCGACCTGAGAATCGAACTGAGGATCTCAGTAGCGCTTTCGAATATTAGTGTAAGCAGCTGGCCTTATAACATAACTATTACCACTATCTACAGGGTGTAAACGGACCCTTCGAAGCCGTCAACCAAGCATTCTGTACATCAAACTAAGTAACTTTACGCAACAATTATTGCTGAGAAACGACTTCTTTTTTTGGGTGAATAATCACGTTTTACGGTAAAACTCAATGTAACGCACTCAAAACATTGTGCTGGTGGATGCTTTGAATATTAAACGGGTCCTGGGAGTAATTTAAGTAAAATTAAAACCTTAAAAATTAGTAATTAAAAAGTTGTGAAAAAGTTGGAACTCTAACCTCCAATATCTCCGTAACTAGACGGTTCTCAGGTATGATCCAGAACAAAAAAATGATCGCAATGATGGGGAGAATAAGTGCCTTCCGGCTTAGTTTAGTTTACACTCTTTGTAGACATCACAATATCAAAGTTGCTTAGTATCAAAGTGATCGGTGCCCGGGGTTCGAACTCATAAACCCTGTGCCTACTATGTTGGAACATCTAGGTAACTGTAACATTACATAACATAACTTTACGCCTGTTCAAACATCGTGAGGAATCCCTCACGATGTTTTCCTTCACCGTTTTGAGAGCAGTGGTGATGAAAAACACAAAAATAAAATAAACAACACAAAAAAAAAACGAAGTAATGCGCCTGCCTGGGTTCGAACCCACGAGTCGGGACCGCCACCACTGGTCCACCGCTGCTCATTTATATTGCATTTTAAATAATTATTCTATAATTTCAATTAGACATTTCAAGAATAGCATGTAATAATTCAAAGAAAACTAATATTAAAGTTAAAATTATAAGTGTCTTCAGAACGAAAGTATCTAAGCTCTTTGAAAAATTCTTATTCATGAAACAAAAGAAGAAGAAATTTGAAAGCAGTTCGAAGAATAACTGAATGAAGTTTTCATTGTTTCAGTAATTAAATCCAAACAAAAAACGATTTGTAAAAAATGATTAATAACAGTTTACTATCAATGCCAGTGCCATTTTAATTAATTCGTTTGTGTTTTTTGTCAGAACTTTTAAGTTTACGATCAAAGTCACGTCATGTATTAAAATTTGTCCGAGAACGTTTTAACTGTAACATATAAGGTCTATCTATTCATAACGAAATCTCTGAGGGGGTCATTGTACTCATCATTGTGAATAACTTTAAATATTGGACCAAAAAAAAAAAATAAATCAGCTGTTCCATACATTTTGACGTGTTATGCGAACATAATTGTAGGGAACAGCACAGCAGGATAACAGGGGGATACTTTTCCCAGCTATATTCGGGTAGGCTTCCATTCTAACCGGGTGCAGCTGAATACCAGTAGGTATTTTACATGGAGCGACTGCCTATCTGACCTCCACAACCCAGTTAGTACTGGGTAATACGACATCCCTTGGTGACGCTGGTTGTCCGACTTTCAGACCCACTGACTACCTCTCATCATTATCATCATCATTTAAGCCGAAAGACGTCCACTGCTGGACATAGGTCTCCCCCAAGTGTCGCCACATTGACCGGTCCCGTGCGACTCGCATCCAGCGGATTCCCGCAACCTTCACCAGGTCATCGGTCCACCTAGTGGGATGCCTGACTACCTCTAACTACTGTCAAATCTTAACAAATGACAGCCGAGACTTATGGCTCATTGCAATTGTGAAAAGTATCAACTTAAAATTGCTAACACACAATAAGCATCGTGTTTTATCGTCTTGTTGCCTTTGGCCTGCAGTGAAACTATCAATAAGGCACACACATGTGAGTGTGTGTTAACTCAAAGGTCAGGTTTACCGATAACAATTTTAAAGTGGTCACAGAGTTCAGAGGCTTTTGAAAACTCGTTAAAAGGGTCTGATCGGGAAACTTTAACCTTTCGTGTCCCTAATACTATTAATTATTATTTGACGTAAACAAGCGATTTATTTGATGTGGTTTTTAAATTATCGTTTAGATACTTTAAATCCAAAATAGTTTTATTTCACAAAAACGTTCGAGAACATAGGCACTTATGACACGTCAAATGATTACGCTTCGAATGTATGCTTTTCTATGGAGAAGAATCGGCAAGAAAGGCTTATTCCACAAATCCCCCCTAAGAGAATCCCTCTCAGGGGGGAAAACTGGACTTTAATGTAAAAATAATCCAGAAAGTCCCCTTTTCATATTGAGTTATTCCACTATCCCCCCTGAGAGAATCTCCCTCAGAAACCGAACCATAATGTAATAAAATCAGAAAAAAAAATGTTAATTATGATTCTAACAATCACTTAAAATGCTACGTATGGCCTGACAACAAGAAGGTACTTACTTCACTCAAACGTAAAACTAGGTCGAAATAGTTACTGACATAAAACATAACCTTGCTGCTCCTAAACGTCCACCTCTGAAAATATGTCGAATGAATAGCCACAGATTAAAGAGTTTCGTAATCCCCAGACTTGGAAAACAGATCGGTGATTACAGTTTAGTTTTGCTTGCAGATGTTACTCATCCTCTTAAAATATTATCTTATCCTTAAATCGCCTTCACGGCATTTAAAAAGGTCCTAAGAGGGACTACTACCTAGATCAGGCAGGTTGGTACTTAACATTTGAATTCGACATTATCATTAAGTACTTGCAACTGTTATAAATATATTAATTAAAGTTTACTTAGAAGCACTAATAATACAATTGTTTAAGAAATAACACTACTGCACCCAAATGTACACTTTTAAATACCTACTGTTTTAAAATAAAAGTAATATTTATGTGCTAGGCAAACACCTCTCTGTTCTAGGTAAACATTAATTTTAGAAGTACCTTTAAAGTTCTTGAAATAAATCAAGTAATCTTGTTATCTTAGTTTACATTTCTATAAAATAAACTATAGAGTAATTTAATTAAAACACTACCTGAAATACAAGCGTTTGCCAACTACTTTCCGCTGAAAAGTAAATATTTTCAAAGTAAGGCCTCGTTATTTTAATCGAATTACCGCTTAAAATAAATTTCGTCAATGAGTAGAGTGATTGAATAAGCTTTTAATTAAATTAAAACCTTTAGAAGTGCTTGAGAACATAAAATAAGTTCTTAAAAAATATATTAGGATTAATAAATCTTTCACTTTTTAACATTGAGTGTAAGAATCGAGTTATATCAGTAAATATAAATAATGAGTTTCAAAGTTAAAAATTATCGTAATATTAACCTAAAAACGTCTATAAATTTTAAATAATTGTATCCGTAAAAAAGAAACCTTTTACAGCAACTTTTCGCAAGTTGAACTTCAAAGAAATTGTTTCAAAACACCGAAAAAATTGTTATCGAAAAATCTTAAAATTAAAAACAACTTCTAAACTAAATACATACCTTACATCAAAAAACTGTTCACAACACGAAAACAGAGCACTAACAACACTTTAGAACCACTGAATAAAACTTGGAACAACAGTTGTTTTCACGCGAACTTTTTGGGCGGGCGGGTAGGGCGGCGCGCCTTGTTCTCGCGACTCCTGAAACCAACTGAAGCCTGAAGGCTGTGTTGCAAGCTCGGTAACGCACGCGCGCACTGATATACAGGTTCTTAGTTCGGTGGATGATAGCAGGAATTGCATTTAAGTTTTTTGTCTTCAGTGATTGTATGTGGAATGTCAACTACATTAACCCTGATTGTTTTTATTTGGATTATGGAACATTATTTTAGGAGAGAAAAGCTAATGAAAAGAAGATTTAATATCTTGTTTAAGTAAAAGATTTTTTTTTTGTTTTAATCGTTGCTTCATACAATAGGCTAGTTTCCACCATCAAGAGATTGCAAATCTATTTAGCCCGTCCGTTAGAGTGTATTGGAAAATAATGGACACGTATTTTTTGTATTTGTAAATCAATGAATATTGGCAAAGATAAAACGCATCAAAACTCGGGACTGGGGTTTCGTGACGTCAGAACGCACTAAAAATTATAGCACGGCGTGAAGTATTGAGAATTTTAAAAGCGTCGTATCTTCGTCAATTTTGGTTCACGTAACAAAATAAAAATACGTGACAAATATTTTTTGATAATCTAACTGACGGACTAATTAGATTTTTTCAGGACACAAGCCTCGTTTAAAAACATTTAAACTCACGTACACAAAGATCCAGACTCGGAACAACTACCTGTAGCTCATACAAATCTAAATGTTCCGTGCGAGAATCGAACCCGCGACACGCAGTGCAGCAACAAATTGCAATTGTGTCTAAGGAAGTTTTACAGCGTTTGAAAGATGTCGTAAGTAAAATTGGTTTGGTAATATAATTATCGTTGAGATGTTTCTGCACTACTGTTTTAAATAACAAGACTGTTGACATATGAAATCACTTTTTAGGTCAAGTTCGGCACACACCCAGCAATACTAATACATGGTCATCAATTATTGATTTAAAACTGTCTATCGATATAATTAATGAGTCCACGGTACCCCTCATTCTTTTATGATGCACGGTTGCGCTCTGAGGAATAAGCATGTAATATTTTATTTTGAATTTTTGAGCGCAACCAATGGTTGCGCTTCGAGGAATAATTTAGTTGCGCTTAGATGGTTGCGATAAAAATAGGTGCGCTCTGAGGAATACCTCGATGCCATAAGTGGTTATGTCCCTTTCACTCTGGTTGTACAGACGCCAGCACATCAAGCTAGCGGCAAGCTTGAACGTAATGCTTTAGCGATAAAATTGAAAATCTATTAAAGAAAATTAATTTAGTAAATATTTAGTTTTAATTATTACTGTAACTATCTATAAACAATCATAAATAAATCTTCATTGTAAGTTATTTTCCTAGACGTTTAATCTCTCTACAGAATAGTTAGATCATACTTTAAAAATGCATGCAGAAAAGTGGACTTTTTAACCGAGTTCAAAAAGGAGGAGTTAAATTACACAGTGGGGTATTTTATGAAGGATCACACCGCGAAAGTGGGCCAAGGATACCATTTGGACGCTTTTAACATATTGGGTAAAGATGGTAATAAATTATGAGGTGTGCAAGAATATAGGGAGACCTTTGCACACCTTCTGAAAGCTTTACTTTCAATTTTAACCTTTATTTGGTAAGGTAAATTTGTTATTGTTTGAGATAATCTTTCTTTAACTATACATATTTTTATTTTTATTCGGTTTTCGTGTCTGTCCGTGCGGCGTGCGTTGTGTCGCAACTAAACACCGAATATGTTGCGGTTTTCATTATCGTTTAAAGAATTTATCCGGATACTTGAATATTAGACTCCCATTTAAAAAAAAATGTTCTCGATTGTCAAACGATGGACCGTAAAAAGCAAGGGAGCCTGGCTAGAGAGCTAATGTTTCAATTATCTTTTTTATCCTACTTTTTTAAATCAGAAAATCACGTATTTACCTTGTATTCAAACAGGATATCGTCTGCCTATCCTTTTCTCAACTATGGATGCAGCTAAATACCAGTATTTTACATGGAGCAAATGCTTATAGCCGTGTGGTATCTGGCAGAGTAGAATAGACCCATTACACTCACGGGTGTCGTATAAGGCGACTAATGTCTGAGGCAGAACACCTTGCGCCTCCGTAGACCAGAGAATGGGCAGCAGCGTTTTCTGTTAGTCTTACATCACTGCGATCTCCAATCCGCCTGCCAAGCGTGGAGATTACGGCCAATTCCTCCCCTTATGGGAGAGGCTTATGTCCAGCAGTGGACGTTATGGGCTTTTGTGGTGTGGAAATGCTTATAAGTCTATACAAGGAGGTTAGACTGGATGTCATGCAAGACTTGCGGGCCACTGACTACGTGTAACGACTGTCAAAGATCTACAAAAGACAGATGGGACCTACGGCTTAACGTGTTTTCCGAGGCACGGAGAAACCTCGAGATATAATGAGTGGTCACCCATCCACGGGCTAACCTAGGCAAACGCGGCTTAACCTTAAGATCGATCCGAGTGGCTGTTATTATTTGGCCATTAGCTTCAAATAGGATAATCAAACAAAAATAAATCACATAGTACATTGATAGTTACACTACTACTTCAGTCCTATGTCAACTTGGGTCAATGTTCTAACTTGGACGTAAAGTTTGTAAAAGTTGTACTAAACCAATTTCCTGGATGGAGGGCAGGCTGCATGGCCACTGTTGCTAGTTTCCACCTTCAATAAATTGCAAATCTATTTAGTCCGTCAGTTAGAGTATTGGAAAATAATGGACACGTATTTTTTGTTTTTGTAAATCAATGAATATTGACAAAGATAAAACGCACCAAAACTCGAGAGTGGGGGCTCGTGACGTCACAACGCACTAAAAATTATAGCACGGCGTGACGTATTGAGAATTTTAAAAGCGTCGTTTCTTCGTCAATTTTGGTTTACGTAACAAAAGAAAAAAATACGTGTCAAATATTTTTGATAATCTAACTGACGGACTAATTAGATTTTTTCAGGACACAAGTCTATTATATTAGTAGTCGGTGGAAGTACGAGAATTACTCATATCTTCTTCACAACTTACGTTTGTATGTTTTGCGTTTTTGAAGTTACACAGAAATTTAATTAAATAAGTGATAAATCATATTTATTTCTGTAAATTAGTTTTACAAAACTTTTACGTGTCACATCATGTTATGTTTTAAAACTAGATGAGACCGGTGTTTCGTACCTGACTACTATTTTTAAGTCCAAACATTGGTCAAGTCATATGAAAACCATGCAGATTAGTTTCTCAGATGGTCTTTTGAAGAAAGAACCACACAGATTTGATACATTTGTGTTTTTATTATATTACAACTATCAGTTTTTATTAGCTAGAAAACAAAGTTCTTAACCACACTCTCTCGACCACAAGACCAACGAGGCAGACGATTTTATTTTTTGTTTGACCACAATTTTCTATCACTTAGAAACTCTAACATAGATTATTAAAATTTGAAACATTGCTTCCCTTGTATTCATTAATGATCAACGGTTAATACGGAAAATTTATTTGATTATCACAAACAATATTAGTCCATCAAACCAAAATTGAATCCGAGCGTGAAAACAAACTATTAGTATACAAACCATAACGCAAATAAATACGGTCATCATTAAATAACGTCACATTTGACATTATCAATTAACGCTAAAATATAAATTTCGTAGCAAACAATAATAGTTAATGACTGGCGCTCCGGGGCTAGTTAACTGTGCTTTGAAACAATTTATAATTAATGATGATTAATTATAGAATTTTCTTCATAAAACATGGGCCGGAAAACTGTATTGTTTGAAAGAATAGACCAGTTTATTGTCCAAGAAATTCTCATTTAAGACCTAAATGAGACGAGGCTATAATTTATTGTACAACAAAATTTTTTCACAACTTTATAATCCGTCTTGATCAAGCGTGGTGATCAATGATAGTCTCTTCTAATGCTTTATTTATATTTATTATTATATTATCATTTATTTTATTTTTATTTTAGCCGTGTGGTATCCGGCAGAGTAGAATAGAACCAACCCATTACACTTACGGGTGTCGTATAAGGCGACTAATGTCTGAGGAAGAACACCCCACGCCTCCGTAGACCAGAGAATGGGCAGCAGCGTTTTCTGTTAGTCGGAGGTGAAACTGGTAATGTGTGAGCTATAGATTGACCATCTTCAATGAACACTTGGTATGTGTTCATTATAATTAAATCTTATCTTAAGTTGTCGTTTGACGGTAGCACAGAAGGGCTGATAATAATCATTTATTTCAGCATGACGGAGCGATTGCTTTACGTCATCAAAATGTATATTATTATCCCATGTGTTATTATGTGTTCACGTCCTACTCCATACCTAAGCGAATATTCAGAAGCGGCGTTTGATTTTAGGGAGACGGCGACAGCCGCCTGTAACATGACCAATGACAAATATTGACTTGTATCTGACTCACTACATATGTGTGGCCGAACCGTAATATTCGCATTTCGATTAGCACAACCTACATTGTTCAGTGGTGTAGATAGCACCATAATGTTCATAGATTGATTAAAACAAATTATATTGTTCAGTATTATAACGCCAGCTTGTACTTGTGTTACAAATCAATCAAACGCTGCCGATGAATACTGCTTCCTGTAAAAGTCTAGCCCAGAAAATTGCGTTGAGATCTTTGGCGTACACTTTTGGGAGTTTGGGCTAGGCATCATCAAGTATCACAAACTGAATTGATAGCTCCGTTCCAATGAGCGCTAGGGACTGTGTCTCGTTAAAACCAAACCCAGGCCCTTCTTGTAGGCCGTATTCTGAATCGTCACAATTTAGCGAGACACGAACTCTACATGGGGAAGATTAAAGAAGTGAGAAGTGACGAAACAATTACCACTTCAGGCGTCCAACGATAACAATTGCAATATGTTCTGCTACAGACTAAGTCTACGGTGCGCTTGTGCAAATTGTGTTATGTATAGTAAATGGGGTAGACAGCCGTAAGGGTAATTATTAACAAGAGTACGCGAGTAGGTAGAAATACAAAACTTGTCTTCCTCAATGGTAATGGCCTCACAATCCATTGCCTTAGTATTGTGAAAGACATGTAAATAGTGCTTAGGGAACGTGTGTTGTTAGCGTTCGTAGCAGAGTCCTTAGTAGGACTATGCGCGTAAGTCTAACATTACACGTACGCCGGGCAAACGTTGTAAAACGGCTCCATGTTAATGACATAGGCTTGTTTGCGTTTGCAAAGCGGCATCTAGTTTGGAATTAAAAAAGTAACGTAACGAACTAATAAATAATAATTTCTTAAGCGCAAGCGTAACGTTTCCCTACCAACCTTTCATCATATATCATATATTTGCGCCCTCTTGTCTTATTAGCTTCATATCTTATTGATGTTTTGCCTTTTAAGATTTGTTATTATTCATGTATTTATGTCTAACTGTGAATTCCCAATATTGACTTCACCTTGAATTCCACCCCTGTCCATTTGCCTCAAAGGACGGGACAGGATAGCCCCAAATTGGGAATCAGTCCTCTTGTCAGTGGGAGGCCAACCAGTCAGGGACGAAGCCTACAGGGTCGTGCGGATGGCGGGGCGCGACCTTTTCCCCTTCGGGGGAAACTGACCAAAATACTAATATTGGCATGAATTAGGAAAAACGAAAATTTTATCAGCCTAGGGTAATTTAGGAACAGTCACAATATCATTCTTCACACAGTCCATCTATCGTTTCTTCGGTTTTCTTCTACTATCATATTCATACTCATTCGTATTTACGGTTTAAGAAATTTATTTCGCTCAAAAAGACTACAGTTATTATTCACTTCTATGAAGAAAAACATAATTAAGATACAATAAGCGACGGTTTCGCTTGGTAATAAACTAAAATTAAGTTATAAAAAAACGGAAA
Organism: Xestia xanthographa; assembly: GCA_905147715.2. Taxonomy (NCBI): domain Eukaryota; kingdom Metazoa; phylum Arthropoda; class Insecta; order Lepidoptera; family Noctuidae; genus Xestia; species Xestia xanthographa. The sequence continues at coordinate 2,744,664 of LR990657.1, read as the reverse complement.
ATCTTACAATTTATAAATTATTTAGGTGGTGTTTTTTAGTCTCTTAAAAGTTGAAAGTGATTTCGATTCCTTGATTACTTTAGGTAAAGACTTATAGAGTTCAGCCCCCTCATATACGACTGTCTTTCTACCATAGTTTGTCCTCGGTGCTCTTAAAATAATATGGTTAGCCTGCCTCGTAATGCGCTTTTGTATTTGCATTCTTTTTGTAAATGTTATTTGTGTGTGTATGTCTCTATTCACATCGATCACTAATAAAAAACTAGATACACAATCAGCGGCAAAAAGTGTCCTCACCAAATGAGCGCCCACTCGAACATTTGGGTGCGCTTTTAATCTAGTAGCATTTGAACGCTCCGACGGTAAACATGCCTCAGTGCTCGTTTAAAAAGTGTAAAAATTACATGTCCAGGACGCTAAAAAAGGATGAAATTTAATATTTTCGGTAAGTATTAATATTATCATTATTTAATTGTTATCACTGTATTGTAAATACTGATATTTTGTCAAGAAATCATCGTAAAATCATTTTTTAGATTAAGTCGTAATAAATAGCAGAAGTTATAAGGCATCTCAATAGTAAAGACCCTTACTAAACGCATTTAATCATACTATCGCATGCCCACTTAAATTGTTCGAGTTATGTGCGTTGATTCTGTTCCATTTGTTGGAGACGCTATTGTTTTTTTATTATTTTTTATTATTATAGTATGATTGTTTTTTTTTTGGTCTAATGAGACTTCTTTACTGTTTCTCTAAATATTATAGTAACATTTTATAGATTTAATTTTGAATATGTGCCTGTAATAAAATTAAAGACGTGAGGTTTGTTTTCGCTTTCCTCGAGATCCAGTCAGGTGTGAAGAATGGATATCAGTTATAGCACTTCAAAGATCCGAAAAATTCTTCAAGCCGACCCAAGGAAGCGTTTTATGTTCGAAGCATTTTTTAAAAAGTGATGAATATGTGACTACGAAAGGAATCACCAGGCCTATTACGTATCTCTGTTGACAGCTCGATATGATAGTAACTGGGCTGTGTCCATTAAATGACTGTCAAAAGGTTAGTTTCGTATTATGTATAACCTGTCGCTATCAAATATGACGTCATAGGTGCCTATCAGCCGTGTGGTATCCGGCAGAGTAGAATAGAACCAACCCATTACACTCACGGGTGTCGTATAAGGCGACTAATGTCTGAGGCAGAACACCTTGCGCCTCCGTGGACCAGAGAATGGGCAGCAGCGTTTTCTGTTAGTCTTTCATCACTGCGATCTCCAATCCGCCTGCCAAGCGTGGAGATTACGGCAAATTCCTCCCATCATGGGAGAGGCTATGTCCAGCAGTAGACGTATTGGGCTGTTGTAGTAGGTGCCTATCGTGGCTGATAGTCACCGTAACTCATTTTGACAGACGCTTTCGTATCGATTCTTCTAATATTGCAAATATGTAAGCATAGTGGACATCAAATTCAAGACAACTGAGTTTGAAGTGGCTTTCGTGAAAGACGTTACACCGTACCCGGGCTGTTAGTCACCGTAAAGTGATATCCACTCTGTGTAATACGTAATACCAATATTTTGATATTCACGGTTGTCATCAAAGTTCGGTGTAGAACCGAAGCTTGATAGTCACTGGATATCAGAAAGATACTTAATAGGCCTGCAGAAGGCTACGCAAAACAGCTGTACCTCGATATTCTCGATATTCTTTCCGAACTTTCTTTACTTACTTTTTATATTTTGAATTTAGATTTAAGTTGTTTGTCAAACAATATCTTTAAATTTTTGACACAAAATAAAGATTAAATAAATAATTAAGACTGTTTCAATTGCTTTCATTACTAAATGAATGTAGTGCCCTATCCAAAAACATATTTACATTCGGTTAAATTATAACCTTTACACTTACCATTACAGATAAACACCATAGAATAGAATAGAATTTGCTTCATTACACCAATTTTTTAAAACAAGTGTAGCATTTAAAAAAATATATAATTACAGTAAGAAAAAATATTCAGTTCGACTCCATTCATTCCTTGTCCAACCGCCGAGCCTCGGTCGTAAAATTTTATTGCTTTTTTTTGGCACTTTGTAATTCTGACTTTAAAACATGCGTGTAAGGATGATTTTGTTTTGAAATGGGTTGACCAGCGAGTATCGGTTGTAAAAGGTTATTACTTTTTGTCCGTACCTTTGTGAATACAACTTCAGGTAATGTGTCTAAGGTTGAATTTACATTAATGCAAGTATATTTATTTTAACTACAAGTAGGTAGGTACGTCAAAACATTTGGCGACAGTTTTTAGGGAACTTTTGCATGGGATTGTGTATCTAGTTTTTTATTAGTGATCGATGCTCTATTCATTATTTTACGTACAAGTACGCAAGTGTTTTATTTATAAATTTGACCAATATTCATTAATTTTGTTTCTTTGCAAATCTTTTGAGAAGATGTTACATAATCCTAATTGAATAAGACTTTATTAATTTTATTTTGAGATGTTTGTAGCTTTTTAAGGTGAGTTTTGGCAGCACTTCCCTATACTTCGATTAAATAATCGAGATGTGATTTAACCATCGAGTTATAAATAATATATCTGACCCTTAGTGGGAGACATCGGACAATGCCTCTAAGTGATGACATTTTTTTTCTTATATTCTATGTGAGGTTTCGTTGTAAGTTTATCATCAAGAGTAAAACCTAAATATTTCTCAGTATTTGTTTTTAATAACGGTTGACCATTTATATTTAATGCACCATGGGTGAAGCTTTTTATTTTTAGCACTAAATATCATGTATTTGGTTTTACTAGCATTTATAGTAAGCAGATTGCATTGGAACCAGATAGCTAGTTTATTTAGGTCACTTTGTGCTTCTTTAACAATGCCTTCTATATTACTACCAAAATAAAAAAGACTAGTATCGTCGGCATACAGTGAAATAACTCCTTTATGTCCAATTTCATTAATATTGTTGATGTATATAAGGAATACTAGAGGTCCTAGTATAGAACCTTGTGGTACTCCAAAGGTAATGGGTTTGGGTTCACTTTTATGTTCACCGATACCGACTACTTGGTACCTATTGGTAAGATAAGAATATAATATTTTTAATGCAGAGCCAGTAATACCGATACTTTCCAGTTTTTATGAAGTTTGTGACTTACACACGCCTTTTTTCACGCCTTTTTTAAATCAATGAAGATCCCAAGGGCTATTTGTTTTTTATCAATGTTAGTTTTTAAGTATACCTCATTTAAAATATACCTCACTACATTTAATCATTCCTTCGCATCAGATGTCCATACCACGAAAACCGATTACCACAAAACTTTTCAGTCACAGGCACCGGCGCCATATTACTTATTTTATCCATTCGCGATACGCCACACATCTCCTTTAGGATTGTCAGCCACATGCAATTGCCTTTCATTCATCCCTTTTGTGGCCCAACATTCTGATCCATACATCATGTTTAACCATGGTTTTTTAGCAGCTCTTTACCAATGTTGCTGATTCCATGACTACAATGACACACTGGCAGAGTTTTCTTTCAGACTAGCTTTTATAATCATAATCAGCCCAAAAAATTGCTTATATTATTTACGCAAACTCATGTCATTGTTATAAAACAAAGCGTGTCTGTCGGTGATCACGTTTTTCTGCTAATAGTGCAATAGATTTTGATACGATTTCTATAAATATTCAGATAATTTATTGTTTGTCATTTACAATTAATTTGCTGTTTTTCATTCACAACCTTTAAGAATTGATCCTGAATCCGTCGGGATTCGCGTCGGTTTGACCAGAACTTAAAGGTACCAAATTGTGCCCGTATATTCTCAGAATCCTCTCGATTACTCAAGCCTCCCAGTAAATTAGTTAGCAATGCGTAATGAAGCGGGAACAGTCCCCTCACTAAGTAATAGATACTTATTTAATTACTTTTGATCACCGAATCTGTCGGTGGAAGTAATTTCATTTTGTTATTAGGTACCTAAGTTAGTGATTGATGTTCTTTCCTACAGTTTTCGAGAGGTTGTGTCTGCACGGGGAATTGGGGAAAAGTTTTTAAGGAAAAAGGACTTTATTGCCTTCACCTGCAGATCTAAAAGTTATTTTCTACTTGATTAGATCCAGACCTTAAAACTTCTAATCGATGGTAGTTCTCAAAATTAGGCACCTGGGCCTACTCTAGTGGAATTGTTACATTGGACTTCACTGGTACTCAATCTTACCAAGGGCAATCGTATTATCCATAAAGTAAATCGGTTGGAATAGTAATTCAATCTACGTAATTTACTGGTATTCTGTTGTATCCGGTAAGACTGAAAACCAACCTCAAAATTATTGGGAAAAGACCAGCCTGATGATGACTATGACTTTAACGTTGAAAAATAAGTCAGTCGGCCGGTGGATGCGAGTCGAACGGGACCGGTTAATGTGGCAACACTTGGGTATGTCCTATGTCCAGCAGTGAACGTCTCCCAACTGAAATGACGATGATGATGAATAAGTCAGACTCTTGCACTGGGTGTATTGGCAGTACCCAACCTTTTTTTTAAATGAAAAATGTTGTAGTTTTATTATCTTATCGAATTAAGCAATACACTGAAATTAACCCTATTTGTTTTCGTAAGTCTTTAAACAAGAATTTTAAAATTGTCTTAGTTCTGATAAATTTAAAATTCCAATTTAAAAACTTAGTAGACAAACAGGGCGGGTCAGCCTTTACTGTTTTCTTTATTGTTTCAATATATTGTGTTTATTTCTAGGTGTAATTACCGAAGTTCAAGGTCAAAGGACCCATGTTCAATCCAGATCACGAAACCTTTGCAGCGAATTAATTATCTTCTCGCGTGCAGAGGTTAAAACAAACAAAGCTGTAATTTAGGTTAAATATATTGAGTTTTTTTTGGGTAAGGTTTGTTAGGTACTATCGAACCATCATCATGTTATTTTTGGCTAGTTTATGTTGGTACAATCCTTTACTAAGTAAGGAGCAGCGGTGTCCCAGTGGCGGCGGTCCTGACTTACGAACAGTAAGTCGTGGGTTCGAACCCAGGCAGGCGCATTACTTTGTGTAACTTATTTCATCACCGCTGCTCTCAAAACGGTGAAGGAAAACATCGTGAGGAAACCGGCATGTCCTAGAACCAAGAAATTCGAAGACATGTGACATGTACCAACCCGCACTGGGCCCGCGTGGTGGATTATAGCCCATTCCCTCTCATAGAGAGGAGGCCTGTGTCCCAGCAGTGGGAACATTAATAGGCTGATGACGATGATGATGATGAATCCTTTACTGGGTTTGATTTCCCATTGAAGAACTTCCATACAAAACTTTCCAACTTGCTAGATATTCCCATTAGAGGAAGCCTTTTCAAAATACGTATCTTAGTGCTCACTTTATAAGCCTATTATTTTTTACTCTCCCACTGCAGGGCAAAGGCCTCCTTTCCCTCCTTCCACATTTTGCGATCTAGTGCGATTGTAGGCCAATCCTTTGCGAACGAGTCTAGCTCATCCCGCCATCTCCTTCTGGGCCTGCCGCGTTGTTGTTTTCTGCTCTTGGTATCCACTGAGAGGTAATTTCTTCTCCAACATGCGGCAGACGTGACCAGCCCAGTTCCACTTCAAACTAGCAGCTGCTGCAAGGCCAACATCAGCTATTTGGGTTTTGGAGCGATGTATGGAGTTTCTGACGCGGTCCGTAAGTTTGACCTCCATTATACTTCACTGCATAGTTCATTGGCAGACCCCAACTTTAGAATTATATAAAACTTTAGCGTAAAATTGTGTACACGCATCTAGCGGTTTTGGCTGTGCGTTCTCTGACAGTCAATTTACCATTATTTTTGATCGGACCCAGTTGCAATGTACTAAATTAGGAATGATTGTGTTGATAACCACTTTATATTGTGGTCATCTTCCTCTTTGATAAAACAACAACATCGAGAAGTCAAGTTATACCTTTTAGTTAGGTAACATAAAACAAGAAGATATAAAACTATCATAGATTTTTTTTTAAAGTCAAGACAACACAAAAACAAATAAAGTTAACAACGCCTAAAGGAATAAAACCTTTTTTGAACCGTTAAATTATTAATATAAAATATAACATTCAGAACAAGTTTACAACAAAGTTCCTCATTAGGTAAGTAATTAATATTATAACGCTTTAAAGTTTAAAACAATCTTTGCAATTCAAGCTTGAAAAAATCGTACAAAAAGTTGCCTGGAAATGTTCAAGTGCGGCCTCAAAGCCTCTGGCCATAGAAGTAGAGAAAAATGGACACGGTTAGCAAAAGGTGTTGTTATTTTTAGAGGCTCATAAAAACAGAAAACTATCATCCCTGTCTGCTGCGGTGGTCTAATTGGGCAAAATGTTAGTGGGTTTTTCATTAGGCAATTCTTAAAAGCAGCCTATAGATTTGTACGCGGAAGATGCTAATAGGCTCGACCCCACCAACTAAGATTAAAATAGTTATGAATTGGGACGCTTTTTCACTTGTTTTGCACGTCTTATTTTATAGTTTGCGAAATGGGAAAGTTACGAGATTGGACGTACTCCTATTACCTCAAACCGGTCTAATGCGGATTGTACGAGAATTTTGTACAAAGTGAGGCCATGTTATACTGGAAATGTTTAGCCTTGCTTTCGTGTCACCGTGTGTACACCATGGCTTCCTTACAAATTGGCGAGAAGATGCACAATACCGAGAGAAGTGGAATGAATGGAGGTGGCCTTTGCCCAAGAGTGGGACTGTTCAGGCTCACAAAAAACGTACTCCACCGCTGGCCTTACGGAAGTTACAGACGTGATCTTAGGTTATGTTCATTACCAAAAAATATCATGCGATAAACTTGAGCGTTCACCTCAAGGCTTGCGATTCCGGGCAGCTTGCACCATCCACGATTTTCTAACTCTGTGGCTCATACTCATACTTTTACCGCGCCCTTAATTATAATGAAATTTGCATACTTCAGAAGTTTCTTAATTTCATAAATATATTCATAGTGATAAATGTCTTTTTATTAAATTATTATTTTGACCCACAGACGCAATTTATTAGCCTTATCATTTACTTGGGTTACCCGTGATTTATGATAACGTTGCGTTTATGTCACGAGGGAGAAATTTTTTTTTGTTCAGGTGTTTCTTCAATAATAAAAGTTGTGTGAAATAAAATATGGTGACCTCCCAATGCCGAACCTTATTGTTAATGAGGCCTCGTTGGTCTAGTAGACGTACGCGCGACTGCTGAGCATGAGTTTCTGGGTTCGATTCCCGGGTCGGTCAAAGTGCTATTTGGTTTTTGCCTCAGGAATTTCTCAGTAACAGCAACGGAGTCTGGATCTGTGCCTTTTTTTTCAGAGGAGCTCGTGGCTAAATAATAGCAGCCGCTCGGGTCGATCTTTAGGTTAAGCCGTGCTTGCCTAGGTTGGTCTGTGGGTGGGCGACCACCCATTACATACCGAATTTCCTCCGTGCCTCGGAAAGCACGTTAAGCGGTTGGTCCCGGCTGTCATTTGTAGATCTTTGACAGTCGCTACAGGTAGTCAGTGGCCCAAAAAGTCTGACAACCAATGACAATGACCTTACCAAGGGATATCGTATTACCCAGTACTAACTGGGTTGTGGAGGTCAGATAGGTAGTAGCTCCACGTAAAATACTGGTATTCAGCTGCATCCGGTTAGACTGGAAGCCGACCCCAAATAACTTGGGACAAGGCTAGGCTGATGATGATGATGAATGGCAACTCGTAGTTCAACTTAGAGAGGTTGTCGACTGCTTAACCGGACAATCCTGTGGGTACCTTAAGTGTAAGGCCTCCAGGCAGGGCATAAAACTTACAAACTAAACGACTACACGGGCATCCCCTGCGGGGTACGGGCCTCGGCTTAGGTACACCTTTGCCTAACCTTTGGGGATTACAGGCGTGATGTTATGTTATGTAAAATGAAATAGTAGAAAGATATTTGCAAAAAAAAAGAAAATGATATTTTTAGCAGTAGGTCAACTTTCACCCATGTGAAGAGATGAGAACAGAAAATGGTTATGGATAAATGAAAAAAATGATCTTAGGTATATAGCTTCAATTTTATCTGAAAAGGTCAGAACCCTGGAAAGTGCTTGTATCTATCTAACCCAGGTATGTCCACCGATCTTGCGCTGAAATTTGTAAATATATTTTGCTAGAAGCCTAATGTGTCATTTTTTGTATTACCTCGGTGAGTAGTTTGTTTTAGCTTTCAGGGTTCCGTACCCGTAGGGTAACCATCGGGACCCTGTGATTAAGCGTCCGCTGTCCGTCCAAACCTCCGTCCGTCCGTCCGTCCATCTGTCTGTCAGCTGGCTGTATCTCATGATTCGTAATAAGTAGACAGTTGAAATTTTCACAGAATGTGTATTTCTGTTGCCATTATAACAACAAATAATAAAAATTAAAGGGGAGTCCGATTCGCACTTGGCCGGTTTTTTAGGTAGATTTCGTCAGAAAAAATCTACCTATTGGTCTTGCACCTAAAGTCGATATATCCGAAAATTTCACCTTATGGGGTCTAGTTTTGACCCCTGGAGCCCAAATCAACCGCCACCGGTTAATATGGGTGGAACCTTCTTCGAAATCTTCCTGCTGCGGCATGCCAAAGGGACTTTTTAACCGACTTCCAAAAGGAGGAGGTTCTCAATTCGATTGGTATTTTTTATGTATGTACTTACACCGATTACGCTGACATTTATGATCCGATTTACGTGATTCTTTTTTAGTTTGATGCGGAATAGTTGCCATTTGGTCCCATAAAAAATTAACATATACGTAGTTTGGCCCAGTAGTTTTCATTTTATGAAGATTTTTACTTCAGTCGTGTGGTATAATTTCATGTATGTTCACCGATTTCTCCTCCATTTGTAGAGCGATTCTCAAAATTCTTTTTTAATTTGAAAGAATATACTCCTGAAATGGTGGCATTTAAATTTAGTGAAGATCTGATGCTGATCTTCGGAGATATACAATGGAACTCTTCAAAACTAGATGGTAAATCGGTCGTGACTGCTGCAATCGCTTGGATGTTTATTGTTTATACAACATCATGACGTAACATCACACCTGTATGCTCTGAGGGGTACGCAGATGTGTACAATACACCCAAATTTCGATATTTTAGGTATGTTAAGTTCCATTTATTGGGGATAAGCCTATTACCATGACATGGTGTTGTTAACAATGTAAAATAAATGCATAGCAAATATTTGTTTAAGATATTACAACTAAAAATGGAAAAATAAAAAAACTTTTTTTGCAAAATAATAAAACCGACTTCAACAAACAAAAAAGTGAAAAATAACTTTAGCTTCAGAAGTCGGTGACAAAAAAAATCTAAATGAATCGAACACACGTGACGGACTTCTGAAGCTAAAGTTATTTTTCACTTTTTTGTTTTTTGAAGTCGGTTTTATTTTTTTGGAAAAAAGTTGTTTTTGTATAGTTATAATTTGTTTGAAATTATAAAACGATGTTTATTTCTGTAATTAGAGGAGCCCGTGGCTAAATAATAACAGCCGCTCGGATCGATCTTTAGGTTAAGCCGTGCTTGCCTAGGTTGGTCTGTGGATGGGTGACCACCCATTACATACCGGGTTTCCTCCGTGCTGTCCCGGCTGTCATTTGCAGATCTTTGACAGTCGTTACAGGTAGTCAGTGACCCAAAAAGTCTGACAACCAGTCTTACCAAGGGGTATCGTATTACCCAGTACTAACTGGGTTGTGGAGGTCAGATAGGCAGTCGCTCCGTGTAAAATACAGGTATTCAGCTGCATCCGGTTAGACTGGAAGCCGACCCCAACATAGTTGGGAAAAGGCTAGGCATTTTGTTTATTTCTGTAATTACTCTTCAGTTGTGTGTCTTCTGTAATTAACGTTCAGTTTTACTAGTGAAATTCACCCTAAGAGCTTTTACGTGTATTTTTTTAAGGTTTCAGGGTTATGCAATATTCTTTGTACCGTGTTAAAGATTTAACCAAAGCTTTGATTTACAACGTCAAAATTTTATCTGTTCGCAGCTAAGAATAATTTACTCTCCCCCGGAGTGCAGTCAAGGCAACAGAGGATTTATACACCCTAAATAGGAAGCATGCAACACTACAGTCCTTTATCATTTATTTTACTTCCTAACATGAACCTTATGACAAAGGGATAAAGGTCACTGTGATACAAAATCCGAGGTAAAGTAATCATGAAAGAACAGTACTTGACAAGGGACTACGTTATGTGAGAATGTCGTACTCCAAAGTATTGGGGTCAGACTTTGTTGCATGGTCCAGAAACGCGCCATCGTGAAGGAACGTAAATCTACATTTGGCTTGAATTATAGTGGTGGAGGAGGTGGTTACATGTGGAGGAATTCGTAAGGGACGGTTATATGTTTCTGCGATGTTAGGTCCCTGTGTCGGATATGAATGCCGGCGAAATTACTGGTATTGTAAGAATTTATTGCTGGTACTTTTGAAGGAATTGCTGAGAAATTACTTTTTTTTGGAGCGGTTTATTGTATGACTCAATGTAACGCACTCAAAACATTGTGCTGATGAATGGATTGAAAAATAATATACACAAAGGTCATAGAGGTATCTTTAATTCTTTATCACTACCACTATCATTATCACTACATATTATAAAACAAAGTCGCTCGCCGCGTCTGTCCCTATGTAAGCTTAGATCTTTAAAACTCCGCAACGGATTTTGATGCGGGTTTTTTTAATAGATAGAGTGATTCATGAGGAAGGTTTTAGTATATAATTTGTGGCCATGCAAAGCCGCGGGCATCAGCTAGTATAGTATAAAACAAAGTCCCTAACGCTGTCTGTACGCTTAAATCTTTTAAACTACGCAACGGATTTTAATGCAGTTTTCAGCAATAGATAGAGTGATTACAGAGGAAGGTTTATATGTACAATGCACCCGTATAAAGCCAGAGCGGGTTGCTAGTTTAGAATAAAGTTATGACATTAAAAACACAAAAAAAAAGTATAACTTAGACCTCCAATATCTCCGTAACTAAAAGATTCCCAGTCCAGGACAAAAAAAAATACAATGCCGGGGAGAACACGTAGTACCTCTCGTTTTCGTTAAAGATCTTTTTACGCCCTATAATGCGGTCGATAAGCTTAGAGGAAAAAATATTACCAGATGAGTTCTATAACAAGTAGCCCGCGTGGTGCCACACTCTTTATCTCCTGGAAAGGAGGCTTTAGGCGGATCTTGCTATGCAACAATTCAAAATCAAAATATTTTATTTCACATAGCCCTAGATGGGCACTTAAAACGTCGAAAAAGGTGCACGGTTCACGTTGGTCGTTTCCATGGAGAAGAACCGGCAAGAAACTCCATGGTTACTCTTTTCAAATCATTAGGTAGGTATTACAATATTATTTTGATATTATTATATTCGATTGTTTCATCCGCTGTTATTTCATAAATCATATCAATCTCTGTAAATTACCGTGCCGTTTCCGTGCCGTGTAAATACGCCGAGCTCAATAGACGGATCACTAAATCCTTGAAGAGCGACCTCCGCCGCTTTAATACCGAGCGTATTAAAGACGCGATTGAGCGGAATAAAGGCTCCAAGGTATTTGCAAGACATCTGGCTATTGGGCAGAGCCAGCTCACGAAAATGAAGACCGACCATGGTAGGATCTTATCCGCCAAAACGGATCTTCTGAGGGGGAGATCGAAAGCTTCTATGGACAGTTGTACATATCAACCAGTAAACCCGTCGTAGATCTAGCAAACGACCCAAGAGCTAGACTGACCCGACACTATACCGAAGACATCCCGGACGTCAGCCTGTACGAGATTAGGATGGCTCTGAAGCAGCTCAAAAACAACAAGGCACTGGGTGATGACGGAACTACGGCCGAACTCCTGAAGGCGGGTGAAAAACCGGTACTTAAGAACCTTCAGAAGCTGTTTAATTCCGCCATACTTGAGGGAAAAACGCCACAGGCATGGTGCAGGCGTGTGGTGGTACTCTTCTTCAAGAAGGGTGACAATGTCCGGTTGAAGAATTATAGGCCCATCTCACTTCTAAGCCATGTCTACAAGTTGTTTTCTAGAGTCATCACGAATCGTTTCGCGCGCAGTTTTGACGATTTCCAGCCACCCGAACAAGCCGGTTTCCAAAAAGGCTTTAGCACCGTGGACCATGTGGTCCACTATGTATGTACATACGCTGCGGCAAGTTATACAGAAGATCGAAGGGTATAACCTGACTCTCTGTTTAGCGTTTGTGGACTACGAGAAAGCCTTCGATTCGATCGAGACCTGGGCTGTACTGCAGTCTCTCCAACGGTGCCAAATCGACTATCGGAACATCGCGATCGAGGTGTTGAAGTGTTTGTACAAAAACGCCACCATGTCAGTCCGACTTCGGGACCAAGCCTCGGAACCTATCCTCCTACAGCGAGGTGTGAGACAGGGAGACATCAGATATCTCCGAAACTGTTCACCGCTGCACTGGAGGATGTCATCAAGGTTCTGGACTGGAGAGGGCTAGGCATTACGAGTACATCACTCACCTTTGGTTTGCCGATGATATAGTGGTCATGGCTGAGACCATGGAGGACCTCAGTGCAGTCAGGACAATGCTCGATGACCTCAGTAGAGCTTCTAGAAGAGTGGGTCTAAAAATGAACATGGACAAAACTAAGGTCATGTTGAATGCCCTTGTTACACCTACTCCTATCAAGACCGGAGACTCTACACTCGAAGTTGTAGACGATTATGTGTACCTGGGACAAACGGTCCAGTTAGGTAGGTCTAACTTCGAGAAAGAGGTCAATCGTCGAATCCTAGTTAGTTAGTGTCTGAGATGGTTTTTTGAAGAAAGAACCACACATATTTGAGTGGACCTTTCCAGTTAGTAGAAGCATTTGTGGGTTAGCGTGTAGCTCAATTAATTACTCAAGGAGCTCACCTTCCATCCTTTAATAAAGTGGTTTAAAACTAACAGAAAATATGCCAAAACAAATCATTCTAAAGAAAAAATCTAATTAATTGTAGAAATTAACTAGATAGACACTAAATCAAATCCAACCTCACCCACCTAACATACCACAATCACACATAACAATAATCACATTAAGGTTGAACATTGCGTGTCACCCAGCATTCCTAGGCAGGTTCGACCTTGTATGCCATATTAGTGGCCAGTAATAAACGTCGTCGCGACACGCAACAACTAGTTGAAAGTCTTTATTGTTTTAAAAGTAAGTGAATGCTTCATAAATAATGGCAAATTGTTGCGGGAGAGATAAATAGTTGGCTGTTTTTAGGCAGGCGATCGAATTCTTTTGGTTTTCTATTGAGTTTGTGGGTTTGTAGGCATGATTATTACATTATAAACTGCCTTGGGTCGAGTGTTTGTAAGCGCAACTGCCGAGCGTGAGGTCCTTGGTTCGATCTCCGGTTCTGGCAAAGTGTTATTGTGGATTTTTCCATCAGGAATTTCTCAGTAGCAGTCACGGACTCTGGATTTGTACCCAGTTGATGGCAATATTTATATATTTTCTTTCTCATCTACATTGTTTAACCTGGACCTCTGTTCGGGTTCCTTCTATCTGGCAGAATCTTGATGCTCCGAAATTTATTTGGCATAACACACTTGGCATAATCTTCTTTATACGAATATTTCTAAGGCATAAAAAATATTTAATATAGTTATTGTTTGGCCGAATGTTTGTTTTTCCGAATTTACAATGGCATACTTTTAAGATGGCAGAATTTTATTTGGCATAATTACCTTTGGCAATGTTCAAATTTCGCACAATTTCACTTGGCATATTACGAAGATGGCAGAATTTCATTTGGAATAATTTTATTTGGCATTATTTCTATAAAATAGCATTTTTAACCAAACATTTAAATATTGTCTCAAAAAGTCAATATGATGGACTACAAAAGTTAGTGACAGAAACGAATCGCTCCAAAACCGACTTTACGTAGTCTTGTCTGCCCTACCCCTAGAGTGTAATTTAAAATTGCGTAGGCGCGGAGGGGCAAGGCGGCCCGCGAGTTGAGGAGCAGGTTGTTGTAACACTCGCCGCGAGCGTTAAACACATCTGCGACGATAAGCTCGCATGGGACCGCCGGAGCCCCGCAGCGCCGGAGCCGTGACATAAACCATGCCTGCTGCATGTTGCATGCTTGCTTGCATGCTGCATGCTTGCTTGCATGCTGCATGCTTGCTTGTATGAATGGTGTATGCTTGCTGCATGAATGGTGTATGCTGGTTTGCATGTTTGCATATTGTATGCTGGTTTGCATGTTTGCATACTGCATGCTTGTTTGCATACTGCATGCTTGCTGCATGCAAGATGTATGCTTGTTTGCATGTTTGCCTCCTGCTTACAGGAAAATAAAAACCACATGTTCACAATCAACTGTTTTAATGAATTTTCTGTGATGTGGATGTGATAGATGAGTCTTTTCATTGTTAAGCATAAGAAATGTATGCCAAAAGATGATTTTAACTGTAAACTTTCTGAGATATGATAGTTCTGCTTTTAGTGACTATCGATATAAAATGTATGCCAAAAGATGATTCTGGCTGTGAACTTTCTGCGCTAAGATGGCTCTACTTTTAATTCTTATGCATATGAAATTTATGCCTAAAGATGATTCCGACTTACAAAATTATGAGTTTTGAATGTATGATAAATGAGTGTCTGCCAAACGATTTTCTGCGAAATGAAGTTTATGCTACCCGCTGTTATGCAAAGTAATATTATGACATAAAAAGTTCTGCTATAAAGGGTGGACCCCCTCTGTTCATAAGTCGAAAGTTGATACTTCATGCTCGCCAAGTCAGTCTGTAAACAATTCACTGATTCCTGAAGCTTTTCAAATTTAGACACCTTTGCTTCAACTTCCACTAGTCTTGTGTCGAACTCGTCGAGTCTCCCACCAGTGCCCACATGTCAACTTAAGCTCAGCCAACTCATTCTTGATCACGCGAATGTCATCTACTAAGGTCAGCAAGTTAAGTAGCTGCCGTTTCATGTCACAGATCTTACTCAGTATGGTATCCATGCCATCCTAATAGCACCCAGCGTTCTCCATCCGGTTTCGGAGATGTTTGCACATCCAAAATCCAGGTGTTTCTTGCAACTACCACACTGCACATCATCGTTGAACTGCACATTGCAAACTGTGCACGTGTTCATTTTCCAACTATATCGAAAGTAGATAAAATATCTCCATAGAGATCTACGCTACAGAATGGGCAACTACAGTACTTTCTCAAGTTATTATGCCTTGTGACTGGGACTGTAGCTTTGTTTTTTTTTTATTATTGACATTCAAAAGTGCTATGCTACATTAATGGTCTAATTGAAATAAATGCTTTGAGTTTGAGTTTATCAAAATATGAATTCAACTAAAATGTGAAAAAGGTTGACGATCTATTTTATTTTGAGTGCCGCGTACTGTGCGTATGAGTGTACACACACGAGTGATGTGTTATGGTCGGTGACATGGTCAGGTGATATGGTCGCTCCTTATTACTTAACTGGCGAAATGTGGGTGATACCTCTGTGCAAGTCTGATAACCAGTGTTGCTAAGGGACATAGTATAATTGATTTGAGGAAATCAGATAGTAGTAGCCCATGCTGATGCGTAATACTGTTTAAACATAAATGTTCTGGTCAACACGTCTTTTTGTTTTCTCTGTATTTTTCCGTAACAAAAATAAAGGTTCATTGCATTGCTAAGTAACCTCGTAAACCGATCCATCCTACATAAATAATATCCTGTTGAAACATCACTGTCACCGAAACACAGACGTACCGGGTTCGATCCCAGGGGATATTATTTTATCATTGCGTGTACGTAAGTTAGGTAAAATAACAACAACATTACTCTCAAACGATATTCATAATTTATGTTTCTAGATGTACGAAACATGAAATTTAACGTTCCCACTGCTGGGACACAAGCCAAGGCTAAGCGAAGTGGGCCCCCCAACGCCTGATCAATGCGGGTTGATGCCACAAATTATGTGTGTTTACGAATTTTCAGGTTCATTAGGGTGGAGGTCAGATTGATAGTCACTACATGTGAAATACTGGTGTTCAGCTGCATCCAGTTAGACTGGAAGCCGACCCCAGCATAGTTGGGAAAAGGCTACGCAGATGATGAAGTCAATCGACTCCAATAAAGACTTTTCCATCGTCATTTTTACTGATAGAATGCCATTTAATCTCGACTTTCAGGTACGATTCTAGTCGTGTAAAAATATGCACATGACTTCAACATAAAATAAACTGACTTCAAAAGCCTTTGCCTTCACGGTCTCATATTCAGGGGTGTTTCCTGGCGGCGTAATAAACATGAAAGTGTTTTGCATAGGAGCGTAAGGTCAGGTGCGACGTAAAACCATAGCTTGCAAGGTGTCTTTTGATACTTGCCTTATAACTCGGTCAAAAGCAATGCCGTTGTTGTTTTTGGAGTTATTAAGTCAACTTAGGGTCTGGTTGGGATCAATATTTGTGGCACAACTGGACCATCTGGAGCAATTACTAATCAATATTATCTATTAGCACCTGTTTGGCTTCTGCCAGTCGGTTAGCGCTGTTCTCCATCTATAACTTGCTGGATCGTGTTTTATTTATTTATTTAATTAAGGTTCAC
This sequence comes from Xestia xanthographa, assembly GCA_905147715.2. Taxonomy (NCBI): domain Eukaryota; kingdom Metazoa; phylum Arthropoda; class Insecta; order Lepidoptera; family Noctuidae; genus Xestia; species Xestia xanthographa. The sequence goes on along the minus strand of LR990657.1, from coordinate 2,727,964 downwards.
CAACAGTTGTTACAGATGTTATATACAGATAGGAACATAAAATAATAATAAATAAATAAATAAATATTGCTGGACATTACACACAGCGCCATCTAGTGCCACACTAAGCAACGCTTGTGTCGTGGACACCAGATAGTTGATATACTACATAGATACTTTTTATTTGTAAATACATACTTAATATACATACAAACATCCATGACTCGGAAACAAAAATGTCCGTGCTCATCACACAAACATTTGCTCCGACCGGGATTCGAACCCGGGACCCTAAGAACGTAAGGCAGCCTCACTACCGCTGCGCCAATCAGGTCGTCAAACATACAAGTACTAGTGTCTTAAATCTAACTGCACAACCAATTACAGGCAAACACCACATGCAAAATGCTCTTTTTGTAATTATAAATTTAATTTTAAAGGCTTGATGTACTTAGATTCTAGATAACTATATTAAATTATATTAAATACAAATACTAATTACGTCTGACAAATGTCGATATTGAGTCTGCGTAGACGTCAACTAGGTCACTGCGTTCGTTTATGAGTTTGCACATGCGGGGTTTAGGTGAATTAGCACCAAACACTGTACGGCGAAGAGGTGGAGCTAAGGGTGTTCTAAGTTTGCGAGGGGGTCTACGGGTACTCTGAAATTGAACAGACTAACCAATTTTGGGCAGTCAATGGTGTTATTGAGCAGTTTATGTGCGAATCTCAAATCCAAAAGCTCCCTTCGAGCTTTCAGGAACTCATTTTGTAGCAGCCTAGTTTATCAAGGTAGGGCAGATATTTAAATTGCCTTCTCTTTGAGTACCCTAGGTATCGGATAAACCTTTTTAGGGTTCCGTACCCAAAGGGTAAAAACGGAACCCTATTACTAAGACTTCGCTGTCTGTCCGTCTGTCCATCTGTCCGTCTGTCCGTCTGTCCATCTGTCTGTCACCAGGCTGTATCTCATGAACCGTGACAGCTAGACAGTTGAAATTTTCACAGATGATGTATTTCTGTTGCCGCTATAACAACAAATACTAAAAACAGAATAAAAATAATATTTAAGGGGGGCTCCCATACAACAAACGTGATTTTTTTATAATAATTGGTACGGAACCCTTCGTGCGCGAGTCCGACTCGCACTTGGCCGGTTTTTTTGGACTCGTTCTAACCGCAGCGAGTGGGTTGCGTAGTGAGGCCTCCATATCACACTGCAGTATTCTAGGATGCTTCTTATAAGGCTATGGTGTTCGGGTCGGTACGACACAAGCCGACCGGTTTTTTCCAGAATGTATTCTTTAACTTTTCTGCTCGACTGTGTCAAATTATGCCGAAATGAAAAACACCACCGTCTTTCTACGCTTGTCCCATGCTATTTGGGGTCTGCGCAATACTTTTTTTCTTCCATTCCCCCCTGTCAATCTTTACGCTATCATTTACATACTCTTTTTTCCTTCATATTGTTCCTCGCATTCTTGTCTTTGGTCTCTCTCTTCCTCTCCCTCCATCAAATTAGCCCAGATATCATATAAATATGATATAACTAGCACTTCGCCCGCGACTTCGTCCGCAATAAATTGCGGACGAAGTCGCGGGCGAAGTGCTAGTTTTACACAAAATGGTGAAGCTGCTTGTAGGTATTTTCAGCAGATGGTCTAATATAATATATTGATTATTGTGTTAAAGTGCATAAATATCTTTTAGTTAAAATTTTAAGTTGTTTATAAAAAATAAGTAGTTAACGTGACAATCAATTCCAATAAATTTCGGAAAGCCGGTATAGTGTGCATCTCATCAAAATTTCTTTAAAAACTAGTTTTAACGCGTGAGTTGACGTGAGCACTCCTTAAAATTAATTTAAATGCTAATCAAAGAGATTAAGACGATTCAAGACTCCAAAAACTAGAATCTAGGTATCTTTGGAATGTGGATCGAGCAAAAAAACCAGGAAAAAAGCATCTGATTTCTCTCCTGTTGAATGAAAGAATGGGAAGAGAAGAATCGTAATCTGTAAACGCACACATTTGTGTATATCCCCTGCGTACTCAACTGATATCAGTTGTGATTGGCGGCCGCCCGCCGTGACCGAAAGTCGGTCTGGCAGATAATATCGAGACCCCTTTGTACCACGCGACTGTCATTTGTAGACCTTTGATAGTGGGGTATCGAATTACCCAGTAACCGGGCTCCGGAGGTCGATGACCAGACTCTACATGTAAAATATTGGTATTCAGCTGCATCCGGTTTGAAAGTCGGTCCTAATATACAAGGTATAAATGCTTACCACCATGAAGACCATGAAGGGTCCATCCTTCATGGTAATTTTCTTCTACTCCTCCGCTATACTTTTCTGATTAATTTCGTTGCGTGATCCAAGACAGTTAAATTCATTCTCTGGGACTTCGTCGAGCTTCATTGTCTCAGCGCTTTTCTGGTGGTCGCCACTGTTGATTCTGGCTTTCAGGAGTTACAGTGGTTTGGGAATAGTGTGGTGGGCTTGTCCCAAAAAAAAAAGACTTCATAAAGCCGTCAATCAAGCATTCTGTACATCAAACTAAGCTAACCCTACGCAAAAAATATTGCTGGAAAACTACTTTGTTTTTAGGGTGTAAAAACTCGTTTTACGTTAAAACTCAATGTAGCACACTTAAAAAATTGTCATGATAATTGCTTTTAATAGTAAACGGGTCATGGAGGTAATAAAAGCTAAGTTATTACTTTAAAAACTAGTATTTCAAAAATCTTTGTAATTTTGACCAAAATCCATCTCTGTAACTAGAAGGTTCCCAGGTACACTTAAAGTACTTACGGGATAAGACTTTAGACTTTACCCGTAAGTACTTTAAGTGTAGTGAAAAACCGTGAAAGTCTAAAACAGTGCAGGTTCCCAGGTATCGTCCGGTACAAAAAAAATATCGCAATGACGGGGAGAAACAGTGCCTTTCGGCTTCTTTGCAGGGAATTTTTACACTCTTTTTAGTACGTAGTTAGGTGGCAATAACTAATCTCCCTATACACTACACTACACTACAACAGCCCATAACTTCCACTGCTGGACATAAGCCTCTCCCATGATGGAAGGATTTGCCGTAATCTCCAAGCTTGGCAGGCGGATTGGAGATCGCAGTGATGAAAGACTAACAGAAAACGCTGCTGCCCATTATCTGGTCTACGGAGGCGCAAGGTGTTCTGCCTCAGACATTAGTCGCCTGTTATCTCCCTATATTCAGAGACGATGAAATTCTCTCTGGTATCCCCTTACTTTTTAAAACCGATAATAATCTATGCTCTTTGAGTTTTCAAGAGCGGTCCATTATCATGAAATTATTTCTAGTTCACTGCCACGTCGCGTCGATCTCGTCTACATTCACAGGTAAGAGATAAAATCTAATGGGTGAGTCGATTATATTTTATTGGAAACGTGCTAGTTTCCTTACGATGATAGTAATATCTTCGGTCTTCAGTCTAGGGTTTATTGGGAATTGAAATATTTTGTGAAAAAATTTCGTGGATTTTTTGTGTTCATATTGATAAACTGGTCAGTCGGGGGATTGGAACCTTAATTAATCTCTTAACGTACTGGTTATCTATACTAATATATATATATATATATATATATATATAATATTATAAAGAGGTAAACTTTGTTTGTTTGTTTGTAATGAATAGGCTCAAAAACTACTGGACTGATTTAAAAAATTCTTTCACCATTCGAAAGCTACATTATCCACGAGTAACATAGGCTATATTTTATCTCCGTACTCCCACGGGAACGGGAACTACGCGGGTGTAACTGTGGGACGTCCGCTAGTAGTGTAATAAAACTGCTGTAGCTCCAATCAACTCTTCAGTATATTCAAATCCAAGTATTTCATTCCACATAGGCCTGGATGGGCACTTACAAACGTCGACAAGGGTGCACGGTTCAGTTGGTGGCTTCCATGGAGAAGAACCGGCAAGAAACTCCATGGTTACTCTTTTTCATATTATTTGGTATTACACAATTCTACATTACTTCACGTTTTATACAAAATGCAATAATTACAACACTTATCAGACATAGATTCGACTGTTAGTCTTAACACCACAATTTCTCCCAATAAACCGCGCTCTCTCGGTCGAGTGTCATGTTTTATAAACTACCCCTTCCCGCTACAACATTGACGGTTAGGCAGTGTTGTCATTTCTCAAATATAAAACGAATTATTAAAATCTTTGAAACCCTACATAATATTAGTTTAGATAGATCACAGCAGATCTTATTATTTAATACATATTTGAAAATCATGACAATAGTTACATAGTTACTTTGCCGATATATTAAAAAAAGTTTAATATACGGTATTAAACTTTTTTAATATATCGGCAAAGTAATATATTAAAAAAGAAAAAAAAAATCACACTAAAATTAGAAAGAAAGAAAGAAAGAAAAAATCTTTATTTATCGCACGGCCATGACATGCATAAAAAATTTAAAAACATAACAAACATTCATAGTATTGCTAAACGGAACAATAACAAAGAGTAAATTTAAAAATATAGGTAGTTGACAGCTTGCACGTCGTGAGTGCGATAAATAGGTTACCACTCAGCATGATGCTGTGCTATGGGGAGCCCACAGCACAGCGCTGGTTTTCAGTGGTCACCCGTGAAAAGAATAACGTACGGAAGTGAAAAACAGCATATTTAAATATTTGATTAGAAAAAAAAAAAAAAAAGCAAGCAGTACCTAAACGTAAAACAACATACAAAACAAAATAAACATTACTTACAAAAAATATAAAGGTATTTATGGCATATAAACAAAACAAAAACATGGCGTATTTCTTTGTCTCGCTCCCTCCCCTCCTGCGCGTCGCCGTCGCGTCGCTTGTGCGCGCTCGGCCGATGATACGACATACACTACCGCACCGACCGCATTTCCCCTTTGCACCTGTTGGCGCGTTGACGTACTGTGCGTCTTATGTCTATGCCGGCCGCCGCGCCAGCGGCCTGGCCGCGCAGGCGCACCACGGTGGCGCCGGTGCGGTGTCGCACGAGTCTTATGTAGTCACGTGACCAGTTTCTAGGGTGTTGCCGACGATGGCTACTTGAACTCTGTACCTACTTGTACTGTATCGCGTCATAATCGACGCTTTAGTAACAAGTAATGAGTTACCCTTAAAAACGTGATGCCGCCTCGAGCCGCTTGGATAGATATGCCTTGCCGATAGATAATAAACCATAAGTGAGTATTTATTTATAGTGTATTTGCTGTTCATACTTTTGTTTTTCTAAGAGATTTTTTTTCAAATGTAATTTAAAATTTTGTTTTGTTTTTAGGGATCTTATAGGCGGCGGCAGATCATTCCAGCAGCGAGTGGCGGCATACTTGAAACATCCCCTGAAGGCTGATATTACTTACCTATACACATAGATAAGTAGTTGTAATGTGATTTCTTTATCACTTTTGAAACTAACCAACTGTCAAACTGATACTCTAATTTGAATGACATTTTATAGCGTGATAAAACCATAGATAAAACTCTCTCTTTCTTTCTTTCAGACAAACAAATGGAGCAAGCAGGTCACCCTCTGTATCTAAGAGATAGCACCAGAAAACAGGGATGCCCGATAAGAAAATGGGAGGATGAACTACGATTAATCTTCACTGGACACACTCCAATAGAAACTGTTGGAGCAGGCTTTTGCCAAAAAGCACAAATGAATTTTAAAATGGTATTCATGAAGTACAAAATTTGGACATAAAGGCTATTATTAAATTATTTTAAGAACAATCAGGAGATCGAATAATACAGGTAATTGAAGGTACGTAAGTTTGGTCCACATCTCAGGTAGGTATCACCAGCTAAAGTAAATATTATAGATGTTGTCTTGCCTAAGAACAAACTCATCGCCCATGGTTTTCAACAGCAGACAAAAAAAAATCCTTCTAACCCCACTCAGCTACACGCCTTTCCACTCCTGAAAAGGAAACAAATATCCATGCAGCTGAAGTATCATAAATTTTCCGCATTTTGTCCAGAACCCCTTAAATGCATGGCATGTTATGGCACATCTTCTAACTAATATGATAACACAACATCCTTCAATAAATCAGTAGACCGTATAGGAAATGAATTATGGTATAATGTGGATGACGGTAAAGGATAAGGGCCTTTGTTGTATCGAAGGCAGTTTTCTTTTGGGCACTTTGGAAAATTTGTTTCAAAAGAAAACTTGGTTCGACAGGAATTTAGTATCAACCATATCTATTTCATGCCCATAAGCATAATCGACGAGCTTGTAGCTTGGTCCGTAGATAGAGTACCAACCATTTCATATCGAGTTTCCTCCGTGCCTCGGAAAGCACGTTAAGCCGTTTTTCCCGGCTGTCATTTGTAGATTTTTGACAGTCGTGTCAGATAGTAAGTGGCCTGAAAGTCTGACAACCAATCGTTTAACCCAGTACTAACTGGGTTGTGGATGTCAGATAGGCAGTCGCTCTATGTAAAATATCTACTGGTCTTCAGCTGCATCCAGTTAGGCTAAAAGCCTACTCCGAGATAGTCCGGAAAGGCAGGGAGATTATGTATGCACACATAATCAGCCTTATAATGTTCCCACGGCTTGGACATAGGCCTCAGCTCTATGAGCTGTAATCAACCACGCAGGGCCCGCGTGGATGGGTGATGTGAGATATGTCCTCGAATTTTAGGTCATGACTGTTTCCTCACGAAGTTTTCCTTCAACGTTTTGAGCCACACGTTTAATCGATGAATTACATTATATTTATTTAAGCCTTAATTAACTTATAATAATAACGGGATAAAACTCAACATGTAAAAAATAACACTCCATAATTTTTATTAAACACTTTATACAAGAAAAATTGCATGAAAATATGCAAAGTATACAAAATAACTCGCATACTTTCACGCAATGCCATACTACAGTGCATTATAAAAACAAAGCATAAAATTATATGCCGTCAACAAACACTTTTCCTAATTGGCTGAGTGAAAGAAAATGTCAAGAACACAGAGAATGTACATGTAAATAACAGTAATTAACCGTATTGGGTTAGTTAAAACGCTGCAGTTAAAAGAGAGGTAATGGGTTTAACACGCCTCACTGTGCTAATCGACAGTTACATTTTTATTGTCTTTGGGTTTTAAGGTTCAAGCAAACCGATACGGACTACCTAACCTGTGTATACCGGAATTTGACAGATACTATAGTACAAAAACAGTTATACAGTTTTGATAGGAAAACTTGATTACAACTTTTTTTTAGGGTTCTGTAGTCCTGACAAGAAATTATTATGTCCATCTGTCCGTCTTTTCGTCCGAGGTTTTGCTCAGAGAATGTTAGTAGGTACTAGAAAGCTGTAATTTTGTACAGGTGTGTATATCAATTACTCCGACAAAATGGTAAAATTAAATTTTGGAAAATCATTTTTTTTAGGGTAGCTCCTCTATATGTCAATGGAATGGTTTTTAAAATGACTTGCTAGGGGTTGCTAACGTTGGAAATAACCTAATTACAACAATGATGTTGGCAATTTGGCATGTGCCGAATACACATTATGGAGTTCGTATTATGTCCCAGTATAAACCCTGGTAGTATATAATAAGTTTTCTAGACAGATGTCACTGTTACAAAGATGTCTTTTACTTCTGATCGTTTTCCTGTGCGGATGCACAATATATATTGGAGTATAATCTGGTATTTTATTGCATAGTTCACGGAATAACCAACAGCTAAAACTTTTTTTCGATTTAATACTCCATTTACGAAATATTAAACTTCAAAGTGCAAATATTTTGTTCCAGTAGGGCGTCCCCCCTCCCTCTAAAAGTTAAACTGCTGGCTTGAAAAATCTGGAAAATTCATGATGATAGTAAATTTCATGAACTTTAAAGAAAAAATATAGCGGTTACGATAACTTTATTAGTTTAGCAATAATAGTCGTTGAACTTGGGTGTTAGATTTAATTTTGTACTATATACAAAATCCTTAGAATAAATCCTCTAAAGTGACTAAGATGAAGTAGTTGCTTGTGATAACAGGCTAGTACGGAACCATACACTGTAGCAAATCTACTTGATCCTATTAAATAAATGGATAAGCAGACTTGTTCAATTTAAAATTTAATAAGGGAAAGATAAAAAATACAGCTAGTTATAAAAAACCTACCTACCACGCACTCTAGGATAGTTTTTATAGTTCACGGTTAGGAATCAGTTCAGCACTGTAGGAACGGGCATAGGGGTAGCAGGTCAATACCAGGGCAACTTCGAAGAACAGCTTCAGGAAACGTCTGCTGGACAGGTGTCGTGCAGATCACAGAGTTCACCAGGTCAGCTCTGAAGTAATGTGGTAATAAGGCAGCGTAGAACTCAGGGCCAGATGTCAGGATAGCTTTGCGAGACTAGTAGTAAGTCAGGCACGTAGTTAGCTTCCGAAGATCGGGTGTAGAAGTCCCAGGAGAATCATCTGATGCTCATTAAATCAGATCCAAGAGTAGACTTAGTGATTCATATACTCTTTGTAGACTGCCTCCAGCGGTTCCGAAAACTCGTTTTCAAAAGTAGTCTTCCTTTTTCAAATATCCTCTTTCTTAGTGTGGCCATCATCTCATCTGACAATTAATGTAGTCGGCCAGGGCATATCCATGAGTGCGTAAAGAATTTTATAATATAATTTAATATTAAGTTATTTAGTAAACAATCGTAATAATCTACAAAATATAATGGCTAAACACATATTGATAAAAATAATTTAATTTTTACAAACCAAAAAGTAACTATCATAGACTAAGCAGAAAGGCAAATAAAAAATTGCTGAGAGCTTGACAATTTGGCGCTTGACGTAAGTGTCACAACATGAAAATTTTGATAATATTTTATTTCAGCTATTTCCAAGTTAAAGAATCGTATTTAAATCGATTTGCTGAGTGTAGATATATAAACAAATAAAAAGGATGATAAATAGTACCTATTATGAATAATTAATATGAAGTGTAAGTATAGCATAATACTACACTAATAAAGAAATATTATTAAAATCATTGACATATATATTACTGCGTAAGGACTGGGTGGACTGTATTTTACAATGACGCCTCGAACGTGGTCCCAAAATGGTCTTCCCTATAGGGAACGTGCACAACGACGGTGGTGCCAACTGGCGTTACCAATCCGAATCTTGTACCAAATTAATACTTGACATTGACATGTAAAACAAGTAAACAGAATTAATTTTATTATTGAAAATGATTATTCTAGCTAATCATAATCCATTGTTGCATTTCTGGATGTACCAATACATCCACAAAAATGAAAATTAATCAAATAGCGTAAAATAATAAAATTCTATTACTTTCCAAAGAATAGTAGGTACTCTCATACCATGTTTAAGTGAAAAACGCAAAAAATGGATAAATGCAGTAACAAAAATATTTGAACACAATTTGTTTTTGTTACACTCTGCATTGAAAAAGTTCAATAGCCTTCAAAATCAACCGTGCAAGCAAACATTAAATGGTACTGGCGTACCATTTAAACTTCAGCAAACACACATATGTTGCACTGAAGTTCACACCGAATATTCCTCAACAGTTAAACAAAGAGTCCACATGTACTCAGATTATAAACATGGATAAACAATAAAGTTTTTAGTTGGCTGCACTCCTTGTGGTTTCCTAAGTTTTGTATCTAAATGCTACGGAGGGCGTTCTAGTGATTGCTTATTTATAACAAATGATTATGGATTAGACTGCACTGAAGTTCACACCGAATATTCCTCAACAGTCTCCACATGAACTCAGATTATAAACATAGTTATACAATAAAGTTTTTAATTGGCTGCACTCCTTGTAGTTTCCTAAGTTTTGTATCTAAATGCTACGGAGGGCGTTATAGTGATTGCTTATAACAAATGATTGTGGATTGATTTTTCTGCCTGGAGATACTGTTCTCGCTGATAAAGGATTCCCTTCCATTAAAACATGTGTTGAAAATAAGAAAGTTGTTTATGCCACCGTTTCTTCATGCACCACAATTTTCATCAGAGAAAATAAACGAAACATACAAAATTCATATTGGTCAACATTCATGTTACGCTGACAAACATTATTGATAGACCGGAACCCTTTTAGCATAATCAAAAATAATACTTTTGAAGAGATTTGCGTGACAGGTGACGGCATAAGTTTCCTTTACTGTCCGCATAGTGTCTCTTTTGTCGTTTAGTGCTGCCACCTATAGTTCCTGCACGTTCCCTATAGCGAACTAAACTAGAACGCGTTCGGCTGTCTTCGGGAGCGGTCGTAAATTTTACAAGCAAAAATGCCAAGTTGTGTCGTGAAGAGATGCGTGAACTACGACAAAAAGCACAATAAAATAAATGATAACATTTCTTATCACCGGTAACTTCTAACATTATTTAAAACAATTTTCTTTCGTATTTGTCTCAACGTTTGGCAAAGACGACGCGAAGCCGAGTAAAAGTTAGACATAACTTTGCAGCGGCGCGCGTTTTAGGCGATGAAATGAAAAGATTTAATAACTTTAATTTCGGAAGTCGGTGTCTCTGGATCAGTATTTTAGTTTTTTGACACCGACTTCCGAAATTAAAGTTATATTTCACGTTGTTGGAAAGTGTTCTTGAGTAGTTTTCACGTTGGGAAGTCGGTTCAGTCGGTTTGTGTTTTTTGTAAGAATTATTATTTTTCAGTTTTTAGTGGGTTGGTTTGTCTATCTATCTAAGTTACAATAGCTTATTGTCAACTGCTCATCAAAAATACCTAAATCGCTATAGATGTGCCTATAATATTTGAAGAGTTCCCTCGATCTCCAAGATTTCATCATCAGATCGTGACCAAATGACAATGGGACCAACTTTGAAGTATAAAATCTCAGTATAAAATCAAATCGGTCCAGCCGTCTTCGAGTGAGTAATCGAGGAAAATATCCCGACGAATTGAGAACCTCCTCCTTTTTTTCAAGTCGGTTAAAAATACCCGCTCTTACAAGGTTACGTCTAGGGGCAGACCACGCCGATTGACATCGTAGTTCATGGTAGTTCTAATAGATGGCGTTAGTGTTTCTGTATGGCGACCGCGTTTGGCGAACGTACGGACGACCGTATCTTTACTATTTAAATCAATGATTAAAATCATATTATAACGACATAAACTAATATTTTATCACAAAAACTTTATTTGGAATTCTTTTTCTCTACTCTTTTCGTACTCAGGGCAAAAATGTAACAACGTTTTGTAACACAATACGCCACGAATTTACAGCGTTGTAGAACATAAACAAAATAGTACGTCTAAAAATACGCCACTCTGAAATAATACGCCGCGATGAAACGCGACGATGCGATGGTACTTTCGGTACCGGGTGGCCGGCACCCATAAAATTGCATTATAATGGATGAACTTTGCATTTTTATGGTTGCTTCACTGCGACGAAAATTAAAGTAGTTTTATTGTCAAACGCGGAATATTATAACAGATGTACTTATATTACTCTCAGAAGAGGAACATTCATGTTAGATTTTATAGCTGTGTTCATTCTTGAATTTAACTTTAATATTGGTCGAAGTTAATGCCTTGGCAATGATACAACTGTGCATTGTGAGGAAAGCAGCATGTTTTAGAAACAACAAAATCAAGACATGGGACATCTACCAACTCGCACTGGGCTCCCTGGTGGATCCATCCTTTCGAAGAAGGACACCAGTGTCCTAGCATTGCAAACTTTATCGGCTGATCGTGCTAAATTCCTGTTGTTTTCAGTTAGAATTCCTTATAAGGGAACAATCCCGCTTGTCGTTTTTCGAACTGATTTGATGAGCAACAATCGGGCTTTTATTAAATCTACCAAAGTCGACATGCCCTATTAGATACTCTATAAGACTTTGTGTCGTAGCAATATGTCTCGCGAAATATATTTCGTTTAATAAAACTGACAATGTAAGAGAGTTTACTGTCACATTAGGTAACAAACTACCGTCCGGTAACTTTGTTATGGGCAGACATAAAGTTAAGTGGGATCCCGGTATCAACGGTAACATTTTGCCTGGAAAGTTTTATTTGTAAAAATATATTTAAAACATAGGTACATAAAATCCCGGTGTTGGATATTAAATGAAAGTTGACTCTACTTTAAATAATGTATTATAAAAAATCGGTTACAGTATTGATTTTGAATCGCACGGTACGTGCGTAGCTGTCCGAATCCGTAGGCGAGAGATTGCGTGCGGTCACCTTACAACCAATAATGGGTCATTTGCCTGAAGCGCGTACTAATGCTTGTTTCCCTTTTATGATAAGTAACAGTAAAGGTCGTGGTATCCGAATTAGTAAATGTTATCTATGTTTATTTGTATGCCTTCGTACAAAGGCAATTCACTTGGAACTTGTAAGTGACCTGAGTACTTAAGAAAGGATTTCTATAATATATCATTATTTAAAGCGGAGTCAACTATCATTTAATATCCAACATCCGGTTTTTTCCAACGGGGGTAGACAACACAAACACACAACGACACAAAACGCAACGCACAAAAACAAAACAAAAAACACAAAACGCGTCTACAAAACGCTACGCTCCTTACAAACTTGGTTCACTTCGTCCGCTTTCATACATTATGCTCATACACATCATCATCATCAGCCTAGCCTTTTCCTAATTATGTTGAGGCCAGCTTCCAGTCTAACTAGATGCGTCTTAAAACCAGTATTTTACAAGGCCATACACACAAGACCTTAAAGGCTGATTTACATTGATCCAGTAGCTGGATCCAGCTTCACTGGATGGCAGCGCTGGATCGGCACTGGGCTAATGTAAACATGTTACATTCCAGTACAGCGTCCAGTATCCAGCGCTGGATAGACTATGTTCCTATTTTTTAATCCAGTGTGTCCCCCCCGTACGCCGCCCACCACGTGCCAGTGGCATTGGATCCGTGTAAACGCAATGGCCAGTCTTCGCCGCGTAATGTACCTCAACAAAGTAAGACTGTCTACTGGACTGACTGTCTACTGAATCAATGTAAATCAGCCTTAATATTCAGTCATAACTGTGTTTACAGTTTACTTACTACGCCATTTTGAAAAATAAGCTCCAATAATAGTTTTTGCTTCTGTGCCAAACCGACGCAAAAGAAACTCTATGTATTGAAAATAACTGTCATCATTACCAGTAATAAAATAGCAAGTAAATGAGGCTTTTGGGTTACTCAAACTGATATAAAAACATGGTCTTGTGAATTTTATGAGTACCCCTCATTGAGATAACGATCTCAAAGGCTGGGGATATCAGCTGAAGGTTGTTTTCAAAAAGTGATAGCCAGGTTCCACCGCACATAATTTGTAAGAATATGGTAGGTATAGGAAAATTGTTCATTTGTTTTCAGCCATTGAGTCTTACCATTGCAAGACAGAGTTTCTTCTTTCCAATCCTCTGTACATAATGTACAAATCCTGCGTGTTGACCTGGACAGTAAAGTAAGGATTCAAGTTACCTACTATGCGTAACAACATTAGCATAATCAGCCTATAGTGTTCCCACTTCTGGGACACACGGCCTCCCCTCTATGAGAGGAAATGGGCTATAATATCCACTACGCGGGCCCAGTGCGGGTTGGCAGATTTCACATGTCTTCGAAATTTTGGTTCTAGGACATGACATGAACATGTTTCCTCACGATGTTTTCCTTCACCGTTTTTGAGAGCAGTGGTGATGAAATAAATCACACAACAACCACATTTGCCCGTCAGAAAATATTGGTAATAGAGAGAAAAGACCATGTTGTGTCACTCATGATTAAAAAGTAGTCAACCATGAATGTATTTATTTATTTTAACACTTCAAGCACAAAGTACAGAGGCGGACTTAATGCCATAGGAATTTTCTACCAGTCAACCTTTAGGTGGTGCAGAGACAAGTAGTGGTAGGTGTCACTTCTGAAAATGAGAGAATTATTTTATTTAATACTACGATATACTACAAGGATATATAAATACTGTACATATATATCAAACACTATAAATATATATATCAAATACTATATATATATATATTAAAATAGATGTAAAAAGACATTTACACGGATATACTAAAATAAACAGACAAACAATGACGAAAACATTACCGCTGTGACGAAGCTGCCAGCTTCTTCCGAATGTACTCGCGAACTTTAATTTTAAAAGATAAACGATTGGTTGCCATCCTGATTTCCTGGGGGAGCGCATTCCACAGAGAAATAGACTGGACGAAGAATGATCGATGAATGTAGTCAGTGCGGTGAGAGGGACAGTGAAGAACATGGTTTTGCGAAGAACGCAGGCTCTTACTATGGCTGGCACAAATGTATTGAAAGTGGGGAGCAAGGTAACTAGGGGAATTGGGAGAGACAAGAAAAGAAAACAAGGTGGTTAGCGCCCTTTGCTCCCTACGCTGTCGTATGGGCAACCACTTAAGAAGAGACCGGTACTCGGAGACATGATCATATTTACGCAGATTGAAAACGAATCGAATGCAGTTATTTAGAAGACGGCCAAGTTTGTCGAGGAGATCTGCATTCAGGTCAAAGTAGCACACATCACCATAATCGATGATAGGAAAAATTAAGGACTGTACAAGCATAGTTTTCGTATTTGAGGGTAAAAAGTTTCTCAAACGGTACAGAGCCCGCAACGAACCAGTGACCTTCTGGCTGACACGAGTGACTTGAGTATGCCATTTCATAGTGCTGCCAATGCAAGCCAAGATCCTTTATATCGGTGCTAAACGGAACGATCGTACCGTCGAAAAGAACTGGTGGCAAGGTTTTACCATCTAACTTGCTCAAACTGCGAGAACTCCCAACTATTATTGCCTGAAATATATTTGGATTAACTGCCACACCAAATTTATCTGACCTGGATTTTATAGCCATCAGGTCCCTATTTAGATTGCTGATCAAATTTCGTATTTCGTCAACCCTCCCCTGACAGTACAACTGCATGTCATCGGCATACAGATGATACGCACACTGAAGCTCAGAAGTTAGGAGATTAATAAAAATAGAAAAAAGAAGAGGAAAAATAATACCGCCTTGAGGAACACCAGTTTCCAAATCACACCAACATGATGAGGAATCTCCAACATGAACTGACTGCTGGCGTTCCTGAAGGTAAGAGGAGAACTATTCCAGTGCTCCAGGAGAGACCATAACATAGGATAAAATGGCTAAAAGGATATCGTGACTAACTGTATAAAGATAGGTATGTATAAAGATAGTTGATGAATAAAAAAACCGGCCAAGTGCGAGTCGGATTCGCGCACGAAGGGTTCCGTAATGATCTATACGCTTGTTTTATGAGAAAAATATACCCTAAAATGAAAACCAACCCCTTAAATATTTATTTTCATTTATTTATTTTTAAAGTGCAGTCTCAATTTAATATTTTGTGAAAATTTTAAGCGTTTACCTGTTGCCGTTATTAATATCAAGCAAAAAACGGCAAAAAAGACACGTGTGATTTATGGGAGCCCCCCTTAAATATAAATTTTATTCTGTTTTTATATTTTTTGTAACAGCGGCAACAGAAATACACATTCTGTGAAAATTTCAACTAGGTATCTACCTATTTCGGATCATGAGATACAGCCCGGTGACAGACAAATGGACGGACGGACAGCGGAGGCTTAGTAATAATAGGGTCCCGTTGGTTACACTTTAGGTACGGAACCCTAAAAATGAGTGAATTATGAAAGTGATCAAGTCTTACTAAATTAACCCTGAATACAAGGCGAAGGAAGACTAACAAAAACTTAATGTCAACACAACCCAACAAAATGGATTGCGCAAAACCAATCAAAAGCTTATTCCAATTGATTAAATGAAGATTAAGTTTTACTTCGTCCAAGTTAGTAACAAGTTTTGTGGCCACTGCTACTCTCCGTAAGCTAACAACTGTTCAATCGGAGATGAAGTTTAACAAAGTCTCCAATCTTCGTCTGGGACGTGAAGTGATTTCTATGTTAGTTTATAATTTATTTAAGTATCTGATTCAATGTTTGTTAAACGAGGGACATATCAAAGGACTTGAGATAGCTCCGGCCCATCTCGTAACTTTCCCATTTCGACAACTAAACAAAATAGCATCACAAAAGTCCCATTTCGTAACTATTTTGATCTTCATACATTGAATCCCATTTCGTAACTATTTTGATCTTCATACATTGATTCCCATTTGGTAAACTTTTTGTTCGGCAAGCACAGTTAGCACTCAGGAGAACAATTACTGTTCGGTATTTGGGACATAATAAGAGGGTAGTATGCCCATACACATGCGCGGTGACATACAATCCTGCAACAATTTTTTGCCTCTCGAATGACGTTTAGAGGGGGGTGCTATCGGTAAACTTTTGAAAAAATAACTTTCGATTGTTCCCATTTTGACAGCGCACCTAAAGATCCATGTGCAGCAACACATTTAAATGTTATCATACGACTGGTCAAATGTCTGTGTCACCTAGCGATTGGGAGTCAATTTTTTTTGTTTGGAGAACAGATTGTAACAGATATTAATTAATAATAATTAATAATAATTAATTAACAGATAAATTGTAGCAGATATTAATGAAACGTATATAGATTTCTTCCTTATAATTTCTAGATTACAGTGGTAACATTAGCTAAGCCATGTCTAACCGGAATGATGAGAAATTCGAAAATGAAAACGTGTATCTAACGATAACCATACAAGTTGCTGCACGTCTGTAGCAGTCAGAATGTAATTGTATTCGCACATTGCCTTGAAATCTTACTGCACAATTGACACAACGACCAGCAGATGCCATTTTCATAAAATAGTTTTTCATTATGCTTCGCAGCTTCATTCTTTGCGATTTACATTTAACATGGTGTAGTAGCGCCATCTACCGTAGGCCTTGCACGATGGTTTAAAGTAATGATTTTTATTTTTACCCCACCACTGCGCACTGCTGTCGTAGCGGACCGTTCCGACAGTAAATCCTCATTCTGTGTTATCGTGCTGTAGCCTTCGCACGTATTCGGTCGCCACTGCGTTATTTTTTAGATACTTTTGGTAGTCAAAATAATATTTTAGTTAAAATAATATGGGAAACAAAAGGAAACATCGAGAAGAGGAGGAATGTAGGATCACAAAGAAGATTAAAAAATTGGAACGGAAATTAAAGCGGCGAAGACGCGTTATTTCATCCGATGATAGCAGTAAGTAAATACAACGTTATTATAATCGTCGTTGACGTGTTACCAATTGCTTTTGATTTTTTCTTCTTTGGAGAATATCAGAATTATTACATATTGCATAAATAATTACCGTCGTTGGCGGTTAAATTTTTCAAAGTATAATAACCGTTGTTGGCGGTTATTGTTTGAATCAATTACCGTCGTTGGCGGTTACATTTTTCAAAGTATAATTACCGTCGTTGGCGGTTATTGTTTGAATCAATTACCGTCGTTGGCGGTTACATTTTTCAAAGTATAATTACCGTCGTTGGCGGTTAATTTTTGAATCAATTACCGTCGTTGGCGGTTAATGCTCGAATCAATTGCCGTCGTTGACGGTTATGTATGTATGTGTGTTAAGGTTTAAAATAACACAATTTTTATATTTGTCCCATAGATTCGGAAATCGAATAGCAAGTTTTGCCCTTGATGTCACCAACCGATCTTGAAGCTTCGCCATTCAACCACAGGAATGAATCCTTAGATCTGCCTGGCTTGATTTCTCCTATTCCGCAAACATCACTCTATGAATCTGCTAGTTTGGAACAAACCAATGCGGAACCGGTGCTTCCGCAACCAGGACCGTCCTCTGCTCCCGATCCATGTTCCGCAAGCGTTCCAGAGGAGGATACCCAGCTAGAAGAAGATGTACTTCAGATCTTAGGAGAACCACCACAGCTAGACATTGCGCTGGGTAAAAATATTCATAAAGATATCGCAACCCGTTGGCAAGATATCTTGCTTAAAGGTTTACCTAGAGCACTCAAAGAACCGCTTCTCAAAAATTATCTTATACCGGCTAACTGTAACTTTCTCGTAGCTCCGTTATTAAATCCTGAAGCTAAAGCAGCTACCCCAGATATTCTATCTAGAAGAGACGCCACTTTGTTACAAAAGCAAAATCAAATTGGCGTCGCATTAGCCGCATTATCTCAGCTCACTGAAATGATTTTACGAAATGAGACCTCTAAGCAAACACTTCTGCAGCCTCTTAGTGATGCTTGCCGCATTCTTTGCGACAGCCACTTTATTGAAGGTAGAACCAGACGTAGTATAATTATGAGTTCTATTAATACCAGTTTACGCGATGTTCTTGCTAACACGAATCGTGACAAGTACCTATTTGGAGAAGATTTAACCGAGAAACTTAGAGCCGCTAAGTTTGTCCAAAAAACAGGAGAATCTCTGCAAAAGGCCAATCCTATAGCGTCTACTAGCAAAAGTAGTTCGAACTTCAGGGGCACGTCAAGGAACCGGAATTTAAACTTCAGGGGCCCAATACAGAGGAAACCACCGAACAAAACAAGCGAATCATCGAGAGGACGACAGCCGGCACGTCAGACGCGCGGCTTCAACTATTCGCGTCAGCCGCACCCTCCGCCGAAGACGTCTTCACCGACCAGGAAGAATTATCGCAGATAAATACTCAGGTAATGCAATACGCTGGACGTTTGCAATATATCTATTTACAGTGGTCTCAAATTACAAATGACCCTACCATACGGTCATGGATAAAGGGATACAAAATCCCATTTACATCCACTCCGATCAGATTTGACAGTCCATGTTCTATGCCTAAATCAGAACAGGAGCATTACGATTATGTTAAAACAATTAAAAAATTAATTGCTATCGATGCAATTTCACAATGTTCCCATGAGGAGGGCGAATTCATATCGAGTGTCTTTCTTGTACCTAAGCCAAACGGTGATAAACGCTTTATCCTAAATTTAAAACTCTTAAATAAATTTGTAAAAACTAATCATTTTAAAATGGAGGATTACAGGACAGCCATTAAACTAATAACTAAAAAATGTTACATGGCTTCGGTTGACCTAAAAGATGCATATTTTTTTATTCATGTCGCTAAATGTCATAGAAAATACTTGCGTTTTAACTATAATGGAACTCTTTTTGAATTTAACTGTTTACCTTTTTGGATTGTGCACCGCTCCGTACGTTTTCACAAAAATTTTGAAGCCTGTAATGGAGCATTTGAGGTCCAGAAATATGATTTCAGTTATTTATTTAGACGATATATTTTGTATCGGAAAAGACTATAAAGACTGTTATGTTAATGTGAAACATACTTGTGCATTTTTAGAAAAAATTGGGTTCATTATAAACAAGGATAAAAGTTGTTTAATACCTAGTACTAAGTGCAAGTTCTTAGGTTTTGTGTTCGACTCCCAAAAAATGATTATGGAATTGCCCTCGGATAAGAAAGATAAAATAAAAAATAATGTTCATCTTTATTTAGACATTCGTAAATATAAATTACGCGATTTTGCTAGAACAATTGGTCTTTTAATATCTGCCTGTCCTGCGATACAATATTCTTGGATGCGTACAAAATTATTTGAGCAATGCAAATTTAATGCTTTGTTAGAAAATGATAGTTGCAATCAAACAATTATATTGCCTAACTTTATTAGGGAAGATCTTAGGTGGTGGCTAAACAATGTGGCTTTTGGTTATTCTAATATTAAAACCAATAAATATATAAAAGAAATTTTCAGCGATGCCTCATCCACCGGGTGGGGTGCATATTGTGATGGCGATAAATCATACGGTTATTGGAAAGAAAATGAAATGAAATTACACATTAACCAATTAGAGCTGAAAGCCGCATTTTTCGGGTTAAAAGTCTTTGCCAGTATTTTTTTTGATTGTGAGCTGTTATTAAGAATCGACAATGTTACAGCGATTTCATGTATTAACAGGATGGGCAGTGTACAATACCCACATCTCAACGATGAGACTCGTAATATTTGGAAATGGTGTGAAAGGCGACGTATTTTGATTTTTGCATCATATATTAACACTAAAGATAATCAAGAAGCTGATAAGTATGTTGTCTCGAAAAAAGTTTCAGGATACTGAATGGGAATTAGGAAATTACGCATACGAGGAAATAAAACACAAGTTAGGATCACCAAATATAGATTTATTTGCCAGCCGTTGTAACTCTAAATGCAATACATATATTACCTGGAAAAATGATCCTGATGCGTGGGCTATTGATGCATTCACCATTTCATGGACAGATTTAAACTTTTACGCCTTTCCACCATTTTCAATGATACTAAAAACGATTCAAAAAATCATATCCGATGAAGCAGAGGGTATAGTTGTTATCCCATACTGGCCAACTCAAGCTTGGTTTCCGTTATTTAATAAAATATGTCAATCTGAAATTATTTACTTTCCACCTGATTGTAATTTGCTAAAATCTCCTTACAGATCAACCCACAGTCTGCATCAAACATTAACGTTGGCTGCCGCGAGATTATCCGGCAGACTCTATTAAACAAATTTCTATCACCAAGATCAGTAGAAATAATGTTAGCATCTTTGTCAAGTAACACTTTTAAACAATACGACGGCTGCATAAAAGCCTGGATTATTTACTGTCAAAAACATAACTATGATCACACTTGTGCTTCAATACCGATAGTTATTCATTTTTTAACAGAGGTATTTGACAGAGGTGCGAAGTATGGAACAATCAACTCGTACAAATCCGCTTTATCTTTATTATTAGGTCATAATTTAGATGATGAAAGACTTAAACGTTTCATGAAGGGTGTTTTCAAATTAAGGCCAACAAATCCAAAGTACAATATTACTTGGGATCCTGATATTGTCTTGAACTTCTTAGCCCAAAAATGGCCTAATGAAAACCTTGATTTGAAAACTCTCTCCAAAAAAACTGTAACATTAATTGCTCTTGTGACCGCACATCGTGTACAAACCTTATCTGTAATTAAAATTAACAATATAATTACAAATCCCAATGAAATTATTATTAAAATCCCCGATACAATAAAGACAACTAAATTAAATTCATTTCAACCAATCTTAAGACTTCCATTTTATAATACACGTCCAGAAATCTGCCCAGCTAGATGTTTACAAGCATATCTGAACAAAACTAAGGTACTACGTAAGAATAATAACAATAATAGTTTATTTCTAAGTTTCAAAAAACCACATTTAAATATTACTTCTCAAACTGAAAGGTGTAGACTTTTTCAGCAGGGCGCTACACCAGACTTCGTAGACTGCAGACCATAGGTAGATAACTTCAGGGATTCAGGATGATAAATAATAAGACGAATCTTCGTGGAAAACTGCGTGTAGAGTGTAGTGCGTGTGGAGTGTAGGGTGAGGCGAGTGTCTTCTTCTTCTTAGTGTGTCTTCAGCAGCGGTCGGGCGAATAATAATTCGCAGAATTTGGGTGCGTCATATTTATAGACAATGCTCCTAGCGCCGCGGGGCGGCGGTGTCGAACTAACATGGCAACTTTGTTTGGCCAATCAGAAAGGAGTATTTGAGTTGTACATGTGTGTGTGAGACGTAATCGCATGTCTGTATGTGTGTGTAATGCAGCTTTATTTATTTATAACGTAAATCAGATACATAATACACAGTTATTTACTTGTTAATGGTAAAATCTATTACATATTAGGTCGAAGCTTTACATGCTACGTATAATCTTCGTATATTTACTTAAATTCTATACATATCTACGTAATATCTTTACGTAGCGAGCTAAATCACAATAACTTATGTGTTATATACAAAATAAGAATGGCAAGAGGTTCTTTTATGTATACAAATGAGCAATAAGATTCCAATTAGGTTAATAAATGACTAATAAGAGTCTAGCAGGACTAACAAACCAAAAATAACACTTTTACATGGCTATTTTACACATGTATCTAGCCTTATATCTAAGCTGTTATTTACACAAACTATTAGTCACTGGTTAAAGGATACGCTACAAGAAAGTGGCGTAGACACTTCAATATTTAACGCGCACAGTACACGACATGCAGCCACATCAAAGGCAAATAAATTAGGAGTAAGCATAGATGTGATTAAAAAGACTGCTGGATGGACTGATTCGTCATCGGCTTTTGCTCGCTTCTACAATAGAAAAGTTGTAAATTATAATCAGTTCGCTGAATTATTGCTTGATTCTTCTCAAATATAATGTAATCAAAAGATTGTTATATATACGTGCATAGTTTTAAGTATACAAATTAATGTACACTTTGATTAATAAATAAAACAATAAATTATTTAGAATGATTGTATGTACTATGAACCTTTTTATTTTTGCTCTAGAACAAATACTTACTTATGTATTTATATATCCGGAGTAAAAGCAATGTTCTAACCTACAAGTATTTATTAAACATTGTTTTTTGTGTTTATTTTGGAACCGTTGCTCTAACCAGTAAACCGCGGCTGAATTAGATCACAGCCAGTAACTTTACTCATATGTACGCGCTCGGCTGTAATGACCACCGCGCGCTGTTGGCATAATTTGTCCCAAAACTTTATTTAAAATATCGACTAATCGTGCTCGGTCCATGTATTCAATACTTTATTTATAATCTATATAACATTGTTGAACGACGTACCAAAAATCACCGCTCTACTCCATTGACAAGTTGTCAAATAATAAAAACACAATTACGTCAACAGAGCGCGCCATTTCTTGCGTCATCGTATTTGCGTTAGTGTCACATTTCAAGTTATTACGAGTTACGTATTTGTTATTGGAATACAGTGTTATACATTAAAATGTTCGTGAGAAGTTGTACTATCGTATTATGATAACACAAATTAGGTTCCAAATCGCGAAATTGCAGTATTTCGCCTGTGAAAATGCAGTAATTATATGTACCTATAATGGTTGTGTAGTGTGAAGAAATACGTGATTTAGTGACTAAAACGTGTGTGAAATGGGAAAAACAGTGCTTAATTAGTGAGGTGATTAGATTGTTCAACTATCTACACCAAAAAACATGTGGGTTTGTGTGTTTTTCATCCAACACCGGCTGGCAAAAATTAGTTCCCAGATGTAAACAAACAGTGAGTATCTAGTTTCATAGGTACATTTAGATATGATGCTATTGAGCTATTAATGAGATTGTGGTCTTGTTGGAAAGGAAATATAGTCTAGTTTATTTCTATATTGTTAAAATGGATAAAAACTAAGAAAAATCTGATATTTCTAGTGAAATATCAGTTTTCGTAACTATTTTTTAGCTATACATTATGACTTGGAGTATATAATTAAAGTATTTCATTTTGATTTCTAGATAAGTAGATTCCTTATCTAATCAGCTTGACAACAGTAGTAATGAAATTGCTCTAGGACTTGTAGTTTTTGAACTACAGGTGTTTTTATCGGAACGGGTGGAAAATGTGTCAAAAATTGGCTAAAATTGTTAACACAGCGCGGTTGGAAGTTTTGACAGCTCGCGCACAGCACTGTACACCATGTTAAATGTAAATCGCAAAGAATGAAGCTGCGAAGCATAATTGAAGATCAAACGAACTTACCAAGTGAAGTTCGATCCCAATTATGCGAGCAGCTTCATTCGACGCGATTTACCTACTCCCACCCAACTTTTATGTTATTTATCAATTCAATAATTAAACCCATCCCGTTATTGTAGTAACGATTCCAAAATAAATATTTGTAACCTTTAAACAAAATGAGGATTTACTGTCGGAACGGTCCGCTACGACAGCAGTGCGCAGTGGTGGGGTAAAAATAAAAATCATTACTTTAAACCATCGTGCAAGGCCTACGGTAGATGGCGCTACTACACCATGTTAAATGTAAATCGCGTCGAATGAAGCTGCTCGCATAATTGGGATCGAACTTCACTTGGTAAGTTCGTTTGATCTTCAATTATATGCGAATAAATCGCAGAAACACTTTAAAAAAAATTGAAATAAACTGAGTAAAAATAGCTGCGTCCCGAATTAGGCTGTAATCGATTTGAGCGTCCATAAACCCGTTCCGAATTACCGTGAGTGCAATAACGATGTCCCTTGAATCGTCATAGATGACGTCATGACATGCGTCATCTTGCGATTACACCGACCATGCTCCAAATAAATATCACCGTGAGCGCTGTCAAAAATTACAGTTGTGTTGACAGGTTGTGTTATTTTGTTATGAACTTATGACTCGCATCTAACTATACATTATATTTAATTATCGTTGCATCTATGTTATTTGTAATTCGTGGTATTTTTTTTGGGGTAAATCTTTGCCGGGTGCAAAATACGCTAATATTTAAAACACTTCCGTCATCCTTTTCATCACTGGACGAATCATCGTTTTCTATCTCAAAATCTGAGTTATCAGAGTCGATAGAGTCAACAAACTTATCTTCCATTTTCAAAAATAGGTCTTGTGATTGGGGTTATGATCACTGGCAACGCGTTCATGAGCGTTCCGAATTGATGACAGTTCTTAGCTGTCATAATCGTGATATCTAAATCGGAACGAAAAATATTGATGTGAGCGCTGTGAGCGATTATTTTGTAATACGGAATGCAACCAATGTCAAATGAAGTTGTAAATGTCAAAATGAGTAAATGTCAAATGAAGTTGTCTGTCAACCACCAAAAAGACGGATTTACAACGTTCCGTGCCATGATGATTTTCTATACCATATAAAAGATTTTAGCGGAAACCTTTAAAAATAGCATTAAAAAGCTCACAGTTTAATATTATTTATTTTTTTGTTATATTCTATTTCTATTATAATTAAAGCAGATATTATTACCAATTGATACCGTATTTTTTTTTTGCAAACGGAAAAAAACGCCCCTATTTACGTAAGTGTTTTCTGTCAAATAGCATTGATCACAACAGGAATGATTTGACTCGCAAAAAAATATCATAATATAACTTATTTATTAGGATTTTAAGATTCCGGTTTCGTTTCTGTGTAATCTTTCGTTTATTACTATAATAAAATGGTTACTTTTTTTTGGTGTAATATGAATAATATTTATGCAACATCGAAGAGGGCCTAAAAAAAACTGTCTCCTTTAATATCTAATTAAACAGTCCTAAATAAGTCTACCAGAAAAGTTCGGGATCCTGCCGTTTTGCCGACAAGATTTTGCCAAAATTTCAATACCCAAATAAATTTTAGCAACTTTTTTTTATACCATTGCAATATTTCGAATGATTTTAGTACGCATACTTTCATTTGGTCAAATTTTTACTTAATAAAATATTACCTAGTATTATGTCATTATGGCATTTGGTCTTTAATCAAATGATTTATTACAGCAAACAATCTTCAGACAATAAACGTTTGGTAAAATGATTTGTTAAGACAAAAAATATTAAAGTAAAAATAAGATTTTTTGTGCCGCGGCAGCGGCCGGCAAGTCCCAGACACGACTTGCATTAATAGAAAAAAAGTTTTTTTTTTTATCGGTTACCCGGAACTCAACTATTTAGATTAGGTTAATTTCTTCTTTAAACAAAATGGGTAGGTTAGGTTAGGTTAAAACTGTGACCCAGAAACGACTTGCATTAATAGAAAAAAGAGATTGTTTTTAGTAGTTTACCCGGAACTGAACTATTTAGATTAGGATAATTACTTATTTAAAAAAAATGGTTAGGTTAGGTTAAAATTGTGACCTCAGACCCAGACCCAGGAACGACTACATGATATAGAAAAAAAAAATAAGGAAAAAAACGCTACTAACTAAAAAAAAAAGAGCAGTTAATATTCTTAATATATCGTAACAACGTCAAGAAACTTCCGCTACAAAACACAGTGATAGTGTTTTGCTTGACAAACCCACATTGAGCGACATTTATGATTAATCTATGTTAAAAGTACTAGTTGGTAAACAAGTTGTAGTTTAAACGTTCATTTCCCAAACATTAGGTTTGCGTTACAATTTTTTGTGTATAGATTTTTTGCTAAGTAATAATTTGGCAAATGAAATTATGCGAAAAGTTTTTTTGGAAGTGAAAATTTGTCAAATTCCTTTCGGTCAAACAAGGGAGACCCATATACGTACACTGTTCAGTGCATTCTATTTAAATTAGCAACTTCGCTTGTGTAAAGTTGCGAGCAGTTCACTGGATTCGCGCTCTAACTGTTCATGCAACGTTACGAAGTTACTACTTTAGCGAGTTCTAGAATTTTAATTTGTCTATGAACTGGATAGTTCGATACTCCATAATTAAAATTATGATACAAAAAAAAATTACTTGGTCTGTCGGTCTGTTACGTTTTACGCCTTGATTGCTGAATAAATTTGGATAAAATTGAGCACATAAACAGATAATGACCTGGTTTAGGAGTGGGCATAAGATATTTTTTATCCCAGTGAGCAGATACCCGTGGGATGATTTTTAACCTTTACGTGAGGAAAGCCGCGGTCTACAACTAATATTCAGTCAGACTTTTTTTATATTGGTCGAATAAGTATCTATATATATAATATCGAATACGTACCAAAGATCAGTCTTTTATCTTCATTGTAATTGAAAGTATTTTACTAATTTTAACATTAATTTCGCTTTGTAGTACCGAATTCGTTTAATCTTTTCGGTAATTAGAAGAATTAATTAACCTTTACCTCTAAATACCTGAAAGATAAAGGGATAAAGCAATTAGAATATTATAACCAAAACGTTAGGTATAATTATCACATTACGAATAATGTGAAACCTACTTACAAAAAAATCTATGCCAATACGAACTTGAATAATTTTTCATTGTGTACCATCCATCCAATTTTAGCCACTCTACATAACATTTTCATAATTCATGCATTCCTTCTTAAAAATGTTAAATCTTGGTTGGTTTTAGTCATCTCTCCTGTAAAGGAAACATAAATTAAAGAACCTGATATGCGTCTCCAGGGTACTTAGGACTCTCTATAGAGTTCCCCAAGGTTCTAACGAAAGCCTGCAATGATTATGTCTAGTAAGAGTTTTCGACTTAGTCAAAGGCCCGGAAATTCACCGG
Organism: Xestia xanthographa; assembly: GCA_905147715.2. Taxonomy (NCBI): domain Eukaryota; kingdom Metazoa; phylum Arthropoda; class Insecta; order Lepidoptera; family Noctuidae; genus Xestia; species Xestia xanthographa. The sequence continues at coordinate 2,700,902 of LR990657.1, read as the reverse complement.
GGTTGCGGGACTGTTCGAAAGAGATACCGTGGCCCCGGAACACAAAGGGCGATGAAAGAACCTGGATGGGTTTTAGTCAGTAAAAGTCTGACACTCCCTCCTGCTCCGCCCAGAGCGGGAGGAGTCATTTGATGATTTCCCAACCGAAAAAAAAAAAAAAAAGCCCCGGAAATTCTGGACCATAGGATGTTTTCACGGGTGACCACTGTAAACCAGCGCTGTGCTGTGGGACCCCCATAGCATAGCATTATGCTGAGTGGAAACCTATTTGCCGCAGTCACGACGTGGTGTAAGCTATCAACTTTTTTTTCCGTCCTGTTGTACCTATTCAAAATGTTTGATATACGTTCTGTTTATTGTTTTTTTTTCTTAGTTTGTATGCACGTCATGTCCCTGCGACAAATAAATATTTTTTCTTTCATCTTCACCAATTTGTATCACGACCTATCTTTTTACAACTATGTTGGGGTCGGCTTTAAGTTTAACCGGTTGGGGCTGAATATCAGAATTTTAAATTAAATAGAGCAACTTACAATCTGACCTCCAGAACCCAATACAACGGCGGCATAATTATTATTATGACATACTTTTTCTATCGATTTGATTGACTAAAATTACTAAATCAATAGAAAGTTTGCTTTTAGTAGCCACTCAGTTAAAACATTAACTTCATTGTTTTTAATTTGTTTTGCTGGGTCGAGGGTCTTTCGGGACCGGGACCGCGGTCCCAGATTCCATCTATAAATACAATCATTATTTTTGAGTACCTACCTTATTATTTTGGGACCACAAAACAAAAGAAGAGGAAAAATAGGTAATATAAAACACATTATCTTACTTCTTAAGCAGTTGGTCCCGGCTGTCATTTGTAGATCTTTGACAGTCGTTTGGTAGTCAGAGGCCTAAAAAGTCTGACAACCAGTCTTACCAAGGGGTATCATATTACCCGGTACTAACTGGGTTGTGGAGGTCAGATAGGCAGTCGCTCTATATAAAATACTGGTATTCAGCTGCATCCGGTAAAACTGGAAGACGACCCCAACTAAGTTGGGAAAAAGGCTAGGCAGATGATGAGCACTGGGTTGACCAATAAAAACTTAAATTTTTGCTTATTCAAATAAACACCATTTTATTGTATACGTATTGTTGGTCATCCGAATTCGAAACGCATCAATATCAAAGTAACTTCACTCATGGCCATACAAAATTAAATTGATAAACCCCTAAGCATTTAAAAGGATTACTTAAACCCAATCAAAATACGACCTAAAATACAACAACAACTCGTTAAACAAACGAGACAGAATAAATTAAATTATCCTTCCAAATTAATGTAACCAACGTTACGCCTACCACTAATTCCGCTACACACGACAATTTCAAAACAGATCGTTTTACTTAACTCAATTGAACATTGAAAGCCGACATAACTTGATTGATAACATGAATATGTTTCTAGCACCGCCAAGTTCTGGAGTCACACCATCGACCGTATTGAAATCCATTCAGAATGCTTGGGTTATGCTTCGGTTAGTAGGCCGGTGTTTCTCAAGGTATACAGAACCCGGTGCGTGATTTATATCAAAACATAATAATATCATCATAGCAACATCATCATCTGCCTAACCTTTTCCCAACTATGTTGGGGTCGGCTTCCAGTCTAACCGGCTGCAGCTGAATACCAGTATTTTACATGGAGCGAATATATCTGACCTCCATAACCCAGTTAGGTACTGGGTAATACGATACCCCTTGGTAAGACTGGTTGTCAAACTTTTTGGGCTACCTATAACGACTGTCAAAGATCAATGACAGCCGGGACCAACTGCTTTACGTGCTTTCCGAGGCACGGAGGAAACTCGGTATTTATCTAAATATATAAAAGAAGAAACTGACTGACTCATCTATCAACGCACAGCCCAAACCGCTGGGTCTACAGATTCCAAATTTGGCAAGTAGGTTTCTTATGTGGTCTAGGGGTGCACTAAGAAAGGATTTTTCAAAATTCACCCTCTAAGGGGGTTAAACGGGACTCCAAAGTTTGTATGGGGAAACAAGATTAGTTTACCTATTTTATTCGATACTTTACAGCAGTGCTCCTATTGATAAATGAGTAGAAATGGGTTTCAGGATTTTTCAGAATTCAACCCCTAAGAGGGGGAAAAGGGGTGACAAAGTCTAAAAATCAATGCACAGCCCAAACCGCTGAGTCTAGAGATTCCAAATTTGGCACATTGGTTCCTTATGTGGTCTAAAGGTGCACTAAGAAAGGATTTTGCAAAATTCAACCCCTAAGGGGGTTAAACGGGGCTCCAAAGTTTGTATGGTGAAACAAGATTAGTTTAACAATTTTATTCTAAACTTCACAGGAGTGCTCCTATTGATAAATGAGTAGAAACGGGTTTCAGGATTTTTCAGAATTCAACCCCTAAGAGGGGGAAAAGGGGTGAGAAAGTCTAAAAATCAATGCACAGCCCAAACCGCTGAGTCTAGAGATTCCAAATTTGGCACATTGGTTCCTTATGTGGTCTAGAGGTGCACTAAGAAAGGATTTTGCAAAATTCAACCCCTAAGGGGGTTAAACGGGGCTCCAAAGTTTGTATGGGGAAACAAGATTAGTTTAACAATTTTATTCTAAACTTCACAGGAGTGCTCCTATTGATAAATGAGTAGAAACGGGTTTCAGGTTTTTTCAGAATTCAACCCCTAAGAGGGGAAAATGGGGTGGCAAAGTATAAAAATCAATGCACAGCCCAAACCACTGAGTCTGGAGATTCCAAATTTGGCATATAGGTTCTTTATGGGGTTTAGGGGTGCATTAAGAATACATTTTTCAAAATTAACCCCCTAAGCGGTTGAAAAGGGGGTCCAAAGATTACATGGGGTAATAAGATTAGTTAGACTACTTTATTCGAAACTTAACAGGAGTACTCCTATCGATAAATGAGTTAACATTTGTGTTTCAGGTTTTTTCAGAATTCAACCCCTAAAGGGGGAAATGGGGTAACAAAGCCTGAAATTCAACATAGGTATTGTTTGTACGGTGAATTGGGTCGCGTGTATTACAAAAACAACGTAATGTGGCGGACCTGAATTACCATCATTCCCTGTTGGGGTGCGATGGGGTTGAAATGTCTAAAAATCAATATGGGTGTCGAAACCGAGATTATCAGGGCTGCTGATGTCGAAAATGGCATTAGGAAAATGGCAATGCCATTTATTTTGAGATCCAGAAGATAGCGGATTCAACTTCTATACAGGGTTATTGTTGATTTATTGTGATGATTGTGATAACGATGATAATGATTGTTATAATGATAATGTTGATTGTGATGATGATGATTATGATTAAGATGATAATGATTGTGATTACGATGATAATGATTGTGATAACGACGATGGTGATTGTGATAGTGATTTGATTGTGATTGTGATGGTGATTGTGATTGTGATAGTGACGGTGATTGTGACGGTGATAGCCATGGTGATCGTGATTGTGACAGTGATAGTAATCGTGATTGTAATAGTGATGGCGATTGTAATAGTGATAGTAATGGTGTTTGTGATAATGATTGTGGTTGTGATAATGATGGCGATTGTGATCATGATGATTATGATTAAGATGATAATGATTGAGATTACGATGATAATGATTGTGATGACGAGGATGGAGACTGTGATGATGATGATTGTGATTACGATGATAGTGGTTGTGATTACAATGATAATGATTGTTAAAATGATGATAGTGATTGTGATGATGCTTGTGATGGTGATTGTGATGGTGATTGTGATAGTGATTGTGATGGTGATTGTGATTGTGATGGAGATTGTGATTGTAATAACGATGATAATGATTGTGATTACGATGATAATGATTGTGATGGTGATTGTAATGGTGATGTGACCGTGATTGTGATGGTGATTGTGATAGTGATAGCGATTGTGATAGTGACAGTGATGGTGATTGTGATAATGATTGTGGTTGTGATAGTGATGGCGATTGTGATCATGATGATTGTAATTTAGATGAATATGATTGAGATTACGATGATAACGATTGTGATGACGAGGATGGGGATTGTGATGATGATGATTGTGATTACGATGATAATGATTGTTAAAATGATGATAGTGATTATGATAGTGATTGTGATCGAGATTGTGATGGTGATTTTGATGGTGATTGTGATGGTGATTGTGATGGTGATTGTGATGGTGATGGTGATGGTGATTGTGATAGTGGTTGTGATTACGATGATAATGATTGTGATAAAGATGATGGTGATTGTGATAGTGATTTTTATGGTTATTGTGATGGTGATTGTGATAGTGACGGTGATTGTGATGGTGATAGCGATGGTGATGGGGATTGTGATGGTGATTGTGATTGTGATGATTATTGTGATGGTGATTGCGATGATGATTGTGATAATGATTGTGATAATGATGGTGGTTGTGATAGTGATGGTGATTATGATGGTGATTGTGATAATGATGGTGACTGTGACAGTGATGGTGATTGTGATAATGATTGGGATAATGATGGTGGTTGTGATAGTGATGGTGATTGTGATTGTGATTGTGATTGTGATGGTGATTGTGATAGTGATTGTGATTACGATGATAATGATTGTGATAAAGATGATGGTGATTGTGATAGTGATTTTTATGGTTATTGTGATGGTGATTGTGATAGTGACGGTGATTGTGATGGTGATAGCGATGGTGAAGGGTTTGGTGTGGGTGATTGTGATTGTGATGATTATTGTGATGGTGATTGCGATGATGATTGTGATAATGATTGTGATAATGATGGTGGTTGTGATAGTGATGGTGATTATGATGGTGATTGTGATAATGATGGTGACTGTGATAGTGATGGTGATTGTGATAATGATTGGGATAATGATGGCGGTTGTGATAGTGATGGTGATTGTGATAATGATTGTGATAATGATTGTGGTTGTGATAGTGATGGTGATTGTGATGGTGATTGTGATGGTGATTGTGATGGTGATTGTGATGGTGATTGTGATGGTGATGGTGATTGTGATGGTGATTGTGATGGTGATTGTGATGGTGATTGTGATTTTGATAGTGATGGTGGTTGTGATGGTGATTGTGATTTTGATAGTGATTGTGATAGCGATGGTGATTATGATAATGATTGTGATTACGATGATAATGGTTGTGATAACGATGATGGTGATTGTGATAGTGATTTTGATGGTAATTGTGATGGTGATGGTGATTGTGATAGTGACGGTGATTGTGATGGTGATAGCGATGGTGATGGGGTTTGTGATGGTGATTGTGATTGTGATGGTGATTGAGATGGTGATTGTGATAATGATTGTGATAATGATGGTGGTTGTGATAGTGATGGTGATTGTGATAATGGTGGTGGTTGTGATAGTGATGATGATTGTGACGATAATAATAAATTGTAATGATTATAAAATTTGGCACATAGATAGTTTATAACTTGGATTAACATGTAGGACACTATTTATCCCTTTAGTATGATTCAGTCAGTGGGACAGTTACCGAACTGCACGTGGGCGAAGCCGCGGGCAACAGCTAGTAAAGAATAAGAATAAACGTTTTACGTATGAATTAACAATATAGCATTATTGAACCTGGTGGTGGGTAACAACCAGAAAATATTAGGACAGGTCAGCGTCGATGATTAATGAGAAAAAAAGTTAATAAACGAAGACACTTTGCGTTTACATAGCTCCCTTACGGACCCCTGTAATAAATTCAAGTTGGTTTGTTTAAATTATCATTTAGAACAAAATGAGGCATGAGACGCCAGGAGTAAGATTTACGTAAATATTTTTGAAGAGAAAGGAGGAATATTTGAGGAATATGTTTATGAGGTAGACAAAGCTAAGCCGGAGTGACGTCTATTTTGACTTTATTGTTTTCTTAATGAAGAGTTTACTTAAAATCTATACTAATATTATAAAGAGGTAACATTTGTTTGTAAGTTTGTATGTAGGGGGTAATCTCCGGAAGTAATGAACCGATTTCAAAAATTCTTTCACCATTAGAAAGCTACATTCACCTTGAGTAACATAGGCTATATTTTATCCTCGTACTCCCACGGGAACTACGCGGGTGAAACCACGGGACGTCAGCTAGTTAACTATATTTTCCTCAACGGTTTTGGAGGTGTCGATGTGGAAATTGGCAATGATTTCATCATTTCCTTCAGGGACGCCCTAGTAGGACATACACTGACCTTATTGGTGAGGTGCGTAGTACTCGCAACCAGCATGTATAACCAGATGTATGAAGTGTTTGAACGTGGTCGAGTCAAATGGAGTATGTGAGAATAGTAACAGGTGACGGTCTGTGGTTTCTGCTTACCCTAATGGGAAAAAGATATGAGTTTATGTATGTAAGTATGTACCCATTACACTCACGGTTGTCGTATAAGGCGACTAATGTCTGAGACAGAACACCTTGCGCCTCCGTAGACCTGAGAATGGGCAGCAGCATTTTCTGTTAGTCTTTCATCACTGCGATCTCCAATCCGCTTGCCAAGCGTGGAGATTACGGCAAATTCCTCCCATCATGGGAGAGGCTTATGTCCAGCAGTGGACGTTATGGGCTGTTGTTGTTGTATGTACTTACATACAACATGGTTGTTATAACGAACATACTTATGTTCGTTAATAACCATATCAACAACTTAACCTTTCAAATCTATATAAAGGTCAGATTCCAGTTTAACCAGTTACAGCTGGACACTATTATTTTGAATGGAACGGCTGCTTATCTGACCTCCGTAACCCAGTTACTGGGTACCTTTTGGTAAGATTTGTTGATGACGAACAATCATGTTTCTGGCTACCCGTAATGGCAGTCGAAGTTCTGTAATTAACAGCCGGATACAACGGTTTAATGTGCTACCCAAGGCACTAAGGGGTCTCGTTTTGCACTGAATGGACAATTATCCAAAGAACGACCTTGGCTTGTTGCTTTACCTTTAAGATGGGCTGTTATGCATCAAGAAGTCCAACACCATTAACGATAAATTAGTTACATAGTTCTAAATGTTAACATAGTGAATTTACGATGTTGACCATCCAACAATTTACCTGTGCTCACATGTCACCACTTTAGTTCACAGCAAAAGCAATTAAAACTTCTCTAATATAAATTAACATTCCATGAACACAAAGGCTAACAACTGGACTTTTAATTAATTATTTTTGTTGGCTATAACACAGTAGACACATTAGTATCAGTGACTCTAGTCAACTCACTGGTTATAAATATACTGTGGCTATACATCATCTGCATAGCCTTTTTCCAACTATTTTGGGGTCGGCTTCCAGTCTAACCGGACCTATTTTACATGGAGCACTGCCTATCTGACCTCCCCAACCGATTGTTAGACTGACTACCACGTAAGTAAACTCGGTATGTAATAGGTGGTCACCCATCCACAGACCGACCTAGGTTAGTGCGGCTTAACCTGAAGAACAACCCGAGCAGCTGTTATTGTTTAGCCACGAGCTCCTAAATGGCCATAGGTTAGTGTTAAATTAACAGTAATTTAACACTAAGTTGTGGCCACTGAAGAGCTTAATTTAATTAATTTACACACACTTGAATCTGTAAGTATTACAATAAATGTTTTAACTCTAAATTAATTTATTAACATAATTATTTCGAGATATTAATATGGTTTATTATATAAAACTATTGCTACATGTGTTAGATCATTTAGAGGTATCTGACCTGACGTAACTTCGGGTCAAATCCTTTTACTTATCTTAGCATCATGTTAATAAACTAGTTATAATAATAAGGAAATCTTGTACAACATTATGTGTTTATCAGACAAAATATCAACGAAACTAAATTTTTTATTTTACCTAAATCTAAGAAGACGAAGAACCGGAAGACGTTGCGATGTAAGGCCTCCCACTAGGTGGACCGATGACCTGGTAAATGTTGCGGAGATCCGCTGGATGCGAGTCGCACGGGACCGTGCAATGTCCCCACATTCCACGGTCCCGTGCTTGTGTGCACTTAGGGGACGCCTATGTCCAGCAGTGAATGTCACTCGGCTGAAATGATGATGATAATGACGTAGGCCTAAATGGGCACTTATACAGGGTGGTAGGCAAGGCAATTGATGAAATAATGACGAGTATTTTTATTAATTTTCAATAATGAAGCGGGCAGACACTCCTCCTACCTTTTAAAACGGTAGACTCGATTGTTTATAACTTCCTTTACGATTGCTTATGGATGTTAACTTTCAAACTGGCCACAATGTGGGACACGACATTTTAATTAAGTCACACGACTATTCGCGCCAATTCGAACAACACCATACAAGTTAGCTATCGTAATTGGCGAGAACGAATTTGGTCCATTATCCTAGTAGTATTTGATCTTGACATCTGTCAGGGGAAAATGGAAGAAGAAAACGTGTTGCGCCGACCCCAAATTTAATGAGAAAAGGGTAGGAAGATGATAATGATGCTGATAGATAGGATTCTCTTCAGTTCGACCAGTTTACATGTCGGTTCTGCATTGCACGTGGTACACAATAGGTAAACAATTTCACAGGCCTGTTATTTTGCAATTACTTTTAATAGATATCCAACAGCTCGTCCCAAGGTCCACTTGGTGGATTGTGAGCCTCTTCTATTAACAGAGAGGAAGCCTATGTCACGGCAGTGGGAACTTTAGCAGCTGATTTTGTATATTTATCATCAAACAAAAATATTTTTTCCCAAAAACCTTTTCAAAAGAAACTCGACTATATTTAATTTTATCCTCTTGGCACATTAGTTTCAGTAAAATGTGGTAAAATGACTACAGTAGAAACTGTGAAACTACAGCCGACGGACGAATAATTAAAAATTCATAAAAGCGTGAAACTTTGACAAACCCGGCCGGTTTTCATCTACATTAGGTGTAAGCAAAGTGAGTTAATTTAGAACTACACTAACTTCTTAAATGAAGCTTGCGTATAACTGGCCTGTTTGAAATGCCGACTAGATCTGAGTGATATTAATAAATAATTATGCAGACTAATTCTAATACAGTTAGGATTAAATACTCTCGTATGAATAACTACATTGGTATTCTAGGAATTCAGCAAATTGATAGCACTTAGATTGAAATTGTGACTAGTCGTCATAGTAGGTAACTTCTAGCGTATGTATGATCTTTGGCTGAAATTATTGATGTCTTGCACTTCAGCATTGTAAGTTATGATTATGTGTTTGTGTAAAAACCAATAAATACAGACTGAACAATAAGTTCAAAATAACTGAATACGAGTTTGAAAATGTCGATATGAATCATTCAATACTGAATCATTCATTTTCGTCATCGTTTTTAAATATTAAACCATCAACAAAATTGTAGGCATTTTTTTTTGTTCCCAATTTTGTGTTTATTTATTTCTTCATTTTCCATTCAAAATGTACTTGAAGCATTAATTCTGTTTGTTTTAAAATATTTTCCCAAAAATAAGCTAACATTTTTATAATTATTGTTGTTGCTTTATTGGTTGTTTAGTCTGAACGGCCCAGAATGAATAGACCGCGGGCCATTCCAACATAGTTGGGAAAAGGCTAGGCAGATGATGATGCACCCGTATGTACTTGATGAAGTTTATGAATTTGTTTTTTTGACACCGGGCCGTTTGGACGTAGACAATTTTTGTATACGTCCGAATGGCCCACGGTCCATTCATTTTAGGTAATTCAGAATAAATACCCGCTTTAACCCGTATGCTCCCGGCCGTGCCTCCAGAGGCACAGTGCATTGTTATTTTAATTGTGTCGGTAATTGCGGGTATTGAAGTGTTAATATTTTGACAAAACTTCTAAGGTGACCACCTCTTGGAAATCAAGTTGTCTTATCTATATTGCGAGATTTCTTCTCAAAGAGTTTTGATCTACTTTTGATTATTACAATAGTTACTTACAAATGTTAAGTCTTATAAAACAATTTTTAAGATTAGTGAAGACACTGACGAAGAAGACACTTGCATTAAAAGGATGTCTTTTTCAACTACTTACGTAGTTGAAAAAGACATCCGCAAGAGAACCAAGGTTACCGACGTAGCCCGAAGAATTGCCAAACTTAAGTGGCAGTGGGCAGGGCACATTGCTCGCAGAACGGATGGCCGATGGGGCCGGAAAGTTTAGGAGTGGCGACCGCGAACGGGAAGACGTTGCGTTGGAAGGCCGCCCACTAGGTGGACTGCTGACCTGGTGAAGGTTGCGGGAATCCGCTGGATGCGAGTCGCACGGGACCGTTCAATATGGCGACACTTGGGGGAGGCCTATGTCCAGCAGTGGACGTCTTTCGGCTGAAATGATGATGATGATGATGAGTTGAAAAAGTAGTGTTTGTTTGAAAAATATAATAACACACATAACATCACGCTTGTAATCCCTGAAGGAATAGGCTGAGGTTTACCTAATATTACAACCACATTTCGACAGTTTTGTTTAAGCCACATGTAATAAGGGGCGATCCTATTGCCATCAACCTGGCATAAATCCAGACTCCGCGGCTGCTACTGAAAAATCCCTTTTTGTGTTTGAAAAATACGTAGAACATATTGTTGATTTTCGTATGTTTTCAGTAATCGAATGTATAAATTATTGTTTAGTACAATGTAAAATCGTACCATACAAAGGGTTGTTACCTTGAATTAAATAAGGTAGTTCTGTTTTTTTATATGAAGTAGTTTTGTCAAATTCAATTTTTGACCTCCAAAACCCTAGTTTATTTTAGACAGGTAACAATTACAATTTGTACATTATCGAATACCATAGTATGTATAAAGGAAGGACACTTAAATGGATACTTTTAGGTAGGTTGAAATTTCACAAATCGTTTTCTTATATTAGTAGGAACCTACAGTAAAAATTACAACATCCTAGGTTAAAGTATCCATTTAAGGTTGATCTGCGCAACATATTTTCCATACAAATTTCGGGGGGCTATTACTCCACTGTTTGTCATGGTACAACTAAAGTTAAACATGATATCGTTTTGTCTCATTATTAATTGTGTCTGTACGGAAACAGAATAGTAAAATAAAAAGCCATTAAAAAGTTACGAGCTACCAAAGATTCATTTTTATTGCCAATTTTAACGTAACTTTGGGCGTAAATTAGTAATAAAAGAAGTGTCAAATTTCCAAAACAAAGTCGGTACCGACACAGCACAATTATCGAAGAATTCAATAAATTTTACTTGTAATTGATTTATGCAGTGGTTTTTTCATAAAACCCGATTTTCCAAAGGCCTTTTCGTATTTTTTTACGCGCGCCTTTTACTAGACTTATCGTGCATCTCACTGAACAATGTTTCCCCCGCTGCGGTGCGCGGTGCGGGAGGACGACGACGACGTTCACGCACACATTAACAATATGTCATACGCGCGTAGGGTGGTGGTACCAATTATCGACCGTGTCAACTTTTTTTGAACTTTAACTACTTGTAATTTTTAAGTGCTTTTGATTTCTTGCAAAAAAAAAAATCGTGGATTTGGGGTGCCATATTGTAGACTTCGAATTTTTTTTTCTTCTAATACCATCGAGTGGGGTATCAAAATGAAGGGTTTTAAAAGATGATTACAAAAATGTATTCAACGTTTGAATGTAATTCGAAATGACAGATAGTATAAAAGAATAAATAAATTTCAAATGTTTCTCATCATGAAGATTTTAAAATGAAATGTATTTATGGTATGGGAGGTTATGTGTATGGATATAGAGTCGTTTTTGCATGAAAAGTATTATGATTTTAGGGCAAATTTTATAGTTATGTTACTTTTTCTAGAAACGGCCGATTTTAGGAGGAGGCTAATACTAGGAGAATCCACCCTATTCCAGTTACATTCGAAATTTCGAATCTGCTTCTAAAGCCTATGTCATTCGTGTGACGTTTGACGTATAACTGTTTGGACTCCGGATTTTTGATAAAAAATTTAATTTTTGGTTTGAGTGGACGCTGTGCTAGTGATATTGTGTTGGTTCATTGAAGAACAGGTGTGAATAACTACAAATTAACAATGGGTAAGTCATATAATTTGTTGCACCTAATCTATTTAGTGTTCTTACACACGAGCGACACGCGGCATCGACATCAGAGGCACGTGTCGATGGTGACTTCAACCATTAGTGCTATTCTCTACACGTAGCATCGCAGGCTTACTTTACCCATGGTGGCCGGCGGCGCGGCTTTGTGTATAGGCAGTAGGGTGCCCCCCTATGTAAGCAAGACAGTCGATCTAAGAGCGGTGCAATGCGCTAGTGACTTTTATTTTGTATGCTTATGTAAATGGGGAGAGGCCTTTGCCCAACAGTGGGATGACGCAGGCTAACAGTATCGGTATCAGTATGTAAATGGAAATGGTTGCGCAAATAGTAGGTGCCTTATCATCAGCCTATTAATGTTCCCACTGCTGGGACACAGGCCTCCTCTCTAAGAGAGGTAATGGGCTATAATCCACCACGCGGGCCAGTGCGGGTTAGTAGATGTCACATGTCTTCGAATTTTTGGTTGTAGGACATTCCGGTTTCCTCACGATGTTTTCCTTCACCGCTTTGAGAGCAGTGGTGTTGAAATAAATTATACAAAGTAATGCGCCTGTCTGGGTTCGAACCCATGACTTACTGTTCGTAAGTCGGGGCCGCCACCACTGGGCCACCGCTCGCTGCTCTTGGTGCCTATACATATATAAAACCAACCTCTGGCACTTCCGGCACGGTAAAAACTTATGAAATCTGTACCGGGGGTCTAAAATGCCGTTTTAGCAGAATCGTTTTGTGAATCACGTTAAAAATTTAAAATTCTTAAAATGGACTTTATAGTTATTGACATAAAGTCCATTTTAAGAATTTAAATTTTGAACGTGATTCATGCTAAGATTCTGCGTAGATTCTGCTATAGCGGCTATTTTAGACCCGCTGTGCTGTGTGTATCGTTGACCCGAAAAAAAATAGCTTTTGATTTTTATGTGCGGAGTTTCGCTAACTCATTTAATTTGACCCTGTGTAATCCATTTTTTTTTTAGATCAACACAAGATTTCGGGCAAGATACCTGTGCAGCAGAAGCACATGAAGCAATGTCTGCACAATGTGAATAGATTAGTTCCGATATTCCTCATGTACTGACCAAACTTTACACTCTATTTAACAAAAAAAAAAACGTCTCGTGAAATGGTGCATTTTATGCACTTGATGTACAATCTATTATTTCACTTCTCATGCTCTAAAAGTACGCCAATATAGCCCTACGAAGCGGGACTGTTGGAGGTTGATACCTTCATGGTATATAATCTGTCACATAGTGACTTTGTTTGTAGGCATGACAACAGTTCTCAATAAAATGTCTGAAAACTAAAACGTGTTTTCTGTGAATAATAATTTATGCTATCGCTAGTCATCTTTAGTCCATCAGGGACTAAAGTAACCTTTTTAATCTCTAGAAAGTAAAAGTTTTTTTTTTTTAAATTTCTTTCATGTGACATAGACAAACTCCAAAGGGTAAAAACAGTACCCTATGATTACTGAGACTCCGCTGCCTATCCGTCTGTCTGTCCATGTCTGTCTATCCGTCTGTCTGTGCGTCTGTCTATCCGTCTGTCTGTCTATCCATCTTTCTTTCTATCCGCCATTCTGTCTGTCTGCCCATGTCTGTCTGTCCGTCTGTCTGTCTGTCAGGCCAACTATCTGTCTATCCCTCTGTCTGTCTGTCCATCTGTTGTCTATCCGTCTGTATGTCCGTCTGTTTGTTTGTCCGTCTGTCTGCCCATCTGTGTGTCTATCTGTACGTCTGTCCATCTGTCTGTCTAGCCGTCTGTATGTCCGTCTGTCTGTCCAACTGTCTGTCCGTCAGACTAAATTGACTATGTTTACAATGCACTATTTTGTTAGTTTTTGCATATTCTAATTGAGTTATGCGTTTACAGGACCACGCAGGATGAATTGATGACACGTCATGAATACAGGGTGCAAAAGACCTCCTCACGAAGCCGTCAGTCAACCAAGCATTCTGTACATCAAACGACTTTTTTGGGGTGAAAAATCATGTTTTGTGTTACAACTCAATGTAACGCATTCAAAACATTGTGCTGATGTATGGATTGAATAGTACGGGGGTTGTGGAGGTGTAATCTTACATTCAAACATTGTATTTAAAAAAAAACTTGTCAGGTGTAGATGGATGCAAAGTAAGCATGCAGTTGCACGGGCTCTTGTATACTAAGGTAATTAGTGATGGATATAGCAGTGTAATAAACGCTCTAAGAGACGCAATGGTGTATGGTCCTAATGTTCACATATGTAAGAAAAATAGAATGCAGTACTGCGAAATTATTCAAATAAACTAAGACAAATAGGGAAAATATGTATGTGCTTTAGAAAATTATTATAAGAGCTATAGCATTAAAAACGTTACCCTATTTACTAAGACTCCGCTGTCCATCTGTCTGTCTGTATGTCCGTCTGTCTGTCCATCGCTCTGTCCATCCATCTGTCTGTCCGTCTGACTAAATTGACTATTTTTCTCGCTCTCAAAGTGAAAAGTACAGTGTAACACTAAAATCCCATTATAAGAGCTTTCAAAACGGAACCCTATTACAAAGACTCCGCTGTCCATCTGTCTGTCTGTATGTCAGTCTGTCTGTCCGACTGTCTGTCCGTCCGCCTATCCGTCTGACTAAATTGACTATTTTTCTTCCACTCAAAGTAAAAATTACAGTGTGACACACTAATATCCCATTATAACTCGTTCTAAAATCCCATTATAACTCGGTTCCTATTCACTACCTCGTGTATAATGGGTCATTTTAGCCCCTTGTATTACAATGTACACGTGCGTAAATTACGGTTACATTCGTCTACTCGTTTATAAAAACCAACTTTCCACACTAGTACCATACAACAACAACAACAGCCCATAACGTCCACTGCTGGACATAAGCCTCTCCCATTATGGGAGGAATTTGCCGTTATCTCCACGCTTGGCAGGCGGATTGGAGATCGCAGTGATGAAATACTAACAGAAAACGCTGCTGCCCATTCTCTGGTCTACGGAGGCGCAAGGTGTTCTGCCTCAGACATTAGTCGCCTTATACGACACCCATGAGTGTAATGGGTTGGTTCTATTCTACTCTGCCGGATACCACACGGCACGGCACGGCACGGCTAGTACCATAAATACCTTACTATTTTTCTGTTTATTAGGAATCATTTATTTTGAGCTATAGTGGCGGTAATTACACACCGCAGACGTAAAAAGAAACAATGTCAGTAATTGTGTTATTATGTAATTCCATAATAATAATAATTTAATTGGACAAGAGCCTCAACTAACATCAGAGGTGACCCTCGCTAGGCAGCTGGATCAAGCGCTTGATTCAGAAAGCAGTTCTTCTGGACACGGCGCGTATTGTTAGGAGGTTCCTATCTCAAGAGCCCTAACCACCAGCAGCTTGGACCCTGTTCCCGATGCTGGCGGGCTACCTATTTTATATGCTTTTAATTTTATTTATACTTTTGTTAATAAAAAATTAAAAATGTAAATTTATTACATTTTAAATATTTATGTATAATAATATTTTTTTTACGGACTCGTTCCTGACTGATTGGCCGGAGGAGGCAAAACACCGGGAGAGTTGGAAAGGAATGTGGGAGGCCTTTGTCCAGCAGTGGGACAGAATAGGCTAACTAAAAAAATATATATTTTTAGTAACAAAAATATGTATACTTTTTGGGCATTCAATTATTCTTTATTCGATTTCTATACATTGTAGATTTCACTTCTCACGCTCTAAAAGTACGCCATTATAGCCCTACGAAGTGGGACTAAAGTGACCCTTTTAGTCTCTAAGGAGTGAAAGTAATTAGTTTTTTTTTTAAATTTCCTTCATGTGACAAAGACGCTCCAAAGGGTAAAAAGGGACCCTATCACTAAGACTCCGCTGTCCATCTGTCTGTCCGTCTGTATATCTGTCCGTCTGTCTGTCTGTCTGTCTGTCTGTCTGTCCGTCTGGCTGTCCATCTGTCTGTCTGGCCGTCTGACTAAATTGACTAATGAAAATATGTATACTTTTTGGGCATTAAATTATTCTATAATCGTTTTCTATACATATTTAAGTAGTTTTCACTTCTCATGCTCTAAAAGTATGCCAATAGCTTTTTTAATTTCCTTCATGTGACATAAACAAACTGCAAAGGGTAAAAACGGCACCCTATTACTAAGGCTCCGCTGTCCATCTGTCTGTCCGTCTGTCGGTTCGTCTGTCTATCCACCTGTCTGTTCGTCTGTCAGTCCGTCCATCTGTCTGTCTGTCCGTCTGACGAAATTGACTATTATTTTTGTCATGGACTCTAAAATGTAAATACTAAGAAAAAAATCTTGATTTGTCATTTGTCTTGATGAAAACATGTGTTTACATTTAGTGATATTGAGCATAATTATAAACCTAAAAAAGTAAAAAGACATTTTTGTAAAACAATTTATGTAGGCAAAACTAATTACAATTATTAGGTATCCACTCTGACATAAGACCAACCCGCACTGGGCCCGCATTCCCTCTCACAGAGAGGAGCTCTGTGTCCCAGCAGTGGGAGCATTATAGGCTGGTTATGCTGCTGCAATCGGACATAAACTGCGATGAACCGCTGCATGCATGACCACCCGGGGAAAACTAAACATAATAAGCAATCTATATTAGGTTCTTAGAGAGCCATACAGGTACAAAACGATGACGCAGCGCCTACTACTTTAGTACGAGTTTGTAGATACCTACTTGATGATTTCTCGGCGATTCGAGCTGGCGTCGAATGGTGTCATGCTGTGCCACGGAGCCACTATCTTAGAAACCGATCAATTATATCTTAAAATGATGTACGTCAAACGTACATCAACGTATATCGTTATCGCTGTACGTGAAACAACAACAGCCCACAACGTCCACTGCTGGACATAACCCTCTCCCATGATGGGAGGAATTTGCCGTAATCTCCACGCTTGGCAGGCGGATTGGAGATCGCAGTGATGTAAGACTAACAGAAAACACTGCTGCCCATTCTCAGGTCTACGGAGGCACAAGGTGTTCTGCCTCAGACATTAGTCACCTTATACGACACCCGTGAGTGTAATGGGTTGGTTCTATTCTACTCTGATTGTGGCTCTGCTGGAGAGCATACTCTAGCAGAGCAGTACATGTACTCAAGAAAGACAAACGCTACTGTTTTTTCATATCAATTGTGTGCATCGTGTAACTTCGTTTTTGTTCGGAACGGTTCGGAACGCTGTGTGTGTACGTACGAACTAGACGTGCGTGAAGACTAGCGTCTAACTGCTCATCACTGATACTATCTCTGTCGGGCACGATGCCAGGTGAGACAGCGTGCTTTTTGGTCACGCCCACCAATGAGTTCGAGCCTGTGAGCTGTGTCACCTTAAGTGTCTAGCCTGTATAAATAACGATAACAGTCAACAAATAACCGACCTCAACTATGCAAATGTACCGATCAGCCCGTATATTGACAGTATGCTAATCACTGCCCTATCTGCGTACACGTGCGAAAACTATTTTGATATGCTTTTGTATTAAAATGGTTCGAAGCTACTTGAATAAATAGTTGTGCACGAATGCACTCTTTCCGCACTGAAAACCAAGGGCATTGTTCAGGGTCTTAGTAAACCCTGAATGATGCCCTTGTTTTTTGACCTTGTTTTTAGAGTAGAGTCATCCTAATCTGCCTAGTTTTTTCCCAACTATGTTGGAGTCGGCTTCCGGTCTAACCGGTATAGTATTATGCTATACTTACACTTCATATTCACCATTCATAATACTATTTATCATCCTTTTTATTTGTTTATATATCTACACTCAGCAAATCGATCTAAATACGATTCATTTACTTAAAAATAGCTGAAATAAAATATTAACTTATAATTTTTAATGTTGTGACACGCACGTCATACGCCAAATTGTCAAACTGTCAGTTACTTTTTATTTATTTCTGGTTTAGTTAGTCTATGATATTTACTTTTTGGTTTGTATAATTTAATTTATTTTTATCAATATGCTTAGCTAATGTATTTGATAAATAATTACGATTGTTTACTAAATAGCTTAATTTTAAATTATATTTATAAAATCTTTACGCACTCATGGATATGTCCTGGCCGACTACACAGATATGATGATGGCCACACTAAGAAAACTAATATTTAAAAAAGGAAGACTACTTTGGAGAAACGAGCTGACGGACGGCTGAAAAGTCTACTCTTGGATCCGATATCGTCTTTAAAATAAATTCATGTAATTGTTGATCACAATATTATTTCAGCTTACTGTATCATAACTTTTGTTTTCTTGTGGTCCCAAAATACCACTCAAAAATATTTAAGGGGAATCCGGGACCGCGGTCCTGGTCCCGAAAGCCCCCACCCATCTTAAGCATCAAAAAACAGTTTGGCTTTTGCTACTAAATTTCTATATTACCCAGGGGATCCCACTAAAGATTCCACCTGGTCACTTCTACTCCCGATCTTCGGAAGCTAACTACGTGCCTGACTTACTACTTGTCTCGCAAAGCTATCCTGTTCCTGAAGTCTGGCCGTAAGATCGTTTCCTCCGAGGTTTAGATTTGATGATCCTTTTGTTATAGAGCATCGGTTTTGTTATCGCTTTTTACAAAAGGTTTTTGCTGATATTAAAGAACCTGTTGTTAGTGTGCGCTTGCGACCAATATATAAATGTTATGGTAATTGGACTATGGAGGTGTGTATGTGGTGGAATGATTATTTGAAGTCTGTGGGTTTGAAAAGAAAGCAGTTGTATTTGTATGGTCCTTCTAATGTTGGTAAATCAACGTATGTAGAGTCTGTAATTGGTCGTGTTAATATGAAGTATGTATTTTATCCGGGGGTGGGTAGAATATCTTAAAGAGCTGCACGCCGCCCTTCCAGCAGGTTTCCTGAAGCTGATCCTTGAAGTTGTCCTGGTATTGACCTGGTACCCTGATGCCTGTTCCCGTCTCTCCTACAGTGCGTGAACTATAAACTACGTAACTATCCTAGAGTGCAAGCTAGGTAGGTTTTTTTATAATTAGCTGTATTTTTTATTTTCCCTGTAAATATATTCCCCTATTAAATTTTAATTGAACAAGTCTGCTTATTCTTTTATTTAATAGGATCAAGTAGATTTGTTACACTGGATGCAGATAAATACCAGTATTTTACATGGAGCGACTGCCTATCTGACCTCCACAACCCAGTTAAAGAGTAGAGTATACACAACAATTTATTCAAGCAGCTTCTGAACCAGTGTACCACCACACCAGTGTGGTGTTTACGTATGTATACTTAAAACGAACATAACATAACATCACGACATTTCCAAACGGTTAGGCACATGTGAACCTACTGGATGGGGCTCGGGGGGTGCAGGGGCATCCTGCTGGGAGAGGCACGGTATGCGCATACATAACACTGGTGGCGAGCTTATATACATTGCCATCAACTGGGCAATATCCAGACTCCGTGACTGCTACTGAGAAGTTCCTGCTGGAAAAACCCAATAACACTCTGCCCGTTCCATCCGTTCGTGAACGGCTGGCCAGGACATGGCTGGAGGTTGATCACTGTGTTGCTCAATTTCTCACCGGTCATGGTAACTTTAAGAGTAAATTATTTTCCTTCAAGCTTGTTGACTCGCCTCTTTGTCAATGTTCCACATCTGACTGCGAATATGAACAATCAGCACATCATATTTTATGGGAGTGCAGTCTTTGGCAGAATGAACGCAATATTATGTTGGATAGTGTACAGGTTACATCCGGAGTTATTTACTACACAGACCTTGTAGAAACTAGAACAAGTTTCCGTGCGTTCAAGCGTTTTTGCCATACCTATTATTGGAATCAAATATAACTGCTCACAACTTAGGACCCATTAATGTTAATATTTTATCCGTGGTGCTAGGCAACTGGGCCTATCCCAGTTGTGAACGTCCCTTTGCGCCTATTGGCCTTGTTTCTTTGTGTCTCCTGCTGATATGGAGGGAAGTGGAAATTACAGATTTTCCTACTCCTCCGCTATACTTTTCTGATTAATTTCGTTGCGGGATCCAAGACAGTTAAATTCATTCTCTGGGACTTCGTCGAGCTTCATTGTCTCGGCGCTTTTCTGGTGGTCGCCACTGTTGATTCTGGCTTTCAGGAGTTACAGTGGTTGGGAACAGTGTGGCGGGCTTGTCCCTTAAAAAAAAAAAAAAAAACACTCTGCCCGACCTGGGAATTTATTTATTTTATAAAAGGTAGCTTCACAGCAGCTGACAGTACATTAACATAAAATAGTAGATTTTGATACAAGTGGAGAAAGTTTGTTATTGCAATCGAGGCGGAAATATAACACCCGAGCCGTAGGCGAGGGTGTTTTTGAGCCGAGAATTGCAATAACAAATGTCCACGTGTATCAAACGACGTTTTTAGGGTTCCGTAGTCAACTAGGAACCCTTATAGTTTCGCCATGTCTGTCCGTCCGTCCGTCCTCGCTTAATCTCTGTGACCGTTAGCACAAGAAAGCTAGATTTGGTACCAATATGTATATCAATCACGCCGACAAAGTGGTAAAATAAAATCTGGAAAAAAATGTTTTATTACGGTAGCCCCCCTATATGTAAAGTGGGAAGTAATTTTTTCTTTATTTCAACCCTAACGTGTGATATATTGTTGGAAAGGTATTTAAAAATGAATAGGGGTTTCCTAAAATCATTTTTTGATAATGTCAATAATTTCGGTAATGATCGCTCCAAAAGTAAAAAACAATGTGCCCCCCCCTCTAACTTTTGAACCATAAGTTTAGAAAATATGAAAAAAATCTGAAAAGTAGAACTTTATAAGGACTTTCTAGGAAAATCATTTTGAACTTGATGGAAACAACAGTTTTTCTACAAAAAAGACAAAAAGATGTACAAAATAATTTCTGGGCTAAGTTTGTAGTATATTCGTATATGCAAGCATTTTTACATAATGGATACCCACCTTTAAACTCATAAGTGGGAACACTTATTGTGACGGACGGGAAACTACGGAACCCTACACTGAGCGTGGCCCGACACGCTCTTGGCCGGTTTTTCAATACACTTTTGAAGAAATAAAATAAAATAACGAATAATATTTTTGTCACGAACTATGAAACTATGATTTAAATTTTCTTTTTTTTCGCGCTTTGGTTTCGCCAGGTTGAAAGAGAGGCAATGGTATGAAGCCGTTAAACAGCCTAATATAAAAAATAGATTTATTTTATATTTTTGAATTCAGAACACAATTAGATGTTAATTTGTGTATAAAAGTAACTATTAGTTTTAAATAATCATGTTTATCTATGATATTCTATTTATGAACACAATTTGAATATTCAAAAAATATTTATGCCGTAAAGACGCGTAGTGCTTTGCAAAAATTAAAAAAAAAACATTCACCTCAGACTATAGGCATTGAACCAATTTGGACTAAGTATAGGTATCTGTGGCAATTTTCATTTGGAAAAAATCGCACACGTGTGAAATACATTGCATGTTGTACCTAATCGTAGTGCGTTAGTTACCAGTTTTCGAGGAAGTGTATTGAAAAATAATAATCGAACATTACGCCAATTACGAAGTACACAAAAAACATTTGATTAGCCGAGAGTGACTAATTTGTGGTGTGTGCCTGCATGTGTGCGTGTGGGTAACTGTACGGTGTCTGTGAATGATTGTGATGATGTGTTGTGTGTATATTATTATACTTATGACCAATGATATTCTAACAAACAGATATGTAATACACCTACAAAACCACCGAAAAAAGTGTGCCGCGGGGGAGAGCCAGCTCACATACACGCAGTGACGCAGAATAAAGGAAAAACAGGCCAATTGACACGTTTTCGAGTCTTCACGATTGCGCGCTCATAACATATCTGTTTAATTAAATATCATTGCTTATGACTAACTGGCACTAGTGGTGGCACTGAGTATCCCGTGTTTGATCAAAGATTGAACCCAAGATATGTTCAGCAGTTGCGTTTGCGACCAGTGAGGCAGTACCTATATAATTATATAGTTTCAAGCATAATGTTGAGAGTGACGGATAAACAAAAGAAATTATAATAAATAAGTTCATTTTTCTGAAGGGTTTTTCGATTCTCCGTCAAATTAAGTTAATTAAATAATAAGGTAACTCAAGTCAACAATCGTTTCAAAAATCATTTTTTTCATACTAATTAGAAATGTGATAATGATTAATTAATTATATCGTGGTATTAGTAATTAGTTTTCATAACTACTGTAGTTATAAGCTGCCGTTATATGAGATAATAAATTATAATATTGTCAAATAACTCGAAAGTTCTAGTGAGCAACTTCTAGCGAGTACTGAATATGATATTATGTATAATTTATGAACACCTGTCGTATTTCCTAAATTACCACGAAATTCTCTAGTGGAACATGTGGCTAAATAATAACCACCACTCGGGTCGATATTTAAGTTAAGCCGCGCTTGCCTAGGTTGGTCCGTGGATGGGTGACCACCCATTACATATCGAGTTTCCTCCGTGCCTCGAAAAGCACGCTAAGCCGTTGGTTCCGGCTGTCATTTGTAGATCTTTGACAATCGTTACAGGAAGTCAGTGGCCCGAAGTCTGACAACCGATCTAACCAAAAAGTATCGTATTACCCAGTACCAACTGGCTTGTGGAAGCAGTCGCTTCGTGTAAAATACTGGTAATCAGCTGCATCTGGTTGGACTGGAAGTCGAACCCAACATTGTTAGGAAATCTTTCCAATTAAGTTTCTGTTTAGTCACAGACAATATACCTACCGACATTCGACAGTATCGAGCATTGGGTCGTGTTTAACTCTCTCCATCGCTGCCAAATCGACAGTCGGTATGTAGACGTACTCAGGGAGTTGTACGATGCGGCAACAATGCAGGTCAGATTGCATGAACTTACCGCAACGATTTCGATCAAAAGGTGAGTGCGACAAGGAGATACTATTTCGCCTAAACTTTTCACTGCTGCCCTGGAAGACGTGATGAAAACACTGAAATGGGACCAAAGTGATATAAACATCAATGGTGTCTACTTGTCACACCTTCGGTTTGCGGATGACTTCGTGTTGTTCGCCGAATCCCTGGAAGACCTTCAACGCATGCTGAAACAACTTTTTGATGCTTCGCTACAAGTTGGCTTAAGAATGAACATGTCCAAGACGAAGGTGATGTTGGGCAATCCGGACGACTCTATCTCAGCTGTTATGGTTGGAAACGAGCGTCTGGAAATGGTTGACCATTATGTTTATCTGGGACATGTTCTATCTTTTGACAAGGAGCATTCCAGCAAGGAGATTTCTAGGAGGGTACAGCTCGGATGGGCGGCATTTGGCAAACTGAAAACATCCCTCAGTGCCTAAAAACCCGCCTTTTTAACCAATGTGTCCTGCCAACAATGACTTATGGTGCCGAGACATGGACGCTCACAAAGGAGACTGTCCACCGAGTACGAGTGGCACAAAGAGCCATGGAACGGGCCATGCTCTGCATAACACTCTTAAATAGAGTGCGCAACACTGAAATCCACCGTCGGACGAAAGTCTACGACGTCGGTGACCGGGCGGTGCGGCTCAAGTGGACCTGGGCAGGACATCTGGCTAGACGCGGAGATGGCCGATGGAGCAAGGCTTTGACCGAGTGGTGGCCAAGGTTTGGCCAAAGAAACCAGGGCCGTCCAAAAACACGTTGGGTTGACGATATCTTCAGAGTCGCGGGAAACACCTGGATCAGGAAAGCATGGGACTGAAAAGTGTGGCGGAAAAAAGGGGAGGACTACACCCAGCAGTGGGTGATTCCGGGCTGATATGATGATGATGATGACGATGATGAATATACCTACCTACAAGCTTGGTTTTTTAAACCACCATGTTAAAAAGCATGATATCTTATTCTAATCTCAGTAGGTCGGTCGGCCATATTCTGTTTGTTTTGTACATTTTTCTTTTTAATTACTCATCGGATTTTGATGAAGTTTTACTAGCATTTAGAAAATTAATTTCAGTACACACGGCAACACATCAATCTATACATTTCAAGTATAACATGGCTTCGCTTTGTGTAGATTTCCCGCACAATGAGAGATCCGCATAAATTGGTTTTGTATAGTTTGTTGATTGGTCGTCACATCGTGTATACGATTGTGTCTATTTGCATTTATACCAATCTGTTATAATAAAGACACTCAAGACGTAAATACCGAAATAAGTAGGGGTACGTCGCTAGATAAAACTATACAGGAAATTAATAATAAGCCTTTTAATCTTCAAAGAATAATAAACTCTATGAACCTAAATATAGCTCTAAAACCTGAATAAGCACTATAAACCTAAATATAGCTCTTACACATTCAAATGTTTATTTTTATCCAAACTTCTATTTTTCGTTTTCTTAATGACGTGCGCTCACTGACAGTCAAACACTTTTATACTTTATTACTTAGACCATAAGGGTGAAAGTGGTCTATGTATTGCCCCCAATGCATTAAATTTGTCATCAATCGTATCAATTAAATTGAAAGTGGCAACGAACAAAACAATCACGATACAATTACAGAAAATGATTGTTTGATTGACCTTTGTTAACCTAGTGATATACAGGACTCTATAGTTGATGCCAGTTAAGATGAGAATAGCGGTAATTGCCCTTTCCCTAATATCTCGTCTTACGAACCAAAACAAATAAACCATTGTATCGTTTTTCATTACAAAAATATTGAAGATCACGATAGATGACGATTTCAGACTTGAACACGCTTATTTTTGGTTTTCAAAGTAAAGAAGTTTAATAAATGTCGGTGGGTCAATAACCGCTATACTCATCTTAACTGGCACCAACTATAGAGCTTACTTATCTTGTCGATTAGTTTTGGTAATCTAGTGGATAACCATAACCAATTTCATCAAAAGATGTTTTCAACTTTTTGTCAATTTCAAAGTTAACATATTCATTTCATTGAGGCCATTGAGAGGCAGTTAAGCCCGGTTTCCACCACAAGCGGAGCGAAAAAGCCTTCTTTTTTATTTACCACGCAAGAGGAAACTACCTACATGGATTTCCACCAACAAAGAGTCGGGCGGAAATGACTCAGCAGGCAAAAAGAGTAAAAATGAGCTCGCTCTGCTCATTATTATTATTCTTTATTGCACACAAAATTACAAAATAAACACACAAAATTAAAATATTCACTCATTGCTCTTTTACAGTGGGAATCAGACGCCTAAAATCTTTATTGGTGGTAACGCAAATCTATTTCATGAAAACGAAGTCCCCTTCGCTTAACCATTTCCAGCTCATTACTCTTTCGCGATGGAAACCGTGCTTTATATGAATGTCAACATTTACAAGAATTGATCAAAATGCTCGTTGCGTACAATGGTACTTTGTATGGAGAAGAATGGGCATGAAAATCTTTTAAAATATTTTACAATATTTCAACACAGGCTGGCATTTGATCATTTAGTCACCTGGACCTGCATCTGCAAAGAGAGTGATTCCACCTGTCATTCTAAACAACTATGCTTCTTTTGCTATGATACCCGTATCAGATTCTTAAAAACTCATACATGCATCAAAATAGTCTGTCTACTTAATGAGAGGTTTTAAAAAAAAACTTAGTTTCAAAGAACTCTATAGATGGCGTTGAACTTACTATGATAGTTAGTGCTAAAGCCAAAATGCTTGAAAAAAAAAAACCGGCCAAGTGCGAGTCGGACTCGCGCACGAAGGGTTCCGTACCATTATTTAAAAACATTAGACAAAACTGCAAAAAAATCACGTTTGTTGTATGGGAGCCCCCCTTAAATATTGATTTAATTCTGTTTTTAGTATTTGTTGTTATAGCGGCAACAGAAATACATCATCTGTGAAAATTTCAACTGTCTAGCTGTCACGGTTCATGAGATACAGCCTGGTGACAGAGAGACGGACAGACGGACAGACAGCGAAGTCTTAGTAATAGGGTTCCGTTTTTACCCTTTGGGTACGGAACCCTAAAAAACATTGTGTCACGTCACATACTCTCGTTGACTGACACTTTCATTTGCTTAACCTTCCGAATATAACCTACATTTCTCGCGCTTTGTTAAAATCAGTTTTTTTAGGTTCCGTTCCTTGCATTATCATACTTACTCCTAGCGCCATCTATCCAGCGACTAAGGAAGAGCTAAAAAGAAAATCCCTCATTGTACATGCAGGAATTTGTTTTTTTTTATGTCATGAATCAGCAACAAGGTTTTTATGACGGGTAAAATCACTTCCTTGACAATGATGTACCTTTCCATCTTGGGGTCTATTTAATTCCGTATAGTCGAATTAACAAAAATCACTCATCATCGTTAACTTATCCATACGTTTCCTTAGGACAAACAAATATGTGTTAAAAATTAACAATGTTTTATTTTAAACTATTTAGGTACGAAACAAAACCTGTACAACAAAAAAACCGGCCAAGAGCGTGTCGGGCCACGCTCAGTGTAGGGTTCCGTAGTTTCCCGTCCGTCACAATAAGTGTTCCCACTTATGAGTTTAAAGGTGGGTATCCATTATGTAAAAATGCTTGCATATACGAATATACTACAAACTTAGTCCAGAAATTATTTTGTACAACTTTTTGGCTTTTTTGTACAAAAACTGTTGTTTCCATCAAATTCAAAATGATTTTCCTAGAAAGTCCTTATAAAGTTCTACTTTTCAGATTTTTTTCATATTTTCTAAACTTATGGTTCAAAAGTTAGAGGGGAGGGGGCACATTGTTTTTTACTTTTGGAGCGATTATTTCCGAAAATATTGACATTATATAAAAATGATTTCAGGAAACCCCTATTCATTTTTAAATACCTTTCCAAAAATATATCACACGTTAGGGTTGAAATTAAAAAAAAAATCACTTCCCACTTTACATATAGGGGGGCTACCCTAATAAAACATTTTTTTCCATTTTTTATTTTACCACTTTGTTGGCGTGATTGATATACATATTGGTACTAAATTTCAGCTTTCTAGTGCTATCATCGGTCACAGAGATTAAGCGAGGACGGTCGGACGGACAGACAACTATAAGGGTTCCTAGTTGACTACGGAACCCAAAAAAGAACTCGATTATAATAGTTGACCTTGTCTTTAATTATTCCAAAACAGATACAAGTATACAAAAAGTATACCTAAATGATAAATATTCAAACCTTTAAATAACTTCAAAACACGCTGTATCAGAGGATGTCGAAATACTAGTCTAACAAGGTTGGAAAGAACATCATTGTGCTATAGAACACCCGAGATAATGGTGAAAAAACAGTTCGTTGTGAATCGTGTTACTAAACATGTTAATACGGAGTGTGAAAAAGATAATGTGGATATTGAAGAGGCTCTTGATTTGGCAGGTGAGTTATAAATGAGTGTTCTAAATTAGAATAGATAGGAATAACTATTGTTGTGGCGTGTTCGATTTTTAAATGGAGATCGTTACCTACTAGTAGCACGTGTGTTTTTGGTTTTGACAGTTGAAAATGTTACAATTTTAAATAAATCTACTCTAATCATTAAGAATCTGGGATCTGCTCTTTTTCCGGAAATTATAATCATGAATAGTTTATTGTTTACAAAGTTCGTTCATTGACAGCTTAGTTCATGTATTTATTTTCATCCTCCAATTAGACAATTCGTTTTCAACAGATATAAATGTTTATTTCATCGACCAACTAACATAAATAGACAATTCGTTAATTGTCCTGATTAAAATAAATTGATAGCGAATCTAGAGGAACTAGCGTTATTTTATTATAAGTGTCAGTTTTAGAAATTATAAAATTATTTTAATGAAAATAAATTTTCTATCAAAATCTAGCGAATCCCTATCCATTTGCATAAAATTTTAAGACCTAATATAACTTGGCATACTTTTGTTACACCTAATTATATTTTCGCATAACATTATTTACGCATAACAGCTTACGCATGATTTTTTTAAGCATAATTTATCTAATCATAATAATAATTAAGCATTACATTCTTAGGCATAATTTATTTACTCTTATTGATAATAAAACAATTTTTATAGGCATAACAAAGAAGCATAATAATTAACTCTTAAAATGTTAGACATACCCTGATATCTTGGTATGTTCACGGTTCGGAATAAAATTACATACGTAGTAAATAAATGGTGTGTCTTGATTAAATTTGTTTTTAATTATTATGAATGTAAGTTTAGATATTTTAACATCTTCCTGCCCCTTAAACCCATGTTACTTTGGGTCGGCGCAACATATTTTTTTCTTCCATTCTCCTCTGTCAACCGTCACGCAATAATTTACACCTTTTTTCCATCATATCGTTAATCACACAATCCATCCATCGTTTCCTTGGTCTTCCTCTCCCTCTCCATTCATCCACATTTATATTCATCACTCTTTTAGTCACATGCGATTCTTCCCTCCTCATCACATGGTCATACTGTAACTGGCGCAACTTTCAAACTTCCTCTAAGATTAGATATTTATTGAAATTATTCACAATTGATACAAATTACGTACTCATTGTAAACAAAGGTACTATCACAGTAATGCGCGACGCATAGCATAATAAAACCACGACTTTCGAAACGAAACTAAAACTAGAATAAAATCTAATAAAAACGAAATAAATATAGAATCGATTATGATTTTAAGAAACTAGTTTTATTTTTATTTTAGAATTTACATTACGTGTATTCCGTGTGTTAGAGCTAGTGAAATCTGTGGAAGATTAGAAAGTTATTATTTAATTATATTATCTACTCGTAGATTGTAGTTGTGACTTTAAAATGTTAGCATGTTCTTGACTGCAGTTGTACACTTTTCTAAAGTAGTACTAAATTATAGCAGTCGTGGCTCAGTAGGTAGTAACGACCCATGACTTACGTGTAAGTAGACCGTGGGTTCAATCCCAAGCACTTTACGTAGTATGATCACAAAAAACACAATCGAAACTGATATAAGAATACTTGGTGGCAAAACCAGCATGTCCTAGAATCAAAATATCAATTAGTTATGACGTATGTTGAGTTACGACCCATTCTCTCTCGCAAAGGAGGCATTTATCTCAACACAACGTTATAACCTGTTGCAAATGAGGGATTTTCTCTAGTGCGTTCACTTGTGCCAGAATTTAAAATTATCGGTAAATTCATGGATCTTATATCTTTCTACTTAAATTAACACTTTACGACCTGCTCAAATAATTAAAAAAAAGGAAATTATATTTTGTCAGTTGTACGCAATGGCTATAAATAGTCCTTGACTGTACATGACAGTATTATTTCCCTGACTGTTTCTTTATCACTACCATTACAGGCCATGGCCGCTACGACCTCCTGCTTATCTGCACCTGCTGCACCATCCACCTGGGAGCCATCATGGACATGCTCGGCTACAGCATAGTCGTGCCGGCTGCCAGCTGTGACTTGCAGCTGACCTTGGAAGAAAGTGGCATGCTGACTTCCGTGTCTTTTGCAGGTGATTTTTTTAAGTTGTAATTCGTAAAATTAAAAATGTTCTCATTTACATTTACTGCGGAAGTTTCATACCCAAATTCGGTTGAAACTCGTATGGACCAGGCAAGAATGGCACAAACGGGAAGAGGCCTCTACCCAACAGTAGGTGGCATCAACATTGAAATTGCAAAAAAATACCCTAAATGTTGTCGAGTTTTATTCTTATCGTTTCAATGGCATTGAGTCTTATTGAATCGGCCTAGAACTTAGCTATGAGATTGGCGCCATCATTAACATCCATCAATTCTTTCACCTTGAAAGCTTTACGGCTCGCAAGACTAATATTAATTGTGTGACAGCACTACATTTGTACTGTATCTAAAAGGCGGACCATCTAAAAATGTCCAACTAGGCTGGTCTTCCTTGATGCGTCTTACCGGAGTCCTCACGAGAGAGAACCTCACGTCCCGGCCGCCGCGGAAGACGCCCCGGGCGGGGCCACCGTAGGCGCGGGCCTGTGGACGGTGGGCTATGGGCTAGCTTGCCGTCCATCCGTCTCATGACGACAGGCCGTGTCGACGGCGCGTTCGTGTTCTACGCGCGCCTCAAAGAGAGTCAGAAAAAGGAAGGGGTCCGCAAGATGCCGATGCCTGCCGGGGTTGCGGGACTGTTCGAAAGAGATACCGTGGCCCCGGAACACAAAGGGCGATGAAGGAACATGGATGGGTTTTAGTCAATAAAAGTCTGAAACTCCCTCCTGCTCAGCCCAGAGCGGGAGGACTCATTTTATTTCCCGTCCGAAAAAAAAGGCCGTTTTCTTTAACTTACTAACGTATAACTGTCAGTTAATATGCCTTCGTTTCGCAGCTATCGGTGTTTCTTTAAACAAAGTTAGCTTGAAATATCCTATCCGCGTCACTTGATTCATAGAAAAATTAAAAAAAGTATTTTCTATGACGTTTTGTTTCTAATCGTCCGTAATCTAAATCTCAAAAAACAGAGATAGCAACCTACCGATACCTGTTAGTAAGTTATTGAAAATGGCTATTAGATGGTTAGACTGGAAGCCTACCCCATCATAGCTGTGAATTCGGCTTGGCGTGATGATAAAAGTATATTGAAATCTTATTGATTTTTAAAACTCCTTGTTCCAGCTTTCATGTTCGCCTTACCCTGGGGTTACTTCACTGACAAGTATGGTCGAAAAAAAGCACTTCTCATCTCTTCTTCTGTTGGCTTCATGCTCTCCAGTCTCACAAGCTTCTCCACCAGCTTCTACATGATGCTGGCGCTGAAGTTCTTGGCCACTAGTTTGTAAGTTGGTAATTTTTTACCTATTAAAAAAAATGTGTAGGAAAGCACGCATAATTAGTTATAATGTTCCCTGTTAGGCACAGGTGTTATCTACGTATGTTTAGATAGAGAGGGCAGTAATCCGCCAAAAAATCGTGAGTCATAATTTACTATTTAATTTTTTTTTATGAAATTACACTTTGTCCAGCTGACATTACACTTCTGTTAAAGTCCCATAAAAAATAAAAAATGGTATTTAAACGTTTTGAACAGCGAGCCAAACAATTTTTTTTAGAATAACACATGCAGATTCTACTATAAATATTAGAAGTAAATTCTTAAAAGCAGTGATAGCCTAGTGTGTGACCCTCGGGCTGCCAAGTCATAGGTCTCCAGTTCGAACCCAAGACAAGCACCTCTGACATCGTGAGGAAACCAGCATGCCTGAGAGATATTTCTCGACGACATGTAAAGCCAAGTCATAGGCCTTGGGCGGCATAAAAACTCTGTCACCAGTTTACGCACTAACCACACGATATAGAAAGAAGACTATAAATCTACCATTACCTCCACACGTTTTCAGCTCAACAGCATCAATAACGTTAACAATCACATACCTGGGGGAGTGCACGCCCAAGGGACGTAGGAACCGATACGTGTTCGCTCAGAACGTGTCCAGTCTAGCCTCAGACTTCGTCGGCTTCGGTAAGGAATACAGATGTTTTGCATTTGATCTATTTGTCTGGGTCCACTTTTAAAGTTTATTTATTTATTTTTAAGTTGCAAGCATTGGTTGGGGATGTTGATAGAATTGAAGCTGTATTGTATTGGATTGATGAAAGTATTACTTTTACATCAGCGACTTGTAAATAGTATTGAGTTTTGAGGGTCTTAAATGGACGCTTTAGCAGAATCATACCTTTCTACGAATTTATTGTAATACCGGGTACACATTGGTGTAATGCATCGTGCAATGTAACACAAATGAGCCGTCCAGACTTATGCAATGCAACATGAAATGTAACCCAACCACAAGGCGAATTTGTTTTATGTTACGTTTTGCCTTTAAGTACCCAGGATAACGTAATTTATATTATTATCCTAATAAGACTCTGCTAAAGCGGCTAATTCAGGCCCCCTGATTAGTAAAGTAGCTCAGTGTTTAGCTTTTGTGGTTTTGTTCCCGAGTTGAAACACGCAGGGAAGTAGCACAAGGCTGGTCAGCACAAATGAAGTGTGAGCAAGTGAAGTGCTACTAACTTAGATTCAAGTCTTATTTTTAACACAAGTTTTGTTTTTACTTTAAATATGTTAGTTTATAAGGTATATGGGCCATTGTAGCCTGAAAAAAATGATTTTGCTATTATTTTATAGGTAAATACAAGTATTTCCAAGTGCCTAGAAAAAATAAATGTAATTGGAGAAACACAAAAATGAAGAAGAAACCTGTAACGTTTAATAGACGGAAATATTTTCACTATATTTTACTAATTACAGGTCTAGCTTACTTCATCCTGCCCCTGGACTTCAAGATTCCTACCCCACTGCTGATCTACAGACCTTGGAGAATGATGACGCTCATCATGTCAGTTCCACTTGGAGTAGGCTCTCTGTTGATGTGCTTGCTGCACGAGAGTCCCAAGTTCTTGGCTAACATGGGTGAGACGGACAAAGCATTGGAAGTCTTGGCGGCTAGGTATCGGATTAATAATGGAAAAGGCAGTGTTTATCCTGTAAGTATTTAGTTAGCTTATGTTGCTATGATATCACTACTTTACAGGGTGTAAAAGACCTTATCACGAAGCCGTCAACCAAGCATTCTGTACATCAAACTAAGTAACATTGCGCAAAAATTATTGCTGGGAAACGACTTTTTTTTTGGGGTGATAAATCATGTTTTGTGGTAGAACTCAATGTAACGCACTCTAAACATTGTTGTGCTGATGGATGGATTGAATAGTAAGGGGGTCGGGGAGGTGTTTAAAGAAAAAATCTTACATTGAATTAAAAAAAAAAGTTGGAGTTTTGACCCCCAATATTTCCGTAACTAGAAGGTTCTCAGGTATGGTGTAGAACAAAAAAAATATCGCAATGACAAGGAAAATAAGTGCCTTTTGATTTCGTTAAGAGGTGTTTTACACCCTTTGTCAATCTGATATCATCCAAATAATTATAAATATTTTACAAACAATAGTATTTAAGATCTTAAGATAAAATTATGTTTTAGGTCCAATTCCGTCGTTTTTATTATTTTCCTAGTACTCGGTTCATATCTATTGCCTAAAAGATGATTTCTATTATATATATATTTTATTTCTACCAAACGGCACGCATCGCATTGGATCGGAAAGGATACGAACGGATGCGGCGACAACCAATCGCGTCCAGCAGAATGTCGACGAATACGTTACGGTTGGCTCCATATTGTCGCTTGCGAACGTATCCGTTTCCGCGCCTAGTCAAATAGTTTAATTCTTACCGTGTTGACGTATTGTAATTTTTGTTTTGATCCGTTGGATACGAAGAAAGAAGAACGGAGCCGTTCGCGAGGCGCGGCATACTTTCAGCTTTCAGCCTCGATCGCGTGTCGCGGAAAACGCCCGCAGTCAGGTTAGTGTGCGTGGTTTGGTAATATAGACTTTAAACACAGTGTATACGATTAAATCCGTTCCGATCCTATGCGATGCGAGCCGTTTGGTGGAAATCATCCTTAAGTTCATTCTTACATAATTATGAAAGCGATTGCCTTAACAAAACTTATGCAGCACCATCTTACTGCGTTAAATTTCCATAAAGTATTTAATAATGAATGACATATCATTATTTCTACTTTTCCAGGTGAAGTCTTTAGTGAAAGTAGATAAACCTGACACCACCATATCTTTCTGGGACTCCGTGGTAAAACAAACAGTACCGATATTAAAACCACCACTACTCTGGAGGTCGTTTCAACTGTTTCTATTGTTTTCAATCTGCTGCGGTACGTAAGTATTTATGCTATTTTTATTAAGCAAGTCTAACACCTGGGTGATAGTTTATTTTCAGTAATATTTACATTATTTACATACTAACTCTATTAGAGAAATAAAAATATTTACAAGTATCAAAAAGGGTTACAGGGCGTCGAAAAATTCGTCCACATCGCTGTCAACAGGAATAGTGCCCAGAAGGCTGGCAGCATTGCCACGTTGGATGGCAATGCTGATTCTTTGGCCAAAAAATAGGCCCGCCCTCTGGTCACGTGAACAGTCGACCAACCGTTTGGCGATTTCTCGAAAAACTAGGTGGGCACTCGGACCCCATGGCCCTAGTGTTTCAACCCCAAACGGCTCAAACACATAATTACCAATTAAATTATTGTATTTGCGCCGTTTGAGGTTTTCAGCACCTGCAGCAGCCGCCCCAGCGCAGCACACTGTGCTAGGAAGATGGGATGGCGCAAGGGTGTCGACGCAAGTTGCGTCCCACACCAAAGGCCTACCCAACTTCCATGGTATTATGGTCATACCATCTGGTCTCTCGCCATCGACGCGTGCCAAGCCAGTGGGTACTAATACAGCTGGCACCCCGGCGGTGGCAAGAGCACGACGGATGAGATCATTAATGCTAGCGTGCTGTGCTATCCGACCTGCACTCTTACTGCAAGAAAGGCCATGGTGTCCGAGGCAGTCGACTGCTTCACCACGTTGACAGCGATGTGGAGCCCCACAAGGAGCGCCCAAACGCAAACATGTAGCGAGCCGGAAGGTTGTGTCACCTAACATAGTGCCTATATTAGGTGACGGTACCGCCTGAAGCCAGAGGCCCGACTCCCATTCACCCACAACCAGCAGGCGGGCACGCTCAGCAGTATTGGTAGACGTATTAATAAGTTTATTCCGTACCAACCTGCAGAGCGGCTCATCCCACTGTCTCTGGGAAAACGGGTTTTCGGGCCGATCCGTGTCCGGACAAGCCACTTTCCAGGCGTCCTCTGCGCCGGTCAAGCACGGCACTTCCGAGCTAACCAGGTAAGGAGTTAAAATTTTCCTGGTTAACTTTTCAGTGCTGTGGACAGAAGACGAACGCCGGTAAGCTAACACTAGAAATTTAAGCAAGTTGTTATTGGGTTTTCCCATCAGGATTTTAGCTGTGCAGCCCGGAGTCGTGATTTTTGTCCGCTTGATGGCATTAGGCTCCTACTGCATAGGACTTAAAAATAAAGAGGCATTTGAGAGACCTTTGAGTTTGTTTTGGCTGTTTCTTCCTAGTAATCAGGTACGAAACACCGGCCTTAGGTAGTTTAAAAAGCATCATTGAATTAAAAAATAAATATAATTTATTTAAACAGAAAATAAGGGTAATTTCTCAAAGTTAGGCTGTTGATAACGATGATAAAAGATGGCTATTAATAATCGTATACTAAGCAGCATCATTTTTCTTAATATTCCTGTCGTTCCGAGATCTTTTCATTAAGCAATAAACAAGATGGATTGAAGGGGACCAATCAAACAGGATACAAACTTTGTAGATTCCCAATTATTGGACAACCCCATTTTTATTCAACGAATAGTTATATTAAATTAATTAACGCTAATCAAATTGCTGCATCGCTGAATCCTACTTCAGAAACGAATATTAAATTCGCAATTTTCAACAGGTACCATTGACTTTTCAAATCTCTCTGACGGCAATTCAGAAGTCAGCAACTCAAGATTATACTTATACTAAGTACCGTTTAGACACTGCAAACAATTTATTCGCCCTTTTAGCATAATATCGATACAAAATTGTGAGTTAAAATGCTTTTTGTGTCTGTTTGAAGAGCAAACAATACAGAACTGAATTGAAATTAGCAACACGCTGTTGGCAATGAGATTTAACAGGCTGTAATAATTTTGTAGTATTGGGACGTTACTGTATTTCAAATCCTTTTGTATTGAATTTCGTGTTTAATTATACAGTGAGTACAATTAATTGTGCGAACGTGTTGCAATTGTATTGTATCGGTCATAAATAAATCTTGTATTTCGCAAGTAGGTTTTTACAAACACTTTTACGCGTCATTTTTTAAAACTAGATGGGGCCGGTGTCTCGTACATGACTACTCTGAGAAGAAACAGCCTAAACAAACTCAGAGGTTATAGTCTCTTTTGAAGTCCAGACCATAATCTTGCTCAATTCACATGAGGACTATGCAGATAAGTGTCTGAGATTGTCTTTTGAAGAAAGAACCACATAGATTTGACTGGACCTGTTCAGTCAGTGCAAGCATTTGTTTGTTATCGTGTAGCTCGACGAACAATACCAAAGAAAGTACATTTTTGGGTATGTCGCTTAATAGTACTCAAACTACTAGACAGTTGTGGGAAAAAAACAAAGAATAAAAATGTGCCACATTTTGTGTGTGGGTCACATTTTCAAATAAAATTAATAATAAGTACTTTTCAAAATTAAAAACTAATTTCTTTTTAGTATTAGCTACTGTAATTCAGGTCATGTCTGCCACATGCCGGACAAACTGTGGGACAAAATAGCAGGAAACTGGATGCCCTGAAACTGAGGCGGGGTCTCGGCAGGCCACGAAGAAGATGGCGGGACGAACTGGACAAATTCCGTCCGAACTGGAAGGAGGACGCGCGGGTTCGCGAGAAGTGGAAAGAGTGGAGGGAGGCCTTTGAGCAGGAGTGGAGGGAGGCCTTTGAGCAGGGGTGGAACAGAGCAGACTAAGCAAAAAAAAACAAAACTGTAATTCCTAATGTAATATCATCAGCTTTAGCTTAGCTAGCAAAACATCTGCGAGGACCAAACAATAATAATTATCAAATCCCATTTTCCTTTGACTAGTTGGACCTTAATTATTTTAATTTCAGCAACAACGTCTTCTTCATGTGGTTCCCGACGATGGTGAACTCTTTCTTCACAACTGTCTCAGAAGACACCAGTTTCTGTGAGAAGATCGTCGCTAACATCACTCCTGTTCAATTGAATGTAAGAAGAATAATACTACTAAATGTTATGAAGCGTGGGAATATGGAACCCTAATAGGTTTGAACAAAATTCACCAACACTTTCATAAAAAAATAATTTATTAAAAATAGGTCGCGGATTACTAAGGCCCGTCATAGGTTTTTTTCGACATATGGAGGTAGGCGCGTCAAGTACTGCCCTGGCTTGCGCGTAGCTGTATGGACGCTGGAGCCGAGGAGCAGGATGCAGGACCCGCAGGGTAGGTGGTAGCGTGCCGGATGCCCGATGCCCGTAGAGGCGTCGTTGGATGCCGGATGCCGGTGGAACCGACTCGTCAGCTGCGAGTGTCGGCACCAGGTGACGCAGCAACGGCACACACGGGTTAAACCCGGTGGAAGAAAATCCCGAACTTTGGTCCCTGGAATTTATGTCCAGTGGTAAGCGTAGGGTTCTCTGCTTATCCTTTCCTGACGGTGACCACAGCAGCGTAAGCGCAAGCGTAGGGATGGGTACTATTGCGCTTAGGGCGTATGTGTGTAGAGGTCACCTTCAGAAGCGGAGTTTACAGAGAAAAAAAGAAAAGAGAAAAAAAAGGTGTGAAGCACTTTTAAATTAATATTTACACATACCTACATAAAACATTGATGTAGCAATTAAGGTTTGAGTACAATAGTTGAAATGGTAGCTAAAATGATGTCTATGAAAAAGATGATGAAATAATTTTGCACATCATTGACCTTGACATGACATTTAGAAACAAGCACTGCGTGAATTTGTCAACACTTAGCCACTTACCCGATATGGGGAATTACACACTGAAGTTATGGTTCCTTTATAGAACTTTTCAAAAAAAGTAAAATTATTAAAAAAGTTTTGGAAATTATCAGTAGTCCAATCAAAGTCTAATTCGCGAGGCTGCGCATATGCGTCTAATATGTGTGTAGACTGACCGCGTGTAGATGACCACTGGCCTCTGCAGGTATGCGAGCGTGGTCGACGCTCGCGGCGCGCGTTGAATGATGGAGTGGGAAAAAAACTGGTTTTAAGAACGCGAGCGAGTGAGACAAAAGTACAGGCGCGATCAGGTGATTTGGTCGGCTGGTAAACGATATTAAAATGACTTCTGTTTTATTTGTTTACGTTTTATCAATTATGAACTAACAACGTTACAGTTATAAATGCGAAACTTTGTGAGATGGATGTACCGTGTCGACCAAACGTCCAGTGGCAATCTCACAAAGCAATAGCTTGACGTTAAGTTTGACTTACGACCTTCTACTATCAAGAAAATAGACATTGTCGTCTACAAGTAATTGTAGTTCAAAATTTCAACACGCAATCATAAGTCAAGATAGCCTAGCGGTTAGGCGCGTGCAGATCTATGAACGAATCAGTAAGCCGTGTGTTCAAATCTCACATTGTTACTTTTAGACTTTTTGTAAGTTTTTACCAGTTTTTATACTCAATTGGAAGTAATGGAACAGAAACATTACCTATATACTTCTATCTTGTTCGCTTTGTTCACACATTCCGTGAAGTTGAAAGGTAGATCATAGAAAAATAAGTAAGGAGTTTAGATTTATGTGAGGTAGACATAAGATTTATGAATATTTAACTTGACCGGAATGAATGTTTTCGTTTGGTTGAAGTTGTTGGTTAGTGACGTGTGGTTTAATAGATAGCGGTATTGTTGTTGCAAAATGCAGGCAAATATTAATATTGAGGCAAGGGCGACTATTTAACGCGCTGCTTATATGTGGTCTTAATAGAACACAAATATCTGAAGAAACCGGACTTTGTGAGTACTTTATTTATGAATAATTGTAACTTAAACTTTTATTAGAAATTATTATCTAATATTATTGTTAATTTATTCAGTGACAGGACTAATTAATTGTTTTTTATTGTAACTTAAACTTTTATTAGAAATTCAAACCTAATGTTATTGTTAATTTCTTTGGTGACCTAAGGATTAATTAATTGTTTTTTAAATACATCATGAGGCCTAAAAGATAAATAATTAGTGTTTATTTATAAATGCAGAGTGAATGATCACTTTAGTATTTTGTTCTACAGGTGCCTAACAATACTTTTTTTTGTTCTAGAGGAATATTGTAAGTCGTTGGATAAAAAAGTATGAGGAAGAAAAAAAAAGTATGCTAGTCGACAGCGAAGTGGAAGGCCGTCGCTTGTTAGCGAAGCGCAGTGACGCCATAATAATATAGTAGGCCAGTATGAAACAAATGGTTTCTCTCCTACGAGACACTTTGCGGAATTATTTGAATTGTTAACAACACATTGCATCGCGGTGTGGGAAAATTTAAGAGGAAGGAACCGGAATATATCAAAATATTGTAGGGTCCAGGCGCAAACGTCTACTTGACTGCATCGAAAATAATGGGAGTTATACAAAATTTTAATCCTAGTTTTTTAATTTGAATAAGACGTGTAACAAAATATTATTTAGTTGTTAATGTTGAGTTGTTTACTTATCCGTAGTAATGATCTTAAATTGAGGTTTAGTTTCAATCTTCTTTTCTTCAAGAAAATGAACACTTAAACTATAACATCAATGCGAGTTACATTTATTATGACGTCACATAAAAAAAATATATTCATAAAGTAGTAGGTAGTATACTTGTATTAGTTTTCAATAAACTCTGCTAAATACCGATACCTATTAATAAATGGGCATCAACAATTTTATTTATGAGATTAGAACATCCTTTCCTTGTTATGTTATTGTGAAGAGTAAGTGGGTATACAATAAAAAATCGAACGATTACAAGAGAACTTCTTGTAACTAGGTAGGAATGTGACGTCAAAGTTCTCATTAAAGTTTTTTTTTTATAATTTTATAAATAAATAAAACGAATAAACATTTTTGTTATCATTTAACACGACTTTTTTGTTTGCACCTTCCAACACCGAAAAGATAATAAACAATCACTTAAATGGTTAAATAATAAAACGATGGGTTTTTAATTAATATTTAACTTCTTAAAAAAAAAACAAAACACCTAACAAATTTTTGCATAAAAATATAAATATGGTTACAAAGAAACAAAAGACCCACACATTGGTAACGGGATTCGAACTCGGACCTCGTTAATCGTGAAGCCACTGTGTTCAGAACCATGTTAGTTTAGAAACCGTTCACCAAGAGTTCAAAATGCAAAAAAAAAAGTTGTACATTTGCAGAACTAGATGGCGTTGTCGGCGAATTAGAAGTCGCAATTAAGGTTGTCACGCTATTTGGTTAGGTAAAGGTACATAGAGTTCAGTTTCAGTTCAAAAATTATTATACAGTGCAAAAAGTATTAAGTTCAAAAGGTTGTATTCAGTTCAAAGTTCAAAGTAAAAAGGTCATAAAGTACAGTGCTTGTGTTATTTGAAGAAGTGTACCATCCTCCGAGACCTCCGGATCCCAACATTGGTCCTTCGAGCCGGATGGTCGGATCTCTGGACAGTTTTTGTCTTCTCCGTCCCGTGTACTTGCAGTGGATTGCTGCAGCAAGGTACACGGTCCTCCCTCCTCCACCGCACTAGCGGCGGTGAGCTGAATCAGCTGTGGAGGACTAGTTGTTGGAGTCGCCACAGAGGGCGTCACTAGCGGCGGCAGCTCCACACAGCATTGGTTTGGTGGTGAGGAGAGTCAGCAGCAGCGGACAGTGGCCACAGAGGGCGCCACTCCCAGATCAACACTTCAAGACGATGACGCAGGTGCAGCCATCACTCGACGTCACAGGTGACGTCACGCGCAGTTCAGACAGTGGCTACCAGACGGCGCCACTGGCAGGTTGAAAACGGTATATGTGTGAAGTGCAGTTTTGTGAGTACATTCTTTTATTTTATTTTTCTTGTCCACGAATTGGACAAACAGGTCGAGTCAAACAATTTTGAAATCTATAGAAATAGTGACGAAGTTTCGACTTTGAAAATAACTTCGTTATCTTGGACTTTAAAAATAAGTTAATTAATTAATTGTTACATTTTAAATTTAATTTTAATAGTTTAATTTTCGAAAACTTTCGTTAATTACCAATTTGTGTGCATGTTAGAATATTAAGACTTGTAATAATGGAAGGTTTCATTAACGTGTTAAAAGATCAACAGAATGTTATCACAAAGGGATTAACAAATTTTAAAAAATCTGGTAAAGACAGATTAACGATAGAATATATAGAAACTAGGCAAGAACTATTAGAAAAAGATTGGGCATTGTTTAAAGAAATTACCACTAAATTATATGAACGTTACAAAGCAGAAGATATAGTGCAAAATGTGGTTGATATCTATGATACTACAGAGGACATTTATGTTACTTATAAATGTTTAATGAAAACAACTCTTAATAAAAAACGGTTAGTCAGGGATTCTGTACATCAAGCAGATAATGCTCCAACTATTGTTAAATCAAGTACAAGTTCTTCCATTAAGTTGCCCAAGATCACAATTCCTAATTTTTCTGGAAAATACAGTGAATGGACAGCCTTCCACGATCTTTTTAAGTCGCTTGTGCACAATAACGCATCTTTAGATAATTTGCAAAAACTGCACTATCTTAAGAGTCATCTTACTGGTGAAGCCGAACAGTTAATTAGGTATACACCAATCACAGATGCCAACTACAGTGAATGTTGGTTTCAGTTGGAAAAGCGTTATGCTAATAAAAGGTATTTAGTCAATTGTATTTTGAAAAGGTTGTTCAGCTTGAAGCGATTAAATGTAGAATCAGCTGGCGCATTAAAAGAGCTGTTAGATAACACCAGTGACTGCCTTAACGCGCTAACAAATTTAAACATCAATGTGAGCACATGGGATGTTATCATCATCCACATGGTAACATTTAAATTAGATCATGAAACGCGAAAACAATGGGAGTTAAGCAGTTCTAACGATTTAAACAACGAGTTGCCCACCTTTCAGGAACTTAAATTATTTCTTGAAAGTCGTTTTCACGCATTAGAATGTATAGAGCCGAGAAAAACCGGGGCTCACCAGGCTAGTAATAGTCCACAGGTTCATAGTTCGAAAGCAATGCTGGCCACAAAGCCGTCCAACATGCTTTGCGAATTCTGTTCTGAAGCTCACAAACTTTGTTTTTGTAAAAAGTTTGCAAAACAAGCACTTGAAGCTAGACGTGATTTTGTACGTAAAAATACAATATGCTTTAACTGTTTAGGCAGTAACCACACAGTTTATAACTGTAAAAAGGACACCAGGTGTAGAGTTTGCCAAAAGCGCCATCATTCGTTGTTACATATAAACAGTGGGTCGGCAAATGAAGACCAAGACCCTGAAGTAAAGCTAACTTCTGATAGTGCCAGTCCTTCCACTAGTGCTAACCAGATAGTTTCTTGCTTGTCAACAGGGAAGGTACCCAAACCCAGACAAGTTTTATTAGCCACTGCGCTGATAAAAGCTGAGTCAAAGACGGGTGGATACCAAATAGTTCGAGCCTTACTGGATCAAGGTTCACAGGCTTGTTTCATTACAGAAGCAGCAGTTCAATTTCTTAACCTGAAAAAGATTCCTATTCAAGGGTTTGTTTTAGGATTAGGAGACAATAGGTCAACCATGACAAAGTACATGGTACAAATAAAGATCAAGTCTCGCGTTGATTTAAGTTTTAATTACACGTTTAATGCTTACGTTTTATGCAAGATCACCTCTTACTTACCAGAGCGAAGCTTAAGCACGGATGCTTTCAACTGGTTAGAGGTCAACAATCTGTGTTTAGCAGATCCAGATTTCAACACACCCAACAAAATCGATATTTTGTTAGGTGCTGATGTTTATAGCTGCATTATTAAGGAAGGTTTAGTTAAGAGTCCTTCTGGTAGTCTTGCAGCACAGAACACTAGCTTAGGTTGGGTACTGTCAGGTGTAGTGGGTCCTGAAAGTAATAGTTCAAATAAAATTAACGTAATGCATTGCCAGGTGCAAGTTGATGATATTTTAAAGAAATTTTGGGAAATTGAAGAGCAAATTAGTACC
This sequence comes from Xestia xanthographa, assembly GCA_905147715.2. Taxonomy (NCBI): domain Eukaryota; kingdom Metazoa; phylum Arthropoda; class Insecta; order Lepidoptera; family Noctuidae; genus Xestia; species Xestia xanthographa. Next base: position 2,658,070 of record LR990657.1, on the reverse strand, counting down.
AAACGGATATTTACACCAGAGGAAAAGAAATGCGAAGAATTTTATAGTGAGACTACTAAGAGAGACAGCGGTGGTAGATATGTAGTCAGGTTACCTTTCCGAGACGAAGATCCTCTCTGCAAGTCTGGAAATTCACGTGACATAGCTAAATCGAGATTTCAAGCTTTAGAGAGAAGATTAGCAAAGAACAATGAGTTAAAAGAAAAATACACAGAAGTAATAAATGAATATTTACAGTTAGGTCATATGAGGCACGTGAAGAAAGATGATAGCAAAAGGGAAGAAGCAGTATATCTACCGCATCACGCAGTCATTAGGGATGACAAGACCACCACTAAAGTTCGTGTTGTTTTCAACGCCTCTCAAAAGAACACCAAAGGAGTGTCACTAAATGATACGCTCATGGTTGGTCCAACACTGCAGGCTGATTTACGTCACACGGTTTTAAAATGGAGAATACATGCTATAGGACTTGTAGCGGACATAGTAAAAATGTATCGTCAAGTGAAGGTAGCTGAAGAAGATGCAATGTTCCAAAGAATACTGTGGCGTGACAGTCCGGACAAAGAGATATAAGATTACGAGCTTGTGACTGTGACTTTTGGAACAGCGTCTGCACCGTACCAAGCAATCAAAACTTTGCGTCAGATCGCTGTTGATGAAGGCGAAAACTACCGACTAGCTGCAGATAAGGTTTTAAATTGTTTCTACGTGGACGATTTTATGACAGGATGCAATAATGCAGAAGAAGGCATTGAAATATATAAGCAAATGATAGCATTATTAGGAAAAGGTGGATTTGTATTACAAAAATGGAATAGTAACAGTCAAGAATTACTTAAGAGAATAGAAACAATTGAAAAGAATGATGTTACAGAACAACGAGATCAAACAAGAACAAATGGAAACAAGGACAAAACAATAGGCCAAATAGATATTAAACAGAACAAGGACTTAGAGATCAAATTAGATAGTACAATAAAAATTTTGGGACTTACCTGGAACCGCAACGAAGATACCTTCCAGTACTCGGTGAATCTTCCGCCGTTGACAACTGCACCTGTAACTAAAAGGACAATTATATCAGACATAGCCCGATTGTTCGACCCACTAGGTTGGTTAGCTCCTAGTGTGGTTTTAGCAAAAATATTCATCCAAAAATTATGGCTTGCAGGTGTTAGTTGGGATGAAGAACTAAACACTGAATTAATAAAGGAATGGAGTACTTACCGTGAAGAGTTGTCACTACTTAGCAGAGTTCGGATACCTCGTTGGCTTGGAATTAAGTCGCACGATGATCTTGAGCTGCATGGCTTCAGTGACGCCTCTAAAACCGCATACTCAGCCGTAATTTACTTGCGGATAGTAGATATTGAAGGCAACGTTCATATTTCGTTGTTGGTTGCAAAAACCAGAGTAGCCCCCATCAAGCAAATTAGTATACCTCGTTTAGAGTTGTGTGGAGCAGTTCTGTTGTCAAATCTTCTAATAGAAACAGCAGATGTCCTGAATATTTCTAAGGATAGAATCAAGGCCTGGACAGATTCCACTGTCGTGTTGGCTTGGCTTAACAGCCATCCAAGCAGATGGAAGACATTTGTGGCAAATCGCACCTCGGAGATTTTGACCACTATGAAGGCATCTCAATGGTTTCATGTGAAAACCAAGGATAACCCAGCAGACTGCGCCTCACGAGGTATTTTACCTAGTGCATTTGTAGAAAATAATTTATGGTTTTCTGGACCACCATTTCTAATTCAGAGAACAATAGTTTATAAAAGGCCAAATGATTTGAATATCGACTTAGAAGAAACAACAAAAACACACATTGCTACAGTGCCCGAGCCTTCAATGTTTGAGCGATATTCGTCATTACAAAAATTAGTTAGGGTAATCGCATATTGCAGACGTTTTTTAAAGAATAACACCTTTAAACGTAGTTATTTACAAAAATTAGAGCTAGAAGCAGCTTTAGAATGTTGTATAAGACAAACGCAAAAAAATATATTATTTACAGTAGAATATCTTCAATTACAGGACAATGGTTATTTACAACTAAAATCTAGCAAACTGAAGTCACTTTGTCCCTTTCTTGACACAAAGGGTATCGTGAGAGCTCGAGGACGACTTGCAAAGTCTGAACTAGACGAAGATTCGAAACACCCGATAGTCTTACCACATTCCAGCCATCTGACTCATCTTATAGTAGCAGATGCGCATGAGAAAACATTGCATGGTGGTCCTCAGTTGCTGTCAAACTTTTTAAGATCAGCCTATTGGATAATAGGTGCTAGATCTCTAATCCAACAACATGTTCGCAAATGTGTTATTTGTGCAAAACAGAGGGCTAGCGTTAGAAATCAACTGATGGGTGATCTTCCATCAGTCCGATGTAGGCCAGCAAGACCATTTTTACATAGTGGAGTCGATTATGCTGGACCCATAAACCTAAGAACGACAAAGGGCCGTGGTCATCGTTCATACAAAGGCTATATATGCCTTTTCGTTTGTATGTCCACACGCGCTCTTCACTTAGAGGTAGTCAGCGATATGAGTACACAAGCGTTTTTAGCTGCCTTTCGGCGATTTGTGTCGAGACGAGGTCACTGCGCTAAATTGTGGAGAGATAATGGCACTAATTTTGTAGGTGCCTCCAGAGAGTTACAACAGTTGGCTTCTATACAGCCAGCAATAGCAGAACACCTGGAAGCAAACAATACAGAGTGGCATTTTATACCGCCTCATGCTCCCAATTTCGGTGGTCTTTGGGAAGCAGGTGTAAAATCCACCAAGTTTCACCTTAAAAGGGTAATCGGTGACTCTACACTTACGTACGAGGAAATGTCTACACTCCTCAATCAAGTGGAAGCATGCTTAAATTCGCGACCGATGAGCGTTATTAACTTTGCTGATCCTGGTGAACCCCTGCCGTTAACCCCTGGACATTTTCTGATTGGCGAGCCGATAGTTTATGTGCCAGATAAAAATTATGAAAGTTCAAATGTTAGTTATTTGTCAAGGTGGCAATTTATTCAAAGGATGCTTCAATCATTTTGGAAGCGCTGGTCCCAAGAATATTTGTCCAATCTTATGAACCGGTACAAATGGTCTTCTAAAATTCCTGAGCCAAAAATTGGTGATATTGTTTTAGTTAAAGAAGACGATTTGCCGCCAAGTCGTTGGTTGTTAGGTCGTGTAATAGAGACGCATCCCGGTGCTGATAATATCACCCGTGTAGTCACATTACGCACTAAATCTTCTACTATTAAGAGGCCAGCATCCAAACTTTGCATTTTACCAATTGCAGATAGCTGAATTTATGTTTATTTTTAGCCAAATAAGTAGTTTTAGTTTGAATATGTTTCAGTTTTTTTTTAATTAAATATCATTGGTTAAAAGAGAATAATTTATTAATTTAAGTTGTAGTTCATGAAGGACATTCCTTCAATAATGTCCTTGGTGGGCGGTATGTTCAGAACCATGTTAGTTTAGAAACCGTTCACCAAGAGTTCAAAATGTAAAGTTGTACATTTGCAGAACTAGATGGCGTTGTCGGCGAATTAGAAGTCGCAGTTAAGGTTGTCACGCTATTTGGTTAGGTAAAGGTACATAGAGTTCAGTTTCAGTTCAAAAATTATTATACAGTGCAAAAAGTATTAAGTTCAAAAGGTTGTATTCAGTTCAAAGTTCAAAGTAAAAAGGTCATAAAGTACAGTGCTTGTGTTATTTGAAGAAGTGTACCATCCTCCGAGACCTCCGGATCCCAACACACTGCTTTACCCAAACAGTTATCAACACTTATTGTGTGAATTTTAGCTATTCTATGGTAAGAACAGGTCGCCACACAAATAAGAGTGTTTGCTGCGTGTATAACCAAAAGAGATGGAAATATATTTTTTTGTTATGTGGAGTGCGACGTGACGACCTGCGACAGTGGGCGAATTCTGGTGTGCGTACTGTATTGAGACCACTTACACATACAGACGCACGGTCGCTCGACCGTGCGTACAGCAATACAATCCTTAGCGTGCCTCTGCACTTATCAACGCTTACTGTATGTTTGTTTGTTACTTTTCCACGCAAAAACTTCTGAACGGATTTCAATGAAATTTAAACACAAGTTTATATACCTACCTGGATTAATCACATCGGTAACTTTTTATCCCGGTAGTAAGATCCCATGGGTCAATTATCAAACTTCACGCGGGCGAAGTCACTGGCAGAAGCTAGTCTATACTAGCTGGCTGCTGCTAGCTGCTGGCTATCTATACTAATATTATAAAGAGGTAACATTTGTTTGTAAGTTTGTATGTAGGGGGTAATCTCCGGAAGTAATGAACCAATTTTTAAAATTGTTTCACTGGTAGAAAGCTACATTATTCGTGAGTGCTATAGGCTATATTTTATTCCCGTACTCCCACGGGAACGGGACGTCAGCTAGTATTAAATATTGTTCTATACTTGGAATATAATACTATACTTGGAAGTTATTTTGCAAGTTTTTCTTAATATTTTCCTCAATTCCTTTCTGTCTGGCTTGTCAATACCAGGAATTGCACCTTTTGATTTCGGATCCATTACCGCAATATTTATTTTGGGATAATCTAGAAAGATGTCCATTTAATTTAACTGTTACCTTAGCACAAGATATAGCTTGTTCAAAACCAAACCATTTATTTCAATAAGGCCATTATAATGCATTTTCGAAAGGTAAAATTTACAAGGAAGTAGAAATGATTTTTGTCGCAAATGGCACAAATATTTGAGCATTTGTGTGTGCAATTTTAAACATATATTTTTTCACTTTTATATTCTGTGTGGCATAGTTTCCATAATGTACCTTGGCTAATCATTTGCAACGTTATACAAATACGTTGCAAATGTTTTGAAGCCAAGGCCTTGTTATTAATTTCCCATCTCGCAATGAAGCCTCAATGAGGCCGCAAAAAGCTGATTATGTTTAGGCTCGCTGTTAATATTTCAATGAACATTTCCAGGACACCTGCATAGACACAGACCCGACGAATACCATCTACGCCGGCTTAGTCTTTAGCCTCATCTTCACATTTATCAACACTGTCACCATTATCGTCGCCAACTGGAGGAAGACGCTCATGATATGTACCTTCATCATCTCTGGAGCATGCTGCATCTTGGTGGATATCGTGCGCCAGCCTGCTGCTAGTATGGTGATCTTTATTGCCATCCAGCTCACCGGCGTCTGTATTGGGACTGTTGGATCTTATTATGTTGATCTGTTTCCTACGTCTTGTAGGTAAGTGCAAAAATTTATCTGTACAGTTACACGTTATACAATTTCAGTTACTTAGGTGACGCTTAACTCCACTTAGCTCTCTGTATTTTTGAATGGTAATAATCAGTTTGGCCAACTTTTAACCTTTTGACCGGAAGCATTAACGCACACGCGTGCCCTTCATGACAAGCCACAATATCACCTACAATTTTTTTTAATTTTTGTTGTTTGTCGTACAGGGCACGCGTTTGCTTGTCACGTATATGTGTCTGTAGCGGTCACCACCGCATACGAATAACTGCATCAATTAGAGGGACATCGCAGGTGCGCTATCAGAAAAACAAAGTTCTCATGTGCCTTTAGAGACCCATATCCTATACAAACGGAATCACAACAATGTTATTTATGACGACAGAAAAGACAGAAGTTATTCACTAAGAAATATAGAATCTATGATTCATAGTACTGTTCAAAGTGTTCAAAACCTCACTTGTAAAAGAGCTGATTGCCGCAGAAACAATTGCACATTAATATTAGCATTATATGGTCTCTAAAGATGAACACTCGCTTCATATCACATAGACAAAAAAGTAATTAATTAATTTATGTGGTAGAAGTGCCAAAGAAAAACCATTTCATTGCAGATTTATCTTGCCATAAGTTGTAAGCGTCAGTTTTGGGATAGCTCAAGACTAAGATAAGGGCACTACTTGGTAACTTGCCAACCTATCAAAATTACTTAAAAATAGAACTTACAATTTACAAAACTTTTATCTGACTTGAGAAGTGTCTGGGAACTGTTTTGTTATCTTTTTGCTGGTCAAGGATTTAAGTTGTCTGCCTGAGATTGTTGAATGTAATAAGCTCATTTGAAACTATTTCATGATTTCTCTTCGTCAAACCTTTTCTTATTTGTTGATGAGTCAATTAGTTCAGGCGACGAATTTAGAAGGATGAATGGTTACTATTAGATGAAAATAGAAGATTATTAAGTACGCATTGTCATTGGATAGGCTATGAGTTTTATTATTATTTATTTATTGAACCTCGCACTACACTGTTAGGTCTCCAACAGCAATTACACCAACTTACATTTTCATCTGCAGCTTTCCATCCATAGATTCGGCTTATTCCACAAATCCCCCCTAAGAGAATCCCCCTCAGGGGGGAAAACTGGAGTTTAATGTAAAAATAATTCACAAAGTCCCCTTTTCATCGTGGATATCGAAATAATGCTCGTTTACGCAACGACGGTCCACCACTCCTCTATAGCTCCATTCAATGATACTGTTATACTCACAACTCCTTTTTTGTCCATCAGAGGTTTAGCTACCGGTATCGGCATGATGTTCGCGAGGTTTGTGTGTCTCAGCGGAGTCAACATCGTCGGTGCAACCGTAACTAATTACTGCCGAGTCACTTTCTACTGCTGGGGCGTGTTTGTGTTCAGTAAGTATCACTCCTGTTCATATGTATATAGTACTTTTTTGTAAAACTGTATTTTTAACGTACAGATACTATAGTCATGTCACTATGGTCAATCATAGCGAGTGGGCGGCTTTGCTGCGGCAGTATCCTACGGAAATATAACTTAAATATCTACAGACTCTTAACCCTGGAATTGGAGTTCCCTGTCTCGGTCTTCCCAAGTTCATATGACCCCAATCTATTTAAGTCGCGAGTTAATAGGCTTTTTTAGGTTAGCTCGTTCCATCGTCAACCTCATCTCTGTTCTCAGAACTAGATTGAGGTCAACAGTAGGCCAGTTCCATATTACGTATTTAAAAAAAAAGGAGCATTCTTTGGGGACTGCCGATAGAAGTGAAAACAAAAAGTGCACAGGCCCCGCCCCAGTCATAGCACTGGTTATGCCCTGCGCATGCCTATGTTGTACTACGCCGTAGCGGATGCTACGAGTGCTACGAACGGCTACGAAGCGTGACCGCACGTTACGTTACGTGACGATGAGTTCAATGTTTTTCCTTCACCCAAAAAGTGCTCAACGTGCCTAAAGAAGTTTTCACTTCAAAAAACACTTATTATTGTAACTAGTTTTCCTATTTCGCAACAGAATTTTTATAGCATCCACAACAAACGGACAGATTACCACTAATCAATAATTCTTTATTAATATAACACTACATAATACGTGAAAGAAATGCTTTAATCTTGAATCATACCATTATTCCTTGACGCGTACAAAAGATAGGAGATGAAAATAGATCTTAATTCCATTTTTCTATTACAGGTGGGATATTAGCAGCTTTATTACTTCCATCGGAGGCTAAGGTAGAATCGCCAGACAAGAAATAGGTAGTGAAAGTAAATTATTTTCTAGATAAAGTATTTTTTTATTAAACAATGTTAAAACACAGAAAATTGTTGTTTAATTTATTTTTTGCTAATTTTATTTACTATCCTTTGAAACATCAATCTGAGATCATGAGATTATTATTGTTGATTTGTATTACTTATTAATTTTTTGCAAAGTAAAAAGTTTGTCTGTATAAGATTTTTTATCTGTTTTTAAGTTTATTTACCCCGATTTTTTTTTTTGCAAATTGAGCTAATCCCAATTCTATTTAATGTGGTAAGCAGAAGCGTAATATTTTATTGTAAGTTCAGTCAGTCAGTTTGTTTTTTAGGGTTCCGTACCCAAAGGGTAAAAACGGGACCTTATTACTAAGACTCCACTGTCCGTCTGTCTGAACGTCTGTCTGTCCATCTGTCTGTCTGTCACCAGGCTGTATCTCACGAAGCGTGATAGCTAGACAGTTGAAATTTTCACAAATGATGTAAATTTTCGTTGCCGCTATAACAACAAATACTAAAAACAGAACAAAATAAATATTTAAGTGGGACCATACAAAAAGTAGCGGTGGCCCAGTGGTGGCGGCCCTGACTTACGAACAGTATGTCGTGGGTACGAACAGTATGTCGTGGGTTCGAACCCAGACAGGCGCATTACTTTGTGTAATTTATTTTATCACCACTGCTCTCAAAACGGTGAAGGCAAACATCGTGAGGAAACCGGCATGTCCTAGAACCAAAAAATTCGAAGACATGTGACATCTACCAATCTGCACTGGGCCCGCGTGGTGGATTATAGCCCATTCCCTCTCATAGAGAGGAGGCCTGTGTCCCAGCAGTGGGAACATTAATAGGCTGATGATGATGATACAAAAAACGTGTTTTTTTTTTAAATAATGGTACGGAACCCTTCATGCGCGAGTCCGACTCGCACTTGGTCGGTTTTACCCGTTAGTATTTTAAAACACTCGAGCCTACAATAACCTTAAAATGTTGTCAAGATTCTGTGTGATGTGTCAATGAACCTTACCTTCAGCGGTTACGCGGATACTACCCTTTTACATCCTTTAAACATATTTTAAATAGGTCACGTTATACAAAGGTGCCCACATTTCCCTAGCCACCCTTTTAGGAGCCGTCAAATTTTAATATAACTGCAAAAATGTTCCGGAGAGAACTTATCTTGAAAACGTTATGGCTGAAATTCAGGTAAGATATTGAAATTGAATTTAGTTCAAGAACTTTTGAAGTTATGAATGTAATTGTGGAGTTAGTGAAAAAGTTTTGGACATAATGTGTGCCAAAAGGAGAGAGGGCATTTAGAAGGAAACTTAAACTATTTTTTATTTCAATTAGTTTTCACGGTCGTTTAAGGTCAAATGAAAATAATCTGTATTAGTTCTAGAACAGGGTCGTGATCAGAAACTTAAGAATTCAAACATTATTGGCTCGTACATGCTCCCGAGGGAAAAAATATGTACGCACTCAGATTACCAAACTTGAGTTACAAGTTAAATCGTTTAAAATAAATGTTACTACGCAATCAAAACAATAAGCAAGAAATAATAATTCTTAATTAATTATAGTCTAAATCTTGTTCCAATTGCTGGTAGCGGTGGCCGGTAGTTCTCCGAATTTCCACCTCGTACTTTGGCGTAGGCAGAAATCTCCTTTAGTTCTATATCTTCTGTTCTTTCTTGAATCCTGTTCGCGTTGGCTGCAGTATGGCTCTGCGTGCGTGTGTGTGTGCGGCGTGAAGATATCTTCTTATTCGCCAAACTATTATAGCGGCGACGATTCCTCCCACGAGCAAAGAGCTAATAGCGTAGTTACCGATGTCGTGGACACTAAGGCCGTTAGGTAGGCTCTCTCTTACCTTTTGTGCGGTTATCTGGCCATCTAATAATTTGTGGTCATTAGATAAGTTTAATTTCGGTAGCACAATCTTTGTGTTTTTGGAGGTATTCCACATTTAATTGGTGAGTCAATAGTAGGTACCTCCAAGGTTATTCCAATGTTGGTACTACTACTAAAAACGTTATGTGAATAAATCGTATTATCTTTGTGCTGAAGTATGCAGTCCTGACCTAGGGCACAGATAATATAATACTTCCTAGGGCAAGGAGCCCTGCTTTTGTTATAGCGGTGGTTGTAATTCGATTTTCGCAGACAATGAGAATCGTGCACTCATTGATGCAGTTATACAGCCATATGTTTGGTCGCTGTAATTTTATCCATTGGTCAGCGCATTGTTGTGATATCCAATCACATGTAATGTTATTTACATTTTGAATAAGTATTTTGGCTTCGCAGGATGCTGTGGCTCCATGCAGGTTGTTGATAGTTGTAGAGGCGTGGCAGATATGACTGTCCGCCGTCATTGTGGTACACTGCTGAAGATCAACCTCTTCCATCTGTATGTAGGTACTCTTTTCGAAGTTGACTCCAATATATTGTGTTGCTGTCTGTATCACTTGACATTGTTCAGCCGTTTCCCATCTAGGAATAGCTATGTTGCGATGTATCGCAACATAGCTATTCCTAGATGGGAACGATGGGGATGATGGGGACGAGTATACACTGTAGTGTATACTCGTCATCGCTTAGTAACGGGATATGTAATTCGAAGAGTAAGTACTGTTCGGTGAGTCGGGCTTTAACATAAATTCGACCCATTGCTGTGTTTGATAGGTAATGTTAATATTTTCGGTATGATACCGGCAATGTAATTGAGTTGTTCAGATAGCTGCTCCGGTGTGAATAATTTCATATCGAGATGGCCTCTGTAGATATCTGTCAATGCACTTAAGAGCATTTCTTGGTTTCTCCTCAGTACTGAGATAAGTAAACTAGCTGTTAATGCGCCAGCATTGACATCATTCATTGTTTTCATTCGTTGAAATCTGTTTTCTATCACAGCCTTATATTTCGTTTCGTTCATGAATTGCTGAATTACTTCGAGTTGCGTCTTTACAAAGTCTTTATTTTTCTTGATGACGTTGTTTTCTGCCTCGATAATCAGTGTCTAATTTCGAATCAGCTGTAGTAAGTATTGTTCGTTTGTTTTAATTTTTTCTATGTCCTGAGCGTATTTTTCTGCGAAATCGCTGTCAAGGACACCAAACAGGGCTCGTGCAAGATTTCCTACGCCGTTGACGTAGCCACGTCGCCTCCCCTGCTGATGTTGAGATCGCAACAATATGTTATACTCGTTCAGCTGGTTCATTTCGAACTTGAGTTGTTGTGACGTAGAGTGACATGATTCGTTAGGCATCGTGTCGCATAGTCGGCGTAAATGGTTAACGAACTCCTCTACCTTTGTCGTACTTTGCCAGAATGTTGTCAGGTTATAGTATACCAGAAGTTTCCATTCATCGTGGATGAGTTGGATGTTGCCGACGGGGTCAAAGTACACTGGTTGGTTTTCAGCTAACCGAGTTATTTTAAAATGTTGCAGGGGTGCTGCTAGTCCACATAATAGCGTTGTAAATGCTACTAGTAACATCATAAGCAGGCTGTTTACCCCTTTTCGACTTTTATTAGTGCCTTTCTTTGGCGCGTCATGGTCCGTTTCTGGACTCACTTCTTGTGTTTCTTCGCTTCCGCGTACCTCGTTTATAGGTAGCGGGGCGAGTTTGGTTATGGGTCTTTTAAGTACCCCATTTTGTGTCTTAAGCGTGACTACTCGTATTAAGTTGTCGCTGCCTGGGTGCAGTTCTATTACTCGTCCCATAGCCCATCTGCTTGAGGGTAGATTATTTTCCTTGACGAGAACTAGCTGCCCCTTCTGTATGTTTTCTTTAGTTTGTTGCCATTTGTTTCGGTTCTGTAGAGAATGAAGGTATTCTTTAAGCGACCCCAATAGTGTCGACGCATGAGCTCAATCAGTTTCCAGTTGTTTCTGATGTCTATCATTTTATTTTCTTCAGGTTCATTGAGTGGTAGTGTTAGTGTTGGACTCCCCGTGAGGAAGTGACCAGGAGTGAGGTATTCCAGATCTTCAATATCTTCTAATAATGGACACAGTGGCCGGCTGTTCATGCACGCTTCGATTTGTGTGAGAAGCGTTGCAAATTGTTCGTAGGTAAGCTTTTGTTGTCCGATCACCCTTTTCAGGTGTGCTTTCATGGAACGTACTGCGGCTTCCCATAAGCCTCCTACTGATGGCCAGGATGGAGCGTTGAAGTGCCATTCGATTTGAACGTCGTTGATCTCCTTAAAGAACTCTGACGATTGCAGTGTTTTAAACAGTTGGAACTCTTCTTTTAAAACTCATGCGGCTCCGACAAAGTGAATATGGCTATGTAGCCTTTGCAGGTTTTTATCCCGCTGCCTTTGTTTATCCTTACGTCCACATGGCCTGTAAAGTCGACGCCGGTATGCGAAAACGGCCTCGATGGAGTAATCCTTTCTTTAGGAAGGTTGCCCATCAATTTTTCATTTCGAGTTGTTGATTATCGACGGCATCGGATGCATTGTCGCAGTATTTTTCTTGACGGTTCGATTGCCGCTGATTATCCAGTAGGCGTTTCTAGTGTGAGCTAGCGTTAATCTTGCTCCACCGTGTAAAGTTCGTTGATGCGCCTTTTCAACGATAAGTTGGGTTAATCTTCCCTCTCCTGGTAATAGAATGGGGTGTTTCGTTTCTACTGGAAAGTTTGAGTGGTTTAAGCGTCCTCCAACACGTAAAGCTCCACTAGAGTTGAATGCGTGCTGCATGAATATACTCGAAAATAATGCAAAATAAATCTAGGCACACACAAGTAATATGGCAAGTAGGAAATGAAAGGAAAAAAATTAGGTACCTCGCACAGTCGATCTTCTTGATCCCTGGATTTTCGGGGCGCCCCTTGTCTTCCACTAAATGATCACAAATTGTCTCCAAAATGACGATTGCTATGTACACACGATAACTTGGTATATACTGATTTAAATTAATTATATTTTTAAGTAGATGCACTTTGAACGGTGACGTGACACGAACTGATTCGTGATGACGATTATACTTGTATGTGAGGTGCGACAAGGTGGGGAATAGAGTAAATGGGTGAGAGGGAAAAGGATAGGAAGTTACCAGCCATAATGTGCAATTTCTAACCCAATTTGAATTTAAAAATTAAAGATTTAGCGTTAACATCTTCCCCGGCTTGACAGGACGAGAGGCCTTCAATAATACAAGGCACATTCAAAATTAAGTCACTTCGACGCACCCTAATTAGCTAAATGACATTGCGATACAATACGCATTAATATTCGCAATTTAATAATATTTATTTGAAATTCAAGTTACTACATTATTCGTAGCTTATTTATTAACTTAAGTAATTAATTAAACTATGAACTCGATAGCTAAACTAGAAATGTGGACTGTATATGTTTTTTTTTTTTTTTATTGGTTAGGTAATGGGTAAAGTTTTACCACGGGTCTGCGGTACAGACCTGATTTCGTGCGGACGTCCGCAACTCTCACGACACTGTCCTTACCTTCGAACGTGCGTTCGACAACTCCAAGAGGCCAATTAAGAGGAGCGCTGTTGTCTGATTCGAGCAGCACAACAGTTCCAGGTTGGATAGAAGTGTTAGACTTCGTCCATTTGTTACGCACTTGAAGAGTGTTAAGGTATTCGACCTTCCATCTTTTCCAAAATGATTGGACAAGATGGTCGATTGCGCGTTTTCGACTTATAAGATTGACGTTTTCGCGAGATAGGTCTTCCGCAGGTAAAGATTTAAGAGGTGTTAACACCAGAAAGTGGGCGGGCGTTAGAGCTAGAGGTTCCGCAGGGTCACTACTCAAAACCGAAAGGGGCCGCGAGTTTAACAGCGCCTCTATTTGAGTGAGTACTGTCAACATCTCCTCAAATGTGAGAAGCTGAGTTCCTACTACCTTTGTTAAATGAGTTTTAACAGCCTTCACGTTAATCTCCCAAATGCCGCCAAAATGCGGTGCCGCCGCTGGGTTAAACTTAAACTGAATGCGGTTTTCACGCAACTCGTTCGCGAATTCATCGCGATACTTTTCTGACTCGAGTAAGTTATATATATTATCAAGATAAGATTTAGCGCCTATGAAATTTGTACCTCTATCAGCATATATGACATTCACTGGCCCGCGTCTTGCCAAAAATCGTCTAAATGAATTCATGAATGCTTCAGTGCTAAGATCTGACGACAATTCTAGGTGGATCGCTTTAGTAACGAGACATACAAATAAACAAATGTACGCTTTAATGCTGCGAACGCCCCGACCGCGGTGCAGGGTAATAGACAAAGGCCCGGCGTAATCGACGCCTGTGTGACAGAATGCCTTGGCTTCCGTGACTCGGCATGCAGGCAAGCTTGCCATTATGGGGAATTGATTGACAGGTCGCGTCTTAAAGCAAACATTGCATTTGTGTACCCTGCTGCGTACTATGTTGCGAGCTGCTAAGATCCAGTACTTTTGTCGCAGTAAAGACATTAAAAGTTGCGGCCCAGTGTGTAAATTTTTACGGTGATAATAGTCGATAATAAGGTCGACGATGTGATCGCGTCGCGGTAACAAAATAGGGTGTTGACTATCATACCCAATCGGGGCATTGGTCAAACGGCCACCCACGCGTAGAACGCCATCGTCGTCTAAGAATGCGCGAAGCTTTTGAAAAGCAGGAGGCATAACTTTCCCTGCCTTAAGTTTGGCAATTTCATCAGCGAAATGTACGCTTTGAAGATTCCTAATGACTATAAGTTCCGCATATTCAAGATGGGATAGTTCAAATTTCGACGGTATTTTTTTAATAAATCTAAGGACATACATTACTATTCGGAGTAATTTGTTGCATGATGAGATTCGATTAGCTAGCTCATAAAAAATAGATGGTGATGGTGGACACACTTCAGTTGTCGTCATCACTGTTACCTTAGCTTCAGGTATTTCACCTGTAATGTTAAAGTCTTTGTCAAGTGGCCATTCGGAGTGAGGCTGATTAGCAAACCTCGGTCCGTTAAACCATAATGGATGCACAAGTAGTTATGCAGGGGTTAAACCGCGACTTAAACAGTCAGCGGGGTTATCTACGCCGGCAATATGATAAAAGTCATTAGGATCAATATTTTCTTGAATCTGAGAAACCCTATTAGCAACGAACGTCTGCCATCGGCTGGGAGTTGCGTGAATCCACGCGAGAGCTACCTTACTATCAGTAAACGCATAAACGGAACATGCTGGTAATGAATAGGTATTTATCACTAGACGCATTAGCTTGGCCAAAATTAAGTTCGCGCATAATTCCAATCTAGCCAGAGTAACATGAGTTTTCGAAGGTGCGACTCGCGATTTAGCGCACACTAAATTCACCAAGGTATGACCATATTGAGGGAAGTACACGTGAATATAAACTACTCCACCGTACGCCTTCTCCGAGGCATCCGCGAACCCCAGTAAAGAGATGACGCAATCATCTGTGACACCCACGTGACGCGGCAATTTAATATTTTGCAATAAAGGCAATTCCGATTCAAAGTTTTGCCATAATTTAATCATGTGAGATGGTGGCATCTCATCCCAATCAATGTTGTCGTTCCACAGTGATTTCACAATTAATTTTGCCGAAAGTGTAACGGGTGCAATAAAACCTACCAAGTCCCATAGACGGGCAATTACGGAAAGTATATTACGTTTCGTACACTCGCGAGGTTCAAGATTTACGCGAAACGTGAATACGTCTTCGGCCGGTAACCAATGTAAGCCCAATATTTTTAGATGATCGTTCGGACTAAATTCTACAACCTCGGACACGCGATGATTGGCAGGAATACTAGCCATGACCTCAGGTGAATTACTAGAAAATTTTACAAGTTCAAATCCGCCAGCCGCGAACATTTTAATCAGCTGATCGGACAACTCAACACCTCGGTCAACCGAAGAACAGCTAGTAGCCAAGTCATCCACGTAAATATCCGTGTCAACCACTTTGGCTGCAGCTGGATAACGAGAGCTCTCATCATTGGCCAACTGGCGAACCGATCGCACGGCTAGGTACGGGCTACAACACAACCCGAATGGAACGCGAGTTATTTCAAAGATTTGAATCGGATCATCAGGGTTAAATCGATACAGCAATCGTTGAAAACGCAAGTCGTTATTATTCATAATTAGCCGTAAATACATTTGTCGAATATCTGCGCTAATAGCGATGGGCAGTAATCGAAACCGCAGCAATATTTGAAATAAATCATTTAATACTTTAGGTCCGGAATGTAAAATATCATTTAGCGATAAACCGGACGAAGTCGTGCTACTTCCGTCTAGAACGACACGTAGACGAGAAGTAGTTTTATCAGTACGCACCACGCCATGGTGAGGTATTACGTAATGCGGTTTATCAAAGTCGGCGTCAGTATTATCGACAGTACGCAAATATCCCTTTTCTAAGTACTCAATAAATACATTATCGTATTCCTTTTTAATCGCGGGGTCGGTCAACAGCTTGCGCTCTAGTGCTAAATACCTACGCTTAGCAAGACGTATGGAATCGCCTAAGACAGACGCGTCGCGTTTGAAAGGTAGGGATACTACAAAGCGGCCTAATTCATCGCGACGAGTAGTACTTGCATAAAACGCTTCGCACTCCTTTTCGTCAGGAGAAAGTGTATTTTTAATGTTAGGCACTTCTTCCAATTCAAAGAACCGATTCACGCTATTGTCAAGCGATTCGTTTATTCTGCAATAGGCACGAACAATATTACAAACAGGATTAATCACGGGCGCCTGACCGACTACAATATAACCGAGCAAAGTTTCTATAGCTACCGGTTCGCCGGGCGAGCGCGCTACGGTGCGCGGGCGCAATATACGCGCGAACAAATCCGACCCTAGAATAATGTCTATGGCGGCCGGTGAGCTATAACAACTATCTGCTAAAGGTAAATCTTTTAAGTAATCTAACTGAGTGGTATCAATTTTTGAGACCGGCAGGGCATCGGTTATACGACTGACAATTAACGGTTGAATGGTAAATTTCAATTCATCGTTGTGGCGGGAATTGAATGTTAGGCAAGTGATGCCATCAATCGGGTTGGTGACGTCACCAACACCCGATACAAATTTATTTGCGGTTGCATAGACCGGCAGTTTCAAACGCTTACAACATTCGGTTGTAATAAAATCGCGTTGCGACGCGCTGTCAATAATAGCGCGGATAATTGACACATTACCCATCGCATCAGTCACGTGACATTGAGCCGTCCCTAACAAGACTGAAGTCGAGGGTTTAATATCTGCCGTGCTAACAGCGGCGCAAGACGCACCTACAGTACACAAAGAAACGGGGCGGTCGGTGGCACTGCAATGTCCATTTTGACCGTCACCACGTGTATCAGGCCGCGCGGTAATAAGACGCTCGTCTGCAGGCGACGAGGCGCATTGTTTAGGTTCGGTCATATCAGACAGCGGGGTTGTATTCTGATTTAATGCAAAAGAACCGTTACGCTGATTAGTATCATTCCTATTTGGTGAGGAAGTGTCGTTATTGTTAAAGTGTAACAAGGTATGATGACTACGAGAGCAAGTCGTACACCTGTTTGTTGATTGGCAATCAAACAGCGCATGTTTATTAGAGAAACAAAGAACACACAATTTATTACGCTTTACCAACGAGAACCTATTATGAGGAGACATTGACAGGAATGTAGGACATTGAACCAATTTAATGTGGTCCGTTTTTCCACAAATATCACATTTACCGTGATCCTGCACATTTACAAATGTCTTAACATTATTATGAGTACGTGATCCCGGGGTTTTACCAGACGATTGATTGGTATCCGAAACCATATTTTTACGAGATTGAGAAATTGATTTTACGTTTGTGACGTTATGTGCGCGTTGTAATATTTGGGCATGTTTACGCATGAAGTTTACAAACTCGGTACAGGTAGGTGTTTTTTCATTACCGATATCATTTAACGACATCTCAAACGCCTTAACTGTCTCGAGATTAAGTTTCTTGCAACCAATATGGATAAACAATAGATCTTCCAAGCTTGTAACCTCCAATTGTCGCAACGCCGAAATAATAGACGAAAACTTATCGACAAATTCTTCCAAACTGCCCGCTGAACCTGAGTCGACGGTAGGTAAATCTAACAATTTATCTAAATACGACGATGCCAATAAACGTTTATCGTTGTACTTATTTATTAACGCATTCCAAATAATTTCATAATTTTCGGCAGACGGTAATATACCCTGGCAAATAGCTAACGCCTTGCCTTGTAATCTACCCACTAAATATTGTATTCTCTCGCCGTCGGTAAGTTCCGGATTATCATGAACGACCGCACGAAAGGTCTCATAAAAAAGCGGCCAATTGTCATGTTCACCGTCAAATGAACGCATTTCTAATCTAGGTAATCGCATAGTACCTACATGACCCTTACTAGTCGAGGGTTTTACATTAGTCTGTTCGCGTGATAACAATCGTATTTTATACTTAATTTGCGAATAAAGTTGTTCAAACGACAATAACGCTTTATACGAAGGTAAACTTGCATCGATTAATGACGATTCATAACGACAACGTTCCTCTAACGCGTCAACATATTTCTGTTGTATTGAATCGATAGTGAAACTAGCCGCCAGAAATGTTTCAATGTTATCTGGATTACTAAAATCTAGTTTTTTCATCATGTCATAAATCGATTGAACATGTTCGAAATAAACCGATAATTTGCCTTGAATTCTTTCAAATTCACGATCAGTACCCTCTTTTGCCCTGGTCATTGTATTATACAATGAAATACCACGGTTAGATAAGTATTGACTTACACTTGAAACTTATTAGAAGTTAAAAGATCGACCGGTAATTAATAACCAAAGCAAAATGGCGGGCGTTAATTATGAACAAAACGCTCGGCAGCGTGCCTAAAATCTTACAACATTTACGTATACGGCTCGAAGTGACCAAAAATGAATGCGCGCTGCATGAATATACTCGAAAATAATGCAAAATAAATCTAGGCACACACAAGTAATATGGCAAGTAGGAAATGAAAGGAAAAAAATTAGGTACCTCGCACAGTCGATCTTCTTGATCCCTGGATTTTCGGGGCGCCCCTTGTCTTCCACTAAATGATCACAAATTGTCTCCAAAATGACGATTGCTATGTACACACGATAACTTGGTATATACTGATTTAAATTAATTATATTTTTAAGTAGATGCACTTTGAACGGTGACGTGACACGAACTGATTCGTGATGACGATTATACTTGTATGTGAGGTGCGACAAGGTGGGGAATAGAGTAAATGGGTGAGAGGGAAAAGGATAGGAAGTTACCAGCCATAATGTGCAATTTCTAACCCAATTTGAATTTAAAAATTAACGATTTAGCGTTAACAAGAGTCATAATATGGATTAAGTTTCAAAATGGTGCTTCTGTTGGCAAGTTTTTCACCTTTGTTTAAGGAATTTATCTCATTTTCGAAATAATCCCGTTTCACTGATTTAATAATTATAAATAGCGTGTTGTTTTGTTCGTGCAAGTTCAGTTCATGGCACTCAGTTGACCTTCTTTTGTTTCGTAATGCATCAGCAAAACGTATCACCAAAGTAAGTATTCTTGTAATACGATTTATGTTGCTATGTCGTTCAAGTAATGAATTTATTAATTCATTTTTAATCGACTTGGGTTCCGTACTATTAGTCGTATAACAGTTTGTTAGGAAGCCCTCGTTTGTGCTATAAGTTTCTTTAGAGTCAAGGGCTTGTGTGTCTTGCTCCTTAAACCATTTAGGGCCTTCCCACCACAGGGAATAGTTGACCAGTTTGGATGGTGGGAGTCCTCTCGTGGCACAGTCGGCAGGGTTTTCGTTTGTTTTTACGTAACCCCAGTTGATTGCAGGCACGATGTTTATTATTTGTGTTGTTCTGTTAGTTACATACTTTTCGTATTTAGTTTGATTTCCCTGAAGCCATGCTAGAACGACCTTAGAGTCGGTCCAGCAGGTAATCTTTAGATCGTAATCTTCAAGGATTTTGGTTATCCTTTGTAGAAGTTTCGCTAGCAAAACTGCGGCGCATAATTCCAATCTCGGTATTGTAGTTTTCTTCTTAATTGGTGCCACCTTAGTTTTTGCTGCGAGTAGTGTTGTTTCGTAAGCGCCACTGGATGACGTAGTTCAGCTGTAGATAACGCATGCGTAGGCTTTCTCGCTCGCGTCACAGAAGGCTTGCAATGGGGAGACACAGGCAAAGATAATCTAAGATGGCGCCACTATAGCTGGTCTCAATCTGTCCAATGAGGTCATGCTATTTTTAAATATCAAATGACATTACCACATTTTTAACCAATGACGATGTTGGGAACCAGCTATGCTAGCGCCATTAGTTCCACAGTGTGTCACCCCATTCGATCGTACTATTGTTTTTATTTTTTATCCATCTTGGTAAACTTATGAATTTTATGTTTGGCAGGTCGGATTTTATTTGCCTCCATTCCTTTTCTATGGAATCCGGTACATTTTCACCCCAGCCAATGTTTTGGCAGCTATCATTCCATAGTTTTTGGAAAAGTAGTTTTGCTTGTAGTGTTATTGGAGCCAACCAACCGAGTGGATCGTAGATCTTGCTTATTTCTGACAATAGCCTGCGTTTTGTATATGATGCATTTTTGTTGTCGTTAGGTGCTTCACTAATAAAATGGAATGTGTTGCTTGCGTCATTCCATGCGAGCCCCAGTGTTTTGCTGAACTCTTGTTGTTTGAAGTTAAATTCGTTATTGTTACTTTTCTCTTTCTTTTGTAGGTCTTTGAGAATATAATATGGTTCGTTTGTGGACCATTTCCGTAACACAAAACTACCTTTCTTCAGTAGTTCGCTTAGCTCTTTTTGCAGTAGCTTTGTTGATTCTATGGTATGATGGCCCGTGATGGCGTCATCCATATAAAATTCGTTAAGTAGCGCCATTTGAGTCAGAGGGAAAGCGTTGCCTTCATCTTTGGCCAGCTGTTGGAGAGTCCGCATCGCTATGAATGGTGCGACTTTGGTTCCGTATGTTAAGGTACACAGTTGCATAGCTCTCAGTGGTTCTCTCTTGGATTCTCTCCAAATAATTCTTTGAAGACATTGTTGATCTTGATGAATTAGGATTTGACGGTACATTTTCTCAATGTCCGCCGTTAGAACATATCTATAGCTCCGCCATTTTATGACCAGGGATAGTATGTTCTTTTGTAGATTTGCCCCTTTTTCCATCAAATCGTTTAGGCTGTGCCCGGAGTCTGTTTTCATTGATGCGTTAAAAACTGCTCGTAGTTTCGTTGTTGATGAGCACTCTCTTACTACGCCGTGGTATGGTAGGTAGGATTATACTGGACTTTCCGATTCTGTCGCGGGTTTCATGTGACCCAAATCGATGTATTTTTGGATTAAGTCTTTGTATAGTTTAGCGAAGTATTCTTGCCTCGCCATTTTCTTTTCTAAATGAAGAAATTGTGCTGTAGCTTGAGGTTTCGAGTTACCCAGGTTTTGTTCGTAGTTAGGGTGCATTGGCATTTTCACCACATAACGCCCGTTGCTTAAGCGTTTAGTTGTTTCTGTGTAATATTTTTCACAGAATTCGCTTTCCGTAGTGTTTTCGGATTCCGAAGGGATGTCTTCTATTTCCCAAAATTTTGTTAGATTGTCTAGCTCTGTTAGCGTTACTAGACAGTTAAACTGCTTTGTAGCTCCGCACAATATCCAGCCCAACTTTGTCTGTTGTGCTACTGGTGAACCATTGTTATGCTTGATTATTCCTCCTAGGATCACGTCGGAGTAAACATCTGCTCCAAGCAGTAGATCGATGGGTCCAGAGATGTTGTAGTCTGGATCAGCTAACTCAATATTGTGAAGATGTGTCCAGTTCTCTGTGCTGATCGTTGAGTTTGGCAAGTTGTTGATGAGTTTACTCATCACTAACGCTTCTGTTAGGAATGTATAATCAGAGTGGATAGACTTGCATTCCAATTTTATCATCCCTTTACTTTTGCCCATTATAGTGCCAACTCCAGTGACCGCAGCGTTCATTTTATTTCGGGGTAAGTTCAACCGTTGTGCAGCATTTTCTGTGACCAAGCTTACTTGAGAGCCTTGATCCAGTAACGCCCGAAGGATGACGTAATCTCCTTCCTTGTTTTTGACCCGTAATTGAAGAGTCGTTAAGAGTATCATTCTCTTGTTCACCGTTAATGTGATTATATGTTCGCTCAGCCACCGTTGATGTGGTTGGCGTTGATTGTTGCCCTTTCAGATTATCATCATGGAGAAGGGAGTGTCATGATGTTTGTAGTTACACGTGCGGCATTTTTTCATTGAGTTGCATTTATTTCCGCCGTGACTAAACAAACAATTTTTACACAAGTTAAGATTTCTTGTTGTTTTGTTTCGCGTTGCGACATCCATGTCCAAAAATGTAGGACACTGTATCAGCGTGTGTTCGTTTTTGCACAGTGGACATTTCCTCAGCGTTGCATGGAAGGTTTTTGTCCATTTTTCTGTGTCTTTAAAGTTCGTTGACTTTTTGTTGTTATAATAAAATTTTGATGTTGGTTATTTGATGAGCAGTTTTGTTTCCCGACATTCCTTTTATTACGGGATGTTTCTAGAGTTATGAACTGCAATTCCAGGAACTCCATAAACTCCTCTAAGTCTGGGAGCTCTCTTGAATGTTTCATGGTTTTTATGTAGTCAGCGTCATGTCATCCAGTTTGGAGGATAGTAAATAGACGATAAGTTGACCCCATACTGGAATGTTAACGCCTATGTTTTCTAGGCCATTTAACACTCTTTAGTTGTGTCATAGAGCGTTTTCATGTTAGTAGAGTTTGGTTTTTCGATGGACGCTTGATTGAGAAGTGTTTCTATGTAGGAAGTGAAAAGTAATCGCTTGTTGTCGTAGCGGTGCACAATAATGTTTAGGCACGAGTCATAATTCTCAGCACTCACAGGAAGGTTAACTTTCCGCTTCGCCTTTCAATTTAGACTTTAGGAACTTCATTTTCTGCGTTTTGTTCAGCGTTGGATTGTTATGAATCATCTCAAAGAATAAATCCTTAAACGAGATCCAGTTGTTGAAAGTTCCGTTGAACTCCGGTAATTCCATACGTGGTGTAGTTTTTTCAAAATGGGATGTCTCAAAGATTTTTCTATTTAGCTCTTCCTTTAGGTTGTCGTAGACTTGCTCCCAATGATCGAATTTTGCTTCATAGTCCTTGTCGTTCCCTTGCAGTAAGTAGCTTAGTTCGCAATGAATCTTGTCGATAGATTCCCATTTAGATCGTAATATGTCGACTTGATCTTGGAGTTGCCACTTCTCTTTCATGTCATCCAGATTCATTTTGGAGACCGCTCGCTTCAAAGCGTTGAAGTTACTTTGATTACGTAACAGAGTTTATAGATGCTTGTCCGTTTCATCCCCGATTTGTTGGTGTACTCCAGTTGTATTAAATTGCGGTGTTCCGGGAGTTTCTAGTATTTTCGGTTTTGACATACCCGAAAATCCAGGTTCGCTTATCAACTTGTTTCGTAGTTGATTCATAGATTGCATTGTTTCGTCAAACATGCTTCTAGTTATAATAAATATGTCCTGCCTAAAGTAGTCATGGTCTCTTTGGGCAGATTCATACTTCTTCAAAATTTCGTGATTCGATCGAAACTCATCCCACAAGGATTGTAAAGCTTCGATGCGCTTGTTCAGGTAGTCTGTGGTTTTTCTACTCACAGCATCCTTTTTATAGTTGGTTTGTAGAGTTTTGATTCTCTCGTAGCTGTTTTGCTGTTTCGTTATAAGTTCCACGAATTCAGGGTAGTCTTCTGTCGACATTGTTTCTGCCTTGTAGCTGCGCGTGGTTGGCGTGGAGGTAGTGAGTACTCACGAAGTTTTCGGAGCTGAAGTAACCGCAGGATGTGATCCCCGCTGATTCTTGCTTAGTTGAAGCAGTAGATGTAATCTCCGCTGATTGTTTCTTAATGGAAGCAGTAGATGTAATCTCCGCCGATTGTTTAGTTGTAGTTGTAGCAGTAGACGTCTTCTCTGCTGGTTCGTTAGTTACAGGCACTCAGTGTAGCTCACCCTCCTTTACGTTATGTGCAACGTCTCAATGCTACTGGTGAGACCCGCTTGTGGGAGGCCAGTAACACCGATTTGCTAACGTCACTGGGATATACCACGCTGAGCACTCTGCTGATAAGGAGACACGATGACTTACGAGATAATATGCCACGTGATCCGGCTCGAAGGACCAAAAGATGTTGGGGTTTTCTCGTCGTTGACGGATACCCCGGTAGTTGTTGTAGGAAGATAGTTAGTTCACACCAAACCACTGTTATGTTCAATCGTTTAATTACGTTTGTTACGTTTGTTTAGTTATCTGAGCCGCACTTGATGCAATGTTATTAGTTTTAGTGACGACTGAATTTATGGTATAATAATATAATTAATAAAGTGCGTTTAGCGTAATTCATTCCGTGCGCAGAAACGTACTTTTACTGTATGAGCAATATTGGCTCGTACAAGTAGTTTTCAAAAAGGTTTTTACTAAAACCTGAGTAATCTCTGGCAGACTGTTTCGTTGGTCTAGTGGTTTCACGACAGTTGAGTATGATGTCCGAGGTTCGATTCCCGGGTCGGGCAAAGTGTCATTGGGTTTTTCCATCAGTAATTTCTGAGTAGTAGCCACGGAGTCTGGATTTGAGCCCAGTTGAAGGCAATAGGCTCACTCCCTATTGTAGGCTACTTAAACACAACTGGTGAAATGTGGGTTTACTATTAGATACACCTCTGCCTATCCCTTCGGGGATTACAGGCGTGATGTTATGTTATGCTGAGTAAATGCCCTAAATTCGGGTAAGTGCTAAACTATCTTTCAAGATAACCCAACATCAAGTTTATTGTAAACTTGATAGTTCATCTGTTTGCCCACCAAAGTAAAACCTAACCGCGAATCGTAGGTACCGTAATATATAGTCGAAATTGACGTTACCTTACACTAAAACTTTAATGGGAGTTATACATGTTAGGTACTTTATTACTTTAACATCGCCTGAAAACCCAATTTGGGTAAAAGTCTGGTTAGATTTTAGTGTTAGATTGTTGTTAACCGAAATGTTTGTTAGTTTAGATTAAAGTCTGTATTGTTTCTCCTTTCAAAAGTTGTTTGTTAACTATTTAGTTACAAGACCGGTTAATGTAGCCTCTTTCGCAACTGTGCCAGTTTCATAGTAATTTAAATGCCTATTGGTATACGATAAGGAGTAGATGGAATTTAAAGTAGGTATCTATCTAGCAATAATTACATAGTACAAATAGCTACAATAAAAATACAAAATAGTTGATTGTGTTATTACTTATTAGGTATTACATTACATTTAGGCAAACAATGCCTGTATTAGAAGGCTCTGCTCTTTCAATATCATTGTCGTACACTTATACTAACACGAGTTGATAAATAGTAGTCTTGGTACAGCTCGTGGCTAAATAATAACAGCCACTCGGATCCATCTTCAGGTTAAGCCGTGCTTGCCTAGGCTGGTCTGTGGATGGGTGACCACCCATTACATACCAAATTTCCTCCGTGCCTCGCAAAGCATGTTAAGCCGTTGGGGGAGGCTGTCATTTATAGATCTTTGACAGTTACAGGTACTGACGGTTACAGGTAGTCAGTGGCCTGAAAGTCTGACAACCAGTCTTAGCTAATAAGGGTATCGTATTACCCAGTACTAACTTTGTTGTGGAGGTCAGCTACAGTCACTTCGTGTAAAACATTGGTATTCAGCTGCATCTTTTTAGACTAGAAGCCGACTCCAACATAGTTGGGAAAAGGCTAGGCAGATGATGATCTACCTAGCACTTATTAGTAGTTTTGGTAAAGTCAAGTAAGTAGGTCCCATGTAATAAGGAGTGAGCCTATTGTGAGAGAATGATCTCATGATCCAGCAAAAATGAAAATAAAAACAAAAAGCAGTGTCTTAACATTGTTTAATACAAAAATACCTAATCTAGAAAATAATTTACTTTCACAACCTATTTCTTGTCTGGCGAATCTGCTTTAGCCTCCGATGGAAGCAATAAAGCTGCTAATATCCCACCTGTAATAGAAAAATGGAATTAAGATCTATTTTCATCTCTTATCGTTTGTACGCGTCATGTCTTTCTCTCAGTTCTTTCACTTATTATGTAGAGTTTTTTTAACGAATTATTGTTTAGGTGGGAATTATGTCTGTTTGTTGTTCTTTGCAAATGGATGCTTCAAAAAATTCTGTTGCAAAATAAAAAAAAAACTAGTTACAATAATTGGTTAATAAGAGTCTTTAGTCATTTCAGGTACACTTCCGTAGGATACCGCAGCAGCAAAGCTTCAATCACACGCCACCGCTCGTCCGCGCGGTCGAGTGGTGAACCGCATCTCAAAATTCATTGGCTAGTATGAAATCCAATCGGCTATGTTAAGGTGAAAGCATCAGAGTAGCCCGCGAAATTCAAAATTTTCTCTCTCCAAGTTCTTAGAGGTCTAGCAATGACTTTGACTTTGAATTATCGTTCCTAGACCTTTATGAACTGCGTAAAATAAACAAACTGAACAGCGGATTGCAGCGATCCGTTTTCGGATTTGTCGGACAATGAGTTTACTTCATTTCAACTACTTACAATACAATATTACGCTTTTGCTAAACACAAAAAAATTGTCGAATTGGGATTAGTTTAATTCGCAAAATAATAAAATCGGGGTAGATAAACATATATATCTTTACAGACAAACTTTTTACTTTGCTATGGAACTCGGTTTTGCATGAAGATTTTGCACGCCTATTTGAAACTGTCATACATAACACTGCGTGGACGATAAGCAACACCTCCACAACACAACCTCTCCACATTTGCTTCGCGCCTCCGCCCGACCGCGAAGACAAGCGGTAAATTAATCGTCGCAGTACCTTTTGGAATTGTACCTATTCATGTACCTACACTTGGGGGAGGTCTATGTCCAGTTGTGGACGTCTTTCGGCTGAAATGATGATGATAATGTTTTTCCAACCTAAAATTTTTTGGAACCAGAAAGTTTACCAGCAGAAATTGTGTTTTTTTATATAAACTCCGCAGAAAAAAGTTTTTATGAACAGGAGTGGTACTTACTGAACACAAACACGCCCCAGCAGTAGAAAGTGACTCGGCAGTAATTAGTTACGGTTGCACCGACGATGTTGACTCCACTGAGACATACGAACCTCGCGAACATCATGCCGATACCGGTAGCTAAACCTCTGTTGGACAAAAAAGGAGTTGTGAGTATAATACTATCATCGAATGGAGCTATTGAGGAGTGGTGGACCGTCCGCGTCGGCGTCGGTGTGGGAGCAAGCCTGACTTACCGACTCAAATCCGATATCCACGAATCCATGGATAGAAAACGGCAGATGAAAACGTTAAGTTTTTGCTCCGTTGATGTAATTGCTGTTTGTTGTCCAATTGTTAGGTTCAATAAATACATCTGGGGGCACGGGTGTATGCAGTGGTGAACTTTTATTGACCCATTGACCGCCATAGTCACATATACGTGACAAGCAAGCCCGTGCCCTGTACGCCAAACAACAAAGTTTGTGAAAAAATTTTAGGTGAAATTGTGGCTTGTCGTGGAGGGCATATTATATGCTTCGGCGGTCAAAAGGTTAAAATTTGTCAAACTGATTATTACCATTCAATAACGCAAAAATACAGAGTAAAGCTAAATTGAGCCAGACATTACTTAAGTAACGACAATAAGTTTTTTGCAAATATTGAAATTGTATAACATGTTACTAACTGACAAATTTTTATTACTCACCTATAAGAAGTAGGAAACAGTTCAATATAATAAGATCCAACGCTCCCAACACAGATTCCAGTCAGCTGGATGGCAATAAATATCACCATACTAGCAGCAGGCTGGCGCACGATATCCACCAAGATGCAGCATACTCCAGAGATGACGAAGGTAGATATCATGAGCGTCTTCCTCCAGTTGGCGACGATAATGGTGACAGTGTTGATGAATGTGAAGAAGAGGGTCAAGCCTAAGCCGGAGTAAATGGTATTTGTCGGGTCTGTGTCTATGCAGGTGTCCTGGAAATATTCATTGAAACATTGACAGCGTGCATAAGCATGCATAATAAGCTTATTGACGAATACTATCTCATTGCTGGGATAAAGCCTCCTTGTGGCCTCATTGCGGCTTCATTTCGAGGTGGGGAATTATTTATAAAAAACATTTCTATAACGTTGCCAATGCTTTAAAGCCAAGGCGCATTTGTATGGAAACTATACCACACAGGATAGGAAATCTGTTTAAAGTTGCACACAGAAAAACTCAAACACTAAAAATCAATGACTTCCTTGTAAATTTTATCTTTAAAATGCCTTTTATTGGCCTTATTGAAATAAATGGTTTGGTTCAGACTAGGCTATGTCTTGTAACAGTTATATTAATTGGTCATCTATCTTAGATTTTCTCAAAGTAAACATTGCGGTAGTGGTTTCCGAATCAAAAGGTGCTTTTCCTGGCATTGACAAGCCAGACAGAAAAAAATTGAACTAAATATTATGTAGAACTTGTAAAATAACTTCCAAGTATTGTGTTCGTCGGATTCCTATCTTTCCTTCAATATTAATGTTTCAACAATATTCAATATTATTCTACTTACATTCAATTGAACAGGAGTGATGTTAGCGACGATCTTTTCACAGAAACTGGTGTCTTCTGAGACAGTTGTGAAGAAAGAGTTCACCATCGTCGGGAACCACATGAAGAAGACGTTGTTGCTGAAATTAAAATAATTAAGGTCCAACTAGTCAAAGGAAAATGGGATTTGATAAATATTATTGTTTGGTCCTCGCAGATGTTTTGCTAGCTAAGCTAAAGCTGATTATATTACATGAGGAATTATTTATTTTATTTATTTGTTTTTTTTTTTAGCCTGCTCTGTCCTGCTCCTGAATAAGGGCCTCCTCTCGCGAACCCGCGCGTCCTTCTTCCAGTTCAGACGGAACTTGTTCAGTTCGTCCCGCCCGCCATCTTCTACGTGTCCTGCCGCGACCCCGCCTCATTGGGTCAGGGCATCCAGTTTTCTACTATTTTGGCCCACGGTTTGTCCGGCATGCGGCAGACTTGACCTGAATTACGGTAGCTAATACTAAAAAGAAATCTATTTAGCAAAAATACAAGTGATTACAAGATTTATCTATGAACAAAAACAACACAATTGCAACCCGTTCAAACAATTGGACTCACTGTATAAATAAAATTAAAATTCAATACAGAAGTATTCGAAAACGTCCAATACTAAATTTATTACAGCAAGTTAAATCTCATTGCCAACAGCGTGTCACTAATTTCAATTTAGTTCTGTATTGTTTGCTCTTCAAAGAGACACAAAAGCACTTTAATTCTCAATTTTGTATCGATATTATGCGAAAAGGGGTAATAAAATATTTACAGTGTCTAAACGGTACTTAGTATAAGTATAATCTTGAGTCGCTGACTTCTGAATTGCCGTCAGAGTGATTGAAAAGTCAATGGTACCTGATGAAAATTGTGAATTTAATATTATTGTTTCTGAAGTAGGATTCAGCGATGTAGCAATTAAATTAACGTTAATTAAATTAGTCGAACTATTCGTTGAATGAAACTGGTGTCGTCCATTTGGGAATCTAAAAAAAAATTGTATCCTGTTTGAATTACCCTTATTTTTTCTTTAAATAAATTCTCTTTTTAATTAATTGATATTTTTAATGTATTATTTTTCAAACTAGCTAAGGCCAGAGTTTCGTACCTTATTACTTTGGGAAAAAACACCCGAAACAAACTCATAGGTCAGGGATCGTGATGGACCTCATCCACATTCACTGTTTATTTTAACTCCTATGCAATAGGAGCCTAATGCCACCAACCGGACACATTTCAAGACTCCAGGCACAACAGATAAAATCCTTATGACAAAACTCATAACAAAGATTTAACATAAATACTTACGTACCGCAGCAGATTGAAAACAACAGACATAGTTGGAACGACCTCCAAAGTAGTGGTGGTTTAAATATCGGTACTGTTTGTTTTACCACGGAGTCCCAGAAAGCTATGGTGGTGTCAGGTTTATCTACTTTCACTAAAGACTTCACCTGAAAAAATAGAAATAAGTAATGAAATGTGATTATTTAATACTTTATGGAAATTGAACGCAGAAAGATGGTGCGGCATAAATTTTGTTAAGGCAATCGCTTTCATAATTATGTAAGAATGGACGTTAAGGATGATTTCCACCAAACGGCTCGCATCGCGTCGGATCGGAACGGATTTTTAATCGACATTATATCGTATACACTGGTTTTAAAGTCTATATTACCAAACCGCGCACACTAACCTGACCGCGGGCGTTTGCCGCGACACGCGATCGAGGCTGAGAGTATGCTGCGCCACGCAATCGACTCCGTTTGCCTCTCGTCGTATCCAACGGATCAAAACAAAAGGAGACAATTTTTTTTGTTTGGAGAACAGGCCACCCAAATAAAATTGTAACAGACATACAGATATTAATGAAACGTATATAGATTTCTTCCTTATAATTTCTAGATTACAGTGGTAATATTAGCTAAGCCATGTATAACCGGAATGATGAGAAATTCGAAAATGAAAACGTGAATCTAACAATAAACAATAACAATAACACGTCAGATGTCAAATGAAGTTGTCAGTCAACCACCAAAAAGACGAATTTACAACGTTCCGTGCCATGATGATTTTCTATACCATCTAAAAGATTTTAGCGGAAACCTCTAAAATAGCATTAGAAAGCTCACAGTTTAATATTATTTCTTTTTATATTATATTTAAATACTTTAATTAAAACAGATATTAGTACCAATGGATACCGTCCTTTTTTTTTTGTAAACGGAAAAAGCGCCCCTATTTACGTAAGTATTTTCCGTCAAATGGCATTGACCACAACAGGAATGATTTGACTCGCAAAAAAATATCATAATACAACTTATTTGTTATGATTTTAAGATTCCGGTTTCGTTTCTAAGTAATCTTTCGTTTATTATTAGAATAAAATGGTCACTTTTTTTTGGTGTAAGTAATATGAATATCCGCAACATCGAAGAGGGCCTAAAAAAAACTGTCTCCAATCAATACCTACGTCTACACGGTAGGAATGAAACCATTTGACTAGGCGCGGAAACGGATACGTTCGCAAGCGACGGTACGGAGCCGACCGTATGCGTCGACATTCTGCCGGACGCGATTGGTTGTCGCTGCATCCGCTCGTATCCTTTCTTATCCGATGTGTTGCGAGCCGTTCGGTGGACATCATCATTTAGGCAATAGATATGAATATATACGTAAGTGTGCTAAGGAACGTCTTTGAAAATTATCGTAAAAGGAATGAGATTACACTGTTGTGTAAAACCGATTACTAGGAAAAAAATAAAAACGACCGAATCAGAGCTAAAACATTTTTATTTAATAAGTAGTTTTTTTTTTTTTTTAATATTCATAATTATTTGGATGATATCAGATTTATATAGTAGCGATATCATTGCAACATAAGCTAACTAAATACTTACAGGATAAACACTGCCTTTTCCATTGTTAATCTGATACCTAGCCGCCAAGACTTCCAATGCTTTGTCCATCTCACCCATGTTAGCCAAGAACTTGGGACTCTCGTGCAGCAAGCACATCAACAGAGAGCCTACTCCAAGTGGAACTGACATGAGGAGCGTCATCATTCTCCAAGGTCTGTAGGTCAGCAGTGGGGTTGGAATCTTGAAGTCCAGGGGCAGAATGAAGTAAGCTAGACCTGTAATAGGTAAAATATAAAATTACCATGTTTTAAAAAAATATAACTGTTGATCTTCTAAAAATATTTCCGTCTATTAAACTTTACAGGTTTCTTTTTCATTTTCGTGTTTCTCCACTCACATTTATTTTTGTCCTTGACACTTGGAAATGCTTGTATTTACTTATACTTCCCTGCGTGTTTCAACTCGGGAACAAAACCACAAAAGCTAAATACTTAGCTACTGCACTAATCAGGGGGCCTAAAATAGCCGCTTCAGCAGAATCTTAATAGGATAATAATATAAATTACGTTATCCTGGGTACATATAGGCAAAACGTAACATGAAAATTTCGCCTTGTTGTTGGGTTACATTTCATGTTGCATTGCATAAGTCTGGACGGCTCAATCGTGTTACAATACACGTTACATTATACCAATGTGTACCCAACATTACAATTCGTAGAAAGGTCACAAAGTGACAATTTGATTCATAGGTATTATCGATTATGATTCTGATAGAGCGTTCATTTGAGACCCCCAAAACTCAATACTATTAACAAGGAGCTGATGTAAAAGCAATACTTTCACCAATCCAATACATTTCAGCATCAATTCCATCAACATACCAATAACAAACCAATCCTCGCTACTATATGAGTGGACCCAGAAAATAGATCAAAATGCAAAACATCTGTATTCCTTACCGAAGGCGACGAAGTCCGCGGCTAGACTGAACACGTTCTGTGCGAACATGTATCTGTTCCTACGTCTCTTAGGCGTGCATTCTCCCAGAAATGTGATTGTTAGCGTTATTGATGCTGTTGAACTAAAAACGTGTGGAGAAAATGGTAGTTTTAGAGTCTCCTTTTTTATCCTGTGGTTAATGTATAACCTGATGTATTGACTTGGTTTTACATGCCATGAAGAAATATCTCTCAGGCATGCTGGTTTCCTCACGATGTCAGAGGTGCATGTCTTGGTTTCGAACACGAGACCTATGACTTGGCATTGCGACGGTCACAAACTAGACTATCATTGCTTTTAAGATTTAAAGTAGAATCATTTGTGTTGTTCAAAACATTTAAATACCATTGTTTTATTTTTTATGGGACTACTATCAGAGAAAACGACAGCTGGACAATAAAAAATGTAATTTCACAAAAAAAAAAATGAAATAGTTTTCCACTCACGAATTTGTAGCGGATTACTGCCCTCTCTATCTGAACATAGAGAACGCCTGTGTCCAGCATACATTAAAACTAATATGCTTGCTTTCTGCAATTTTTTTTATAATTGGTAAAAATAAAAACATACAAACTAGTAGCCAAGAACTTCAGCGCGAGCATCATGTAGAAGCTGGTGGAGAAGCTTGTGAGACTGGAGAGCATGAAGCCAACAGAGGAAGAGATGAGAAGTGCTTTTTTTCGCCCATACTTGTCAGTGAAGTAACCCCAGGGTAAGGCGAACATGAAAGCTGGAACATAGAGTATTAAAATCAATAAGGTAACATATTTTTCAATACACTTTCTCGAAAACTGGTCCATAACGCACTACGATTAGGTACAACATGCAATGTATTTCACACGTGTGCGATTTTTTCCACTTTCCTGCACGTGTGCGGGAATGAAAATTGCCACAGATAACTATACCTATACTTAGTCCAAATTGGTTCAATGTCTATAGTCTGAGGTGAATGTTTTTTTATTTTATTTTGTCAAAGCACTACGCGTCTTTACGGCATAATTAATATTTTTTGAATTTTCAAATTGTGTTTTTAAATAGAATATCATAGATAAACATGATTATTTAAAACTAATAGTTACTTTTATACACAAATTAACATTTATTTGTGTTCTAAATTCAAAAATATAAAATAAATCTATTTTTTATATTAGGCTGTTTAACGGCTTCATACCATTGCCTCTCTTTCAACCTGGCGAGACCAAAGCGCGAAAAAAAAAGAAAATTTAAATCATAGTTTCATAGTTCGTGACAAAAATATTATTCGTTATTTTATTTTATTTCTTCAAAAGTGTATTGAAAAACGTCGTTTGATACACGTGGACATTTGTTATTGCAATTCTCGGCTCAAAAACACCCTCGCCTACGGCTCGTGTGTGTTACGCATAGCGCTACCAGCGACCTAGACACTGATCCGTGACCTACACGCCGCTGCGTAAGGGAAACAGTCAAATGCCGACGCTGCATTTCGTGACGCGCGGGCACCGAGCGATCGACCTTGCAATGCGGAAATCATCGACTCAGCGCCCGATACTTTCAAGGTGGAACCGTACGGATGCAAAGAGCAAAGACAAGCACTTCATTGCACGTACCTAAGATTAGCTAATAACGAGAGTCCAAGATGACGGACATTCCATATTCACGCTTCGAATAGGAGCTAGGCTAGTTTAGGCTATAGTTAATGTAATTATTTTAGTCTAATATAGATTAAGTAGTCATCTTTGGTTTCATTTCAATCCCCCGATTGCAGCTAACGTAATTGGCGCAGTCGAAAGGATATTCGCGGGCCGGTTCGCGAGCTTAGGGATATCTAATATCGAAATCCGCGTACGCGAATCGCCTGGGTGGCTATCGAGCCCCGGCATCGAATATTCGAATCTACGGTCCAGCTGCAGTTTCGGGAGGAGAATCCAAACTTCGATTCACGAGAGAGCCAGAGATGAAGAATTTGTAAGTACACTTGAATTGTTCCTGTGTTGCTTCCCTCTTAGTCTTAGAACCACTCAACTTCCAAAATTTCCCACCCGAAAAATTCCTAGTTCCCAGGAGCCCTCATTTCGGCTCACTGAGGTGCTATAGATAACGGTAGGGATTTGGATAGTGATAGTAATAGCATAGGTAGTAGCGTAATTAGCGTAAAAATGGCCCACGACCCCGATACGATTTTCAAGGCCCTTCGTATGGTCCCGGAGTTTGACGGGAACCCAAACGTTTTGACTAGGTTTGTTAAAATATGCGATCAAATAGTAATTGAATATGTTAGTAATGCCCAAGGTAGTGAGTTAAGCAACTTATGCGTATTAAATGGCATCTTAAATAAAATAAAAGGCACTGCTGCCTGTATCATCAATTCCAACGGCATACCTGAAAATTGGCTAGGTATCCGAACGGCCCTAGTCAATAATTTCTCAGATCAACGAGACGAGACCGCCTTGTATAGAAACCTTTTCTTAGCTACGCAGGGAAATAGGACACCTCAGGAATTCTATGAGGAATGCCAAACCTTGTTCAGTACGATGATGACGTATGTAACGTTACACGACCAAATTTCTACTACAGTGGAAGCGAAACGTACACTGTACAAGAAAGTTACTATGCAGGCTTTTGTAAGAGGATTAAAGGAACCATTAGGATCCCGCATTCGGTGCATGCGTCCCGATACTATCGAGAAGGCCCTCAAATATGTACAGGAAGAACTTAACGTTATGTATTTACAAGAATGTAGGGAGTTTTCATCAAATACCAACCTAGTTCCTCCACTTAGTAGTAATTTCGCAGAGCCAATTCCCAACTGGCCCAATCCTGTAGGAATCAGACCCGACCAGCTACTACCACCACAACCATTCGGGTTCAACCCTAACTTTGTTATTCCCCAGGTCCAAAACTACATGCCTAATCAAACACAGCATATATTCCACGCACCTTACAACGCTCAGTGTAACATGTTCCGTTTGCCACCTAGAAATGTCCCGGCACAAAATCAGAATCAAGGTCCTATACCCATGAGTGAGGTACAGAATTTTACACCCACCCCAAAGTTATCTGGCCATAATTGGCAGAATTCAGGTAATCTGCCACCAACCAATTACTTTAAAGCTCGAAAAATTAACATGAATGAGTGTGCGTTATACGGCGACTCATATTACCCGACGCAGCACTATTACGAGCCGACCTGGTTCAGTTACGATGACATTTGTCACGATTATAACCCGGTTGCTTCATTAGAGTGCGACTTTACTCCGACTTTAGGAAATGTAGGTGTTCAAGGCAATATTATATATTCAACTGAACCTCAGGCAGGTCCAAGTCAGGTAAATCAGGATTTCCAGGAGGTCCAGAAATCAAAAGAAACAAAGATAGAATTAAATCTCCCGAATCAATCTCCAGAATCAAACCCGAAGGTAAAAACCGATATCCTAATAAATCCACCTAATGCCATGTATTCCACCATGCCAGTCATACAGAACAAGTTTAAGAGCTCATCTAAAAACTTAGTACTAGCTAAGACAGAATTAGAGAACGTTAAAGATAATCTACGTCAGCAAGAGATAATTAAACACTACCATGACGGCAAAACTAATCACCGAGGAATTATCGAATGCTATTTAGCCCTCTCAGGTAAGTATTACTGGCCCAAAATGAAAGACCAAATAGCCAAACTCACCAACGAATGCACTACCTGCGGGCAAGCCAAATATGACCGGAGACCTATTAGACCCCAGTTTAATATTGTACCCCCGGCAACAAAACCATTCGAGATGGTAGATAGAAACATAGATTTATCCCGCCGCGAACGCGAAACAGAATACGTTAGTAAACGACAAGTATTCATTAAGAACCCCTCTGCAAGTCGTCAGAAAACAGTACCGCGGTATACCCAAGATACCATTCTATCCGATTTACCCATACGAATTTACACGCCTAAAAAACATAGACTAGTATTCAAAACCAGGTTAAAAAGAGTAAGGAATTCAACCCCCACACTATTTCCAATACAGTTTAATAAATTTAACAATCCAGTTTAATAAACTACGCAAAGTTGGTCAACTTATACTTACTAAAAATGGAAATTTAGAAGACTTAAGATTAGAATTAGAATAGAAAATATGTTAGCTATTAGATAAATATTAAACTTAGAACTCAGAGAATACTATGATACTATCATTCCCGGATCGTATTCCAACGAAAAACAGATAGTTATAGCTTCCAGATCTCCTGTAATCTCCAAAATTGTTCATGATTTGCACAAGTTATCCATAGCACCCAACAAAAGCCGTCAAGCCCTTATCCCTACCTACCCCTTTATAGCAACCAATGGGGACTCTTCCGTGTACATAGAAGCAGAATGCTCGAAGTTCAGCAACTGGTATCTCTGTGAGAAAGAAATAACCCATCAAATACGAACCAAAACTGACTGCATCCAAGAACTCATCGTGAACCAAGCCCTCAAGACCTCCGTACCAAGGAACTAACCATAATCAACGACAATGATGTAATACAGAGCCAGCCCCTGAAACTAATGGACATACCCTACGACGTGGAGGCACCAGGAGCTGCATTAACCCAAGTTCATCTCAGCTCAATCAACCTAGAAGGACTACATAGCATCCAGAACCAAGTTATGACGAGCCAGCCGATAGAACTCAACCAACTACAATCGGACATCATATACCACACGACCATACCCTTCTACGTTGCGCTACTAGGTGCAGGCGCACTGGTTATAGCCACACTGGGCTATCGCAGGAAATAGTTTTGCAAACGCACCGAAGCACCCAGCGCCGAGGGATGCACCCGCGAGGAACCCGAAAGGAGGGAAGAGAACCACACACCCAGAGGACAAGTTCCAGAAACATTTTCTCTCAAAGTTCTAAAATAGTTCCTGATCTGCGGGTGGAGATGTTACGCATAGCGCTACCAGCGACCTAGACACTGATCCGTGACCTACACGCCGCTGCGTAAGGGAAACAGTCAAATGCCGACGCTGCATTTCGTGACGCGCGGGCACCGAGCGATCGACCTTGCAATGCGGAAATCATCGACTCAGCGCCCGATACTTTCAAGGTGGAACCGTACGGATGCAAAGAGCAAAGACAAGCACTTCATTGCACGTACCTAAGATTAGCTAATAACGAGAGTCCAAGATGACGGACATTCCATATTCACACTTCGAATAGGAGCTAGGCTAGTTTAGGCTATAGTTAATGTAATTATTTTAGTCTAATATAGATTAAGTAGTCATCTTTGGTTTCATTTCAATCCCCCGATTGCAGCTAACGTAATTTGTGTTATAATTCCGCCTCGATTGCAATAACAAACTTTCTCCACTTGTATCAAAATGTACTATTTTATCATCATCCACCGAGGATGAATTCACAACTACGATCGGGTTGGCTTCCAGTTTAACCGGAAGCAACAATAAATATAAGAGGAAAAAAAGATTTGGCATAACTCGACAGCCTTCGGACTCAGGTTAGCTGCAGCAAGGAAAACCTTCTCGTCACGTCTTTATGATAGAGTGCAGTTTCACAATTGATATTAGTCTTGCGAGCCGCAAAGCCTGCAGGCTACAGGAGTTGATTAGAATGCTAATGATAGTACGAATCTCGTACCTCAGTTCTAGGCCGATATTCTTTGCAATTCATTTCAATGTTGGTGCCACTTACTGCTGGGTAGAGGTCGTTTCCCTTGTGTGCCACTTTTGCTCTTTACGAGTTTCCACCAAAGGAGACAGTTTTTTTAGGCCCTCTTCGGTGTTGCGTATATTCATATTACTTACACCAAAAAAAGTAACCATTTTATTATAGTAATAAACGAAAGATTACATAGAAACGAAACCGGAATCTTAAAATCATAATAAATAAGTAATATTATGATATTTTTTGCGAGTCAAATCATTCCTGTTGTGGTCAATGCCATTTTACAGAAAATACTTACGTAAATAGGAGCGTTTTTTCCGTTTACAAAAAAAAAGTATGGTACCCATTGGTAATAATATCTGCTTTAATTAAAATAGAATATAATATAAAAAGAAATAATATTAAACTGTGAGCTTTGTATTGCTATTTTAGAGATTTCCGCTAAAATATTTTAGATGGTAGATACCTATAGAAAATCATCATGGCACGGAACGTTGTAAATCCGTCTTTTTGGTGGTTGACAACTTCATTTGATATTTACTCTTTACATTTATTTTGTTTGTTGTGAAAGTGTTTCTGCGATTTTTTCGCATATAATAAAAACTATTTTATGAAAATGGCATCTACTGGTCGTTGTGTCAATTGTGCAGTAAGATTTCAACGCAATGTGAAAATACAATTACTTTCAGAGACTGGTACAGACGTGTTATTATTATTGTTTATTGTTAGATTCACGTTTTCATTTTCGAATTTCTCATCATTCCGGTTAGACATGGCTTAGCTAATATTACCACTGTAATCTAGAGATTATTAGGAAGAAATCTATATACGTTTCATTAATATCTGCTATAATTTATGTGGGTGGCCTATTCTCCAAACAAAAAAAATTGTCTCCTTTGGGTATGACTAGACTCGCGCAGTAAATGTAAATGAGAAAATTTTCAGTTTTACCAATTACAACTTATACAATTTACCTGCAAAAGACACGGATGTCAGCATGCCACTTTCTTCCAAGCTCAGCTGCAGGTCACAGCTGGCAGCTGGCACGACTATGCTGTAGCCGAGCATGTCTATGACGGCTCCCAGGTGGATGGTGCAGCAGGTGCAGAGGAGCAGGAGGTCGTAGCGGCCATGGCCTGTAATGGTAGTGATAAAGAAATAGGCAGGGAAATAATACTGTCATGTAACAGTCAAGGACTGCTATTTTAATGTTAGGTATGTGGTTGACATTATAGCCATTTCGTACAACTGACAAAATACTTTTTAGGGTTCCGTAACGAAGGGTAAAAAACCGGCCAAGTGCGAGTTGGACTCGCGCACGAAGGGTTCCGTACCAATTATTATAAAAAAATCACGTTTGTTGTATGGGAGCCCCCCTTAAATATTAATTTTATTCTGTTTTTAGTATTTGTTGTTATAGCGGCAACAGAAATACATCATCTGTGAAAATTTCAACTGTCTAGCTGTCACGGTTCATGAGATACAGCCTGGTGACAGACAGACGGACAGACGGACAGACGGACAGACGGACAGACGGACAGATGGACAGACGGACAGACGGACAGACAGCGAAGTCTCAGTAATAGGGTTCCGTTTTTACCCTTTGGGTACGGAACCCTAAAAAACGGGACTCGATCCATTGTCCGTCTGTCTGTCTGTCCGTCTGTCTGTCACCTAGCTGTATCACATGAACCGTGACAGCAAGACAGTTGAAATTTTCACAGATGATGTATTTCTGTTGCCGCTTTAGCAAGAAATACTAAAAACAGAATAAAATAAATATTTAAGTGCATAGCATAGCGCCCCCAAAGCTACACTTCAACCCAATATCCTTTTTACTCTTGGTATTATCATCACTTTCTAGTCCGTTGACAAATGACAAAAAAGGAACCCTTAAAGATTCGTCTTGTCTGTTGGTCCGTCCGTATGTCACAGTCATTTTACTTCGAGACTGTTGACACCAAACAGTTGAAAGAAGACAATTTTTTGTTGTTTGGAGAACAGGCCCCCACATAAATTGTAGCAGATATTAATGAAACGTATATAGATTTCTTCCTTATGATCTCTAGATTACAGTGGTAATATTAGCTAAGCCATGTCTAACCGGAATGATGAGAAATTCAAAAATTAAAACGTGAATCCAAAGAGATTTAAAAATACTATACATAGAGCGGACATTAGGACCAATGTCATACAATAATTTTGATGTCGTACGTCAGTAGCGCTATCTAGCTATGAATAGGAAAAAAAAACTTTTTTTTTTTTATTTAATTCAGCTATTACACGGTTGATCCCTGTAGTAACCACCTATGATAGGGGTGCTACAGTTTAGGATAGCATCAAATTATCGATAAATCTTATCGATAACGCTTGGTAAGAATTATTAAATATTTGTATTATATTGAGACTGCCTCGTTCGTCGCAAACGCAACTGTTGAGCATGATGTGTTCGATTACCAGGTCGGGTAAAGTGTTATTGGGTTTTTCCATCAGGAATATCTCAATATCAGCCGCGGAGTCTGGATTTGTACCCGGTTGATGGCAATAGGCTCGCCCACTATTACATGTGACATTAGGCAGATGTCCCACCGCCAACGATGAGCGAGAAGCGAGTAGAGCTGGAAACTAGAAATGCGTTGGCGAGCAGCGAGAAGCGAGTATGTAGTTCCGATAGTTTTGTAGTTTGGCTATAAACGAGTGCGCGAGTGCGGCGGGCGATTACTCGCACCACTCGCTCGGAGCGGCTTGTCCTGCGCAACACTTCACGTGCTACGCACTTGTTCCCTTCCCGACAACGAAGATACCGGTGAGCATATATCTTTGATAGCTTTTTAAAGTAATTTTAAAGAAATATACGCGAACCAATAACATTTATTCCCATATTGACAATTCCCATATTGACACTTGAACGACATAACATGATTACCAGAACAGTAAAATTACAGGGATGGATCGAGGATACCCCATTTGGCCAGATAACGAGTATATCTACAGCGGCCAACCTGGGTCAATCGGTTAGGGGACTTCCAGATTGGCCACTGCAGTTCGTGTCCTGACGGCAGTTGTTCTTCCGGGTTAATGGAATGTGGAAAGATATTGCGTGCAACCGCAACGAGTTAGTAAAAAAATCAAGTTAGAACAAAATGTTGTGAAGATAACTGCGATGCGGGTGCCATCAATCAAGTACCTACATTTATTTAAATGCGAAAAAACATAAAATTTAAACTTTTCTTTAAATTTGCTGCATGTCATTACTTCCCAGAATTTGACTCCTATTAGCGACACTATCGATTGGTGTAATACAGTGTGTGGTTTTTGTTTTAAAAATTAAAGGGTTCGTTTCCTGATCAGGAATATTGACCTGACCAAAAATCTAATGATGCAGTTTTAGTTTTCATCAAAATCGGGCTCGAGACTCCTTTGAGCATTTTCACCCTTTAAAAAATTAATCCTGTATTTTTGTAATCTCCTTCAAATTATCATCATCTTGATATACTACTCGATAGGCTTGTTTGAAAGAAAAACGACATACAAATAGTCCAAAAATACGAGAAACCACATAATAATTACCATGACTCGCTTGTGAGCAATTTAGTCTGACTTCAAATAGTGCTTCCGA
Organism: Xestia xanthographa; assembly: GCA_905147715.2. Lineage (NCBI taxonomy): Eukaryota > Metazoa > Arthropoda > Insecta > Lepidoptera > Noctuidae > Xestia > Xestia xanthographa. Next base: position 2,616,671 of record LR990657.1, on the reverse strand, counting down.
ACTGTTCTGTTCTGTTGTTTATTTAATTTTATCTGTATATGTGTATTAGTATGTTCTACTTATGTATGTTTATCAATTTAATTTAACAAAATGGTATTTTTCTTATTTATTTTTTTGTACTCTATCACAATGCTGTCCTATTGAACCCAAAGGTTGACTGGTAGAGAATGCCTTGTGGCATGTGGGAATGATCCATTAAGTCCGCCTATGTAGTGGTACATAGGCGGACTTAATCTAACATGGCCGGAGATCGCACAAGATAAAATGGTATGGAAGGAGAAAGGGGAGGCCTTTGCCCAGCAGTGGGACACTATGTAGGCTATTAAAAAAAAAACAAAATGTACCACTCTTGTACATGAAGTTTAAATAAATAAATAAAGTCAATCTCATTTTTAGTTGCACCATCGAGGCTCTGCCAGGTCCACTTTCTGTGATCACGCTTTCTGAAGGAGTTCGTCGTATAAAAAAAAACCAGCGTCGGGCACTAGTTGTCCGGCATTTTGCTGAACTGGGCCTATTTGGCGCAGCCGTGAGACAAGCAGTGTCATTATTTTACTTTTTTGTTTAGATTTAAGTTTTCTTATTTTTTTATATACTGTGTGCACTTGTGGCGTGTGCCAAATAAATGTATTTTCTTTCTTTCTTTCATATAGAGGTCCTCCTTCTCCAAAAAACTAGCCAGTTGGTGACCCCGGTGATTCCAACGTCCAACTCCAAATTGCCCCACCTGCAGCTCATTCCCGTCTCGTTTGCCAAGTTTCGCGTTGAAGTCCCCCATGACAACGGTGAAGTGAGAAGAAGCCAAGTTTGAAACCATGCATGGCTTTAGAGATATCCTCATACATGGTCACTTCGTCGTCGGGGTGTGCCGAGGTCAGGGGGTCTAAAATGGCCGCTTTAGCAGAATCGTAATATGAATCATGTTAAAAATTTAAAATTCTTAAAATGGACTTTATAATCGTGGTCATAAAGTCCATTTTAAGAATTTTAATTTTTTAACGTGATTCATGCTAAGATTCTGCGTGGATTCTGCTATAGCGGCCATTTAAGACCCGCTGGGCGTAGTAGACCTGTATGACCTTCAGCGAATATCTTGAGGATATTCTGAGTACCTATAAGGTTCACCACGATATTCACAAGATACTTGTAGACGATAAACCCAACACCGCCTTGAGACTGCCGGTCCACCTCTCGGATATAGAGCAGGCTATATCCGAGATATATATATAATATATATATGATTATATATGATTTCAGGATTATCGTATCCGCCTTCTCTTCGGACTTCAGATAATCCCACAACACTCCATCGCAACCTGCTCAATTCCTCTTCGAGTTCCGTTATCTTCTCGTTGGTCCGGAGTGTGCGCGTGTTATACGTTGCCAGGTCCAGTCGCTGGTATTGGCAGCCGGATCCCTTCTAGAGATTCTTCGCACCCCTTGCCGCGCCGCTGCCGTAGTCGAGGGTAGACGGGCTGCCGGCCACTAGGGGCCATTTCTGTGATACGCTATTCAGGGGGGGTTTTGCCATAATCGCCATGCTTGGCAGGCGGGTTGGCGATCGCAGTACTGTTCTTACAAAAGCCACACAGAGCGCTACTGCCCAATCTCCGGTAAATCCCTTAGTCACTTCTTACGACACCCACGGGCGGATATGGGGATTTCATTTATTTCATTTTCATTTATTAATTCATCAAACAATTTACATTGTGTTCGAATTTTACAAAATAATTACATTTCAATCATAACAAAATCAAATACAAAGCAAACAAAAAAATATTACTATGTCAGCAATCAGAAACTATAAAAAAGCAAAAAAAATCAAACCATAAGAAGCACAAAGACAACAGTCTATTCCAATTAACGTAAAAATGTTAATTACATTTCTGTTTATATGTCCAACCATAAAAAGCTCAAAACACAACCATGTCCATTCCATGTTAAGTAAATTGATAAAAATTAAGTGTAAATTAAATGCCTGTTAGATGTTAATTAAATGTCAACTAAATTTAATTAAATGAATATTAAATGCCAAATAGATTGTATTAAATGTCAATTAAATTACAATGTATATGATTACCCAAATACGCTCAAGAACAACCATGTCTATTCCATGTTGCGTAAATTAAAATAGAATAAATGTAAATTAAATGTCAGTTGTAATTATTTATAAGTCAATTAAATTCCAATTAAATTTCAATCAAATGTAATTTAAAAGTCAATAAAATTAAATGTCAATTAAATTACAATTAAATGTCAATCAAGTTAAAATGTCAATTAAATCAAATGTCAATTAAAATAAATTCCCACTGTATCAAATGTCAAATAAATTAAATGTCAATATCATATTAAGTAATTCATACACAAATTATCTGAAATCATTCAACATCAAATCGGATACAGAATATAAACATTTTTCTAACAGGAAGGCTTTCAGTTTTGCCTTAAATAAGTTTGTGTTATAGACCAAAGTTTTCAAATCAGTAGGTAATTTATTATATAACTCCACTGCTTGGTAACGTGAACAATGCTTAGCTATGTTAAATTTAGGCACCATTCTATTTTTAATAACTTTCCTTCGTGTGCTCTCTCTCATCTCTTTTTCCTTTTGTGATTCATATTGATGAATATATTTTGCGAACTTGCTTAACAAAACTAGTATATACAAACTTGGAACTGTGAGGATGCCTAATTTCTTAAAGTATTCTTTGCATGAATCACGCTGTGAAATTTTAACAATGGTTCTAATGGCACGCTTCTGTAGGATGAATGCTCTTTGGCAGTTGTAGTTATAGCTATTACCCCAAAACATGATGCTGTACCTTAACCTAGATTCAACCAAAGCATGATAACAGGCTTTAAGTTGCTTCAAATCTATTTCATCTCTGAGGCTCCTAAGTGCATAACATGCAGAAGATATAGAGGAATCAATAGCAGCAAGCTCCTGTTTCCAGTTTAGATTTGAATCAATGTTTATACCTAAGAATTTTACCTCATTTACCAATCCTATCTTGTCTCCTTCCAATGTCACATCTATAGTGTCGGTGTTACGAGATGTAGTCTTAAATAACATTATACTGGTTTTATTTGTATTAATTAGTAAATTGTTAGCTGTAAACCATTCAGAAAGATCATTTAGACTTTTATTTACTTTTTTGGACAATTCATTTAAATCATGCGCTCCAAATATTACATTTGTATCATCAGCAAAAACCACACACGAAGCGTCGGGCTGAGCAGTGTTCATGAAATTTAATAAATCGTTTGTGAAGATAAGATACAATATTGGACCTAAAATTGAGCCTTGAGGTACCCCACGTCTTATGTATGTCATCCTTGATTTATATGCTATTTCATGATTGTTTTCATCAATGTTTTTTATTTCGACATACATTCGTCTGTTTTGTAAATAAGATGCCATAAGTTTTAAAGCATCACCTCTTATACCATAATGTTCCAGTTTAGCAAGCAGTAATTGATGATCTATCGTGTCAAATGCAGAACTCAGGTCAATAAATAGTCCAGCCACTTTAATTTTGTCGTTTAATTTACTAACTACGTCATCAATGAGAGTGTCTATGGCATCTGAAGTGCCAATGCCTTTTTGATATCCAAATTGTCTTGAATTTATTATTTTATTTAGATTCAAATGTACCATCAGTCTAAATTTAATTATCTTTTCAAAAAGTTTCGACAAAGTTGGTAGCAAGGATATTGGTCGGTAATTTTTTGGGTCAGTCTTTGTTCCCTTTTTAAATATCGGAATTACCTTAGCCAGTTTGAGTTGATCGGGAAAAATCGACTCTTGCATACATTTATTAAAAAAATCTGATAGCGGATGTGCTAAGAATTCGATGTTCTCTTTAATAATTGTTATTGGTAAATCATCATATCCGCAAGATTTTTTGTTAGCCATGTGACACACAATCTTTTTTATCTCAATTGGTGTAGTCGGCTTAAAAGACAGGTTACTCTCAACTCTCGCTGTTGTTTCTTTCAGAAAGGACATTGCTTTATCTTTGTTAAGTGTCAATGATGGTTTGTAAACAAAACTGTCAACGAATTTATTAGCAATATCCTGGGAATCATAAATAACCTTGTGGTCTATATTTAGGACTAATTTTTTACTAAGCTTGTTTTTTGTTTTCTTTGTATGTTCATTTACGAGTTTCCATGTCTCTTTGGGTATATTTTTAGCTTTACTAAGATGAACTGATATGGCTAACTTTTTAGCTTGCTTTAAAACCCTTCTGTAAATTCGAATATAGTTATTTTTGTAATTCGAGATACTATCATTATTTGGGGTGCCACAACATAAAACTCTTTTCATTGTACTAGATACTTTGACTCCCTTGGTTACCCACCTTATTTTTTTATTTTTCAAAGGGTTTATTTTAACAGCTTTCTTTGGGTAGCAGGTACGAAAAATTTTGCCAAAATGGTCTAGAAAGTTATTTATTCCCATATTACTCAAATTTATATTTGAAATACTCTTTTTAAATGCATCATTATTTTTTGTGTTAAATATTCTTTTATGAATTGTTATGGTATGTTCTGAACTATTTCTTTTCTCATTGATTTTATCAAGGACCATATCGCAAAAGAGTCCACCATGACCATCTGCTAAGCCATTGTGATCGACCAATAAACGCTCTATACAATCATCATCAACATTTGTAATTATATTATCAATACAAGAGTATGATTTATTCCGAATGAAGGTAGGAGTTTTTATCAGGTATCTAAAATTGTAACATCTCAATAAACTTATGAACTCTGAAGCTTTTCTACTTTCAACCAGCACGTCAATATTAAAGTCGCCACAAACTAAGCACTTCCTATCAAGAAAATGTTCCAACAATTTTTCTAAACTAGCCATGAAACTTTCAAAATTTTTGTCAACTGGACTTCTATAACAACAACATATGTGTAACCCCGTTTCGAGATCTATTACACCACAAATCTCAAAACTTTCTGATCTATATAACTTTTTAATTGCGTCAATGTTTTCACATTGTTTATTTTTATGTGCTAAAATAAGGCTGCCTCCCCTCTTTTTGTTTGGCCTTGTGTTGTATGATGCTAAATTATAATTGGACATACAAAATACATGTGCAGATTTATTATTTAGGAAATGTTCGGTTATGCATAAGTAATCTAAATCATTTTCATGTGTTTCAATATATAATTCAAGTTCTGTTTTTTTGTTACTTATGCCACATACATTTTGATGAAATATTTTAAGACAATTTGTTTTCAATAGTAAAAGAACTGAAGAATTATTATATAAACTGCTTTGTTCTCTTTTAGTCACGAAAAATATCATTTTCATCGGTGGTTATTGACGAACTATTCAATTCTGTTTGTGTAACTGAGTTTACCAACACTTTTGGTGTCGTAGTATTGTTCCTATTATTGCCACTGGCTTTGTCTACTAAATTAGGAGTAGTTTGTGTAGAAACATTTTTAAACATTCGTTTTGCCTTTTGATCTATAAGCACATTATCCACATAATTTTGATAGTTGATCCTGTATTGTAATCGCAATATATCCCTATAAATTAATTTGCATGCAGTTAGCTTATTAAGTAAAGGCCTTTTATTAAAGTTAGAATAATTATTGTCATCTAAAGTAATAAAGCTAGAATTTTCGCAATTATTGCATACAAGTCTTAAGGTACGATTAACATTTAATACATTTAGATATTTGTTTTTATAAATTTTACTAACAAGGACATTGGTGTTATGTATATTTTTCAAAGTGTGATGCAGAGAACTTATTATATCTAATGGGTTTTTGTCGCTAATACCTCCCATTATTAAAACAAAGTCAGATTTTGTGAAGTCCTTGCACATAATTTCACATGTACTCAATATGTAATTAAGAGGTGCGTTCGGTTTGATTACCGACGTTACGCTAAAACTATTTCCCACTAAGTTCTGAAGTATATCTCTAATTTCATATCCTGTCTGATCCGCAAAGATGGCGATTTTATGCTTCGGTGCCAGTACTTGCAATGGTTGTTTACATGATCTATTCTCTATAAGTTTTTTTACGTTTCCATTAACGCCCATGTTTTGTTTCGGTGTTGACGGTGACATGATCTTGCTTGTTCCCTGAATTTCCCTGTCCGTCGATGTATGTATACCCCCATTGTCTTGTTCCTCCGTGATAGATGTAGGTAAGTTTTGGGTAAAACTAACTTGTAGGTCCTTGTAACTGTTTGTAGGTGACAAGTTCCCTGCCCCGGTGACTGTAGACTTATCTATATTGCTTTTTATTGGCGATTTATGAATGAAAGCTTCCGACCCATTACCGTTTCGGTTCATCGACGTTATGGCATGCATAGTAAACTCTCTAGAAGAGGTTCTGGGTAATCCGGTTTTCATAGTTATTGTCCTAAGTCGACGTTGATATTGAGGTGAATAGAACCTTATTGGTGTTGCCACTGTTTCAGTAGAATCATGTAATCCCACCGATTTAAATATCTTTATTTTGCTTTCATATTTTTTAATTTTGTCCTTTAGTGATAAGTTTTCTAAGTTTAAATTATCTATTTCTGAGTTGGCAGACTGTAGTTCCAATTTAAGTTTGATAATTTCTTCATTCTTTAAGACGATATCCATATTTCCAGAGATATTATTGTTGGGTAAACTTTGATATGAAATATCCATGTCAAATTCGAAATCGCTTACGTTTAAGTTATGTTGCGTATTTTGTGTCCTTTGCGTGACGTATATGCTATCATCCTCCATGTTCTACTTTATTTATTTACAAAAAGTCGAACAATATCCGGATTCGAACCAGTGACTAACTGCTCACCAATCCAAACGGTTTCCAATGTGCCAACTGTGCTGATATCTTATATATCGAAATAGTACCGTAGCTTCCACATGCAAACAGATGTCTTTCTGTTTTATCGACTGTCAGTTTCCGTATTCTTAGACTAGATGTCGCTATTTGCAATTACGTTTGGCACTGGTATATTTGAATATTTATTTTTTCTTAACGGTTCGTACGATGAATTATATATGAAAAACTCACAATTTCCGCAGAGTCACTTGGCTTGTTCGGTCCCAGCCACTATTTATTTGAGTATTTTAGTTATTCACAGCACAATCATTGTTTATTAATTTGTCAAATTGCGTCAATGAGAAATGTAAACACTGGGGTCGGTTCATGCGAATAACTTAATAATTCCACAAGGTCTGCAGTGGATAACACTGTCACTGAATGTTTATTGTATAACGATTTGGTCGAACAGAATAGATGATCTTAAAAACTCATTTCACCATTTTTAAACAATTTAAAACTACAGAGCAGGTGTTACTCGTGACGCGACAGCGCCATCTGTATTCTGTGTCGATGGTGCCATTCTTTACGTCCGACACCACACAGACGGTAATGTGACGGTAATGCGTGTTTTTATTATACTATGGGTCGTGCATTGTTGTGATGGTACCTTTGTTTACAATGAGTACGTAGTTTTGTAACAAATGTGAACAATCTCAATAAATATCTAAAGTAAAATTCATAATAAAAAATATAATCAAGACACACCATTTATTTAGTAGGTACGTAATTTTATTCCGTTCCGTGCACATACCAATGCATAGTGTCAAGTAGAACACGATATAAAAATATCTTTTAACAATTTGAGAGTAACAAACTAATGTTCTTGTTATTTTGAGGTAGGTAGATTTTGATCCCAATCCAGAGAGGACTGGCTATCTTTGGGGGAGGCTTTCACCTGCAGAGGAGTTCTAGCAGATAACTAAATATTTAAGTAAAATAAAACTAACAACTAAATTTAAAAATTTAAGAACTAAACCTAATTTACTAACAAAAATTGTCATATTGAAATAAAAATAAAATATTCAAGTTAAATTATTTTAAACTAACATCTTAAATTAAGAAACTTTACTTAAGTACATACTAACAAAAAAACTATAAATAGAATAGAATCTAAGTTAAGTACTTTCTTTTGTGTTTTGCTAGAAATAAAAGGTTCTTTTTTTATTTATTTATTAGATTTTGATAGAAGAATTTTCATTATAATCATATTTTTATAATTTCTAAAACTGGCACTTATCTACATTAAAATAACGTTAGGTCTTCTAGATTCTCTATCAATTTATTTTAATAAGGACAAAATAATGTAATCAATTGTCTGTGTAAATTTTGTCGATGAAAATATGTGAGTGGTTGACCAAAAAGGGACCTCAAGGGAAAATAATTGATTTCGAGTAAATAGGTTAGACCAAAACAAAGCTAAAAGACCACAGATTAAAAAAATCAAAAAAAAAAAATAACGGTTTCCAATCCTGGAGGGATTGGAAACCGTTATTTTTTTTTCCCCTTTTTGGTCAACCACTCACATATAATCATTTAGAAATAATTATCTTATGAAAACGAACTGTCTAATTGGAGGATAAAAATAAATAAATTGATCAAGCTTGATATGAACGTACTTTGTAAACAATACACTGCTCATGATTATAATTTCGGGAAAAAGGGCAGCTCCCAGATTATTAATGAGTAGAGTAGATAATTATTAAAATTCTAATATTGTCAAACTGTCAAAACCAAAAACACACGTGAACGATCACTAGTAACGATCTCCATTCAAAAATCAAAACACCACAACAATACTTATTTCTATCTACTCGAATTTAGATCACTCACTTATAACTCACCTGCCAAATCAAGAGCCTCTTCAATATCCACATTATCCTTTTCACACTCAGTAATAACATTACTTTTTGGAACACGATTCACAACGAACTGTTTCTTCACCATTATCTCAGGTGTTCTACAACACAATGATGTTCTTTCCAACCTAGTTAGACCATAGTACTTCCACAACCTCTGATACAGCGTGTTTAGAAGTCGGGTTGGTATGTATAATCTCGTTGTGTACTTGTATCGTTTTTTGGAGTTCTTTTTTGTTTTAAAGACATTTGTTCCGGAGATTACCCCTACATACAAACAAATTTTACTTGTTTATAATATTATTAGTACCTAAAAACAACCTACCTATACCTATTAATATAGAAATTTCTCTTCTTTTGAGGATCTAGGTTACATAATATGGAAACATTATGGATAAGTAACTGCTCATACGAAGATGAAGACTCTACTGAAATAAATAGACTCCAAGATCCAAAGGTACATCGTTGTCAAGAAGGTGATTTTACCCATAATAGGTACTGTACAACTTTCGATTTGAGTTTTTATTTACGAATTTGATATCGGAGTCACAGCAAAAGTAGCATAGTTTTTTAGTATGACAGGTAGAATCACTCTCTTGGTGGATGCAGGTCCAGGTGGTTAAATGATCAAGTGCTAGCTTGTGTTGAAACATTTAAAAATATTTTCAAGCCCATTCTGCTTATACAAAAGTACCTTTTTGCAACGGGCAACTTTGAATAAAATTCTTGTAAATGTGACATTCTTATCTGCGTTTTAATGGCCTCAATGAAATGAATATTTTAACTTTGAATTTGACAAGAAGTGCCAAACATCTTTTGATGAAATTGCTGGATATCCACCAAAAACAAAACTAATCGACAAGATAAATAAACTGAGTCCTATATATCACAAGGTCATTGGAAGTCAATCAAACAATCATTTCTGTAATTATTTTATCGTAATTGTTTTGTTCGTTGCCACTTTCAATTTAATCGATAGGATTGTTGATAAATATAATGCATTGAGGGCAATACGGAGACCACTTTTCATCCTTATGGTCTAAGTAATAAGGTTTAAAAGTGTTTGACTGTCAGTGAGCGCACGTCACTAAGAAAAGAAAAAAATACAAGTTTGGATAAAAATCAATTAACTTCAATTCTTGTATAAATACAAGAATTACTCGTTTAAAGTTATTAGGTTTACGATTATGATTTACGGTATTTTTTTTAGATTTTTTTATTTACTAGCTGTTGCCCGCGGCTTCGTTCGCGTGGCAATTTTGATGTGTATGTAAGTACGAACAAAAACCTTACTTACTAAACCTATTGCTTACCTCCCATAACATACGGCGTGATATTATGTAGCCTAAAGCCTTCCTTGGTTTACAAAGAAAATGTTTGCTGAATTTCAATTTAATCTATCCAGTAGTTTTGGCGTGAAACCGTACCGTACACCATACCACACCGTAGATACACACAGACAAACAGACAAAAATTCTAAAAAGTCACTTTTTGTCATCAGTTACGTTAAAAGCCACTTATATTTTCTCGAAAATTCTCAATGTAAAGTTTTTATCGTTACTGTTTTATTATAATATGTACGTATAGATATAGAATCTATATCTATATAAATACTCTGAATCTCCACGGCTCCAACGATTTTCATGAAACTTAGTATGCTGGGGGTTTCCGGGACGAAAATCGATCTAGCAAGGTTTCATTTTTAGAAAAAAAACCGGCCAAGAGCGTGTCGGGCCACGCTCAGTGTAGGGTTCCGTAGTTTCCCGTCCGTCACAATAAGTGTTCCCACTTATGAGTTTAAAGGTGGGTATCCATTATGTAAAAATGCTTGCATATACGAATATACTACAAACTTAGTCCAGAAATTGTTTTGTACAACTTTTTGTCTTTTTTGTACAAAAACTGTTGTTTCCATCAAGTTCAAAATGATTTTCCTAGAAAGTCCTTATAAAGTTCTACTTTTCAGATTTTTTTCATATTTTCTAAACTTATGGTTCAAAAGTTAGAGGGGGGGACACATTGTTTTTTACTTTTGGAGCGATTATTTCCGAAATTATTGACATTATCAAAAATGATTTTAGAAAACCCCTATTCATTTTTAAATACCTTTCCAACAATACATCAAACGTTAGGGTTGAAATTAAAAAAAAAAAACACTTCCCACTTTACATAGGGCTACCCTAATAAAACATTTTTTTCATTTTTTATTTTACCACTTTGTTGGCGTGATTGATATACATATTGGTACCAAATTTCAGCTTTCTAGTGCTAACGGTCACAGAGATTAAGCGAGGACGGACGGACAGACATGGCGAAACTATAAGGGTTCCTAGTTGACTACGGAACCCTAAAAACCACCCAGATCATCCAGATATTAAACTTCTAAATGTGATTTATTATTAATTTCCTGTATAGTTTTAACTAGCGACCCACCCCTGATTTTCCCGGTATTTACGTCTTGAGAAGACAAGGTGGTTTGTTAATAATAATAAGTTTAAAAAAAGGGAGTTTGATAATTATTACATAGGTACATTTAATTCTATTCTGTAGTTTGACTTCAGATTGAGTTTTAATAGAGTTTAGTGTTGCTTTTTACATATTATTTTTAAGTTTAGTTTTCTATGATTAACCGTAAGTTGATTTTCTATATAACTGGTGTGTGTTTGCAAACCACTATTTTATTGAGTCTATTATATTACATCCAGTAAAGATAGTGTGTGTTAGTTTAATAAATAAATAAAACAATAGTTTATATGCAAATATACACAATCGTACGCACGACGACCAATCAACTATACAAAACCAATTTATGCGGATCTCTCATTTTGCGGGAAATCTATACAAAGCTAGGCCATGTTATACTTGAAATGTAAAGCTTGATGTGTCGCCGTGGGTACTGAACTTAATTTTCTAAATGGTGTTAAAAACTTCATCAAAACATAGACAGTCAGAATATGAAAATATATTAGAATTAGTGCGTTTTAACATGTTGGTTTAAACCTAGCTTGTAGGTAGGTACGAGTATATTACGTATTATTATCTGTGACTAAACAGAAACTTAATAGGATATCTATGTAGCAGTCTGACCAACCGGATGCAGCTGATTACCGGTATTTTACATGAAGCGATCGCCTCCACTAACCAGTTAGTACTGGGTAATACCCTGAGTAACTCAGGAAGCCTTCTAGCAAACGAATTGTAAACATATTTAGAATTAAGGCCCGTATAATCTCTTATACAGTGTGTTTGGCTACCGAAGTAGTAAATATAATATATAATATGTTGTTGTGTTGTTATGTTGTTGTTACAATATGCTATATACTCATATATTTCTATCGACAAATACACGTTTATAAATACTTTTAACCCCACACGCCGCGAATGGCAGCTATTTTGTTTTTCTAATCGGCTGTTCTGGGGTATGTTCAATGAAATTCTAATATCTTAGAATTTAAGAGACCTAGAGAAATACAAATGATTTTATTGTAAGGGTAAACAACGATGCCGGGGTTGCGGGACTGTTCGAAAGAGATACCGTGGCCCCGGAACACAAAGGGCGATGAAAGAACATGGATGGGTTTTAATCAGTAAAAGTCTGACACTCCCTCCTGTTCTGCCCAAAGCGGGAGGAGTCATTTGATGATTTCCCATCCAAAAAAAAAGGATAAACAACGAGGTTAACAAATTATTAAATAGATTTTATTGAAAAATTATCAAAAAGAGCTTAAAAAAACAGATTTTACGAAAGACTACACACAAATTATTTATTTAATTCGCATAATGTTACTAAGCACAGTGACTATTAGCCTAATAGTATTTAGGCATACAATTAATAGAAATAACTGAAACAAATTTGAGTAATTTTTACTTAAAAAGTTTTTTGAATTAAAAATTAATTATTTTGTGATACAAAAGTTAGTTGTTACTAGTTAGTTGTAGTTAGTTTGCATGTAGCCGTGTGATATTCGTCAGAGTAGAATAGAACCAACCCATTACACTCACGGGTGTCGTATAAGGCGGCTAATGTCTGAGGCAGAACACCTTGCGCCTCCGTAGACCTAAGAATGGGCAGCAGCGTTTTCTGTTAGTCTTTCATCACTGCGATCTCCAATCCGCCTACCAAGCGAGAAGATTACGGCAAATTCCTCCCATCATGTGAGAGGCTTATGTCCAGCAGTGGACGTTATGGGCTGTTGTAGTAGTAGTACAAAAGTTAGTGACAGAAACGAATCGCTGCAAAACCGACTCCACGTAGTCTTGTCGGAACCGCAAGCCCGCCGGAACCCCGCAGCGCCGAGCCGTGACAAAAACCATGCCTGCTGCATGTTGCATGCTGCATGCTGCAAATCCCGAAAATTGAACCCGAGACCAGTCGCGCTTGCGCTAACTCGACCTACGATGCAGTCCCCCTACTTCCCCCTACCCCTACTCTACTTTACCACCTCTATAATCCGTCTCATCTCACTTCATGCAGTGTTTCCTGATTGCTTGTCTTACAACTCTTATAACACAGTCTCGCCTTGCATGCCAACACATTTCCTTGTTCGACTTAACTTTGTCGTGATGGGAAAACTTCGCATCTTGTATTGCCTCTTGTAGAAAGTGGGATTGCAATACTGAAGTTTTGTTATTCTATACTACTTGTACCAATTGGTATTGTATTTACAAAAATAACTCCTTCTTAGCTTGTCGATGACAACCTAAATTGTGTCGGCCCAGAACTAAGCTATTGACGACCTGATTGGCGCAGCGGTAGTGAGGCTGCTTTACGTTCTTAAGGTCCCGGGTTCGAATCCCGGTCGGAGCAAATGTTTGTGTGATGAGCATGGACATTTGTTTCCGAGTCATGGATGTTTAAATGTATTTACAAACAAAAAGTATCTATGTAGTATATCAACTATCTGATGTCCACGACACAAGCCTCGTTGCTTAGTGTGGCACTAGATGGCGCTGTGTATAATGTCCAACGATATTTAATTATTATTATTTATACGTATGAAGACGTCTCTACAATCGTCTTTGCGAAAATCATACTTACGTAAACTGAGACATGAACAATTTCAAAAGAAAATCGCTGCCCTTAAAAAATACCGCAGGTGAAAAGAAAATGACAACGATCATGACTAAACTCCAATAAAAACATATGCAATATTTCGGCATAGAATTGTAAAACGGTGTTTAAAAACCCAGCATGAAATATTGAAAAGAATTTCAAATATTCAGCGCTGTAAATGGAAAGCACTGCCGATAATTAGTGAAGTATCCGTAAGTGTACCTAGTGAGGTAAAGGATTCTTGAAGCTATTCTAGAAAATATAAAATACATTCATATTTCTCACATTGCACGTCACGTCGAAGCATGCAATTCCGAAAAGAAGGTGACTTTAAACATTTGTTGGGAAATGATTTAGCAGAAGTTGAAGTTAGAACTACGTACGAAAAATAGGGTGGTATATCATTTGGGTTTTGAAATGAGATGTCTTTTAAGGATAGGCAATCAATATTATTTTACTTTGTCTATGATTTTACAGGCCTTTTACAACTAGAGAGTGAGCGCACAATTTTTGATTGCGGTCTGTGTCATCATCTGCCTAGCCTTTTTCTCCCAAGTTTTATTAGGGTCGGCTTCCAGTCTATGCCGATGCAGCTGAATACCAGTATTTTACATGGAGCGACTGCTTATCTGACCTCCACAACCCAGTTAGTACTGGGTAATACGATACCCCTTGGTAAGACTGGTTGTCAGACTTTTTGGGCCACTGCCTACCTGTAACGACTGTCAAAGATCACAAATGACAGCCGGGACCAACTGCTTAACGTGCTTTCCGAAGCACGGAGGAAACTCGGTATGTAATGGGTGGTCACCCATCCACAGACCAACCTAGGCAAGCACAGCATATCCTAAAGATCGACCCGAGTCACTGTTAGTTACTGTGTAGTCTGTGTATTCAAATCAATTGAAAACTAGCTCATGGTGTCGATTCTGTTGTGCACAAACTAAACTTAATTTAGGCTATTGCTATCTTTTACTAAAAGGAAGTGCGAGAAAAGGACGGCTATAGCTTTGAACTAAGTTAGATATGTAGTTGAAGTTAGGGATGCAGTTTAATCCTTGCGCTTCACCGTGTTTTTAGTCGACATGATTTTTCGTGCACCCTTGATTTGTATAGAAATATCAGTTATAACTAAATTTGACAGCTCTAAATTACGTCCGTCTCTTTCTCGGTTTATTAGAGAGAAAAAGATAGCAATAGCCTAAATTAAGTTAAGTTTGTGCGCAACAGAATCGACACCATTGCCCGCGGTGACTTGCTTATTTTTTTTATGGGAACGTTCTTCTGGGATTAAAGGATGTTTTAAACTTGGTTAAGATCTAATTACGCTGCCTTTGCATTCACATACTATGAGTATAGATTCAGGAGCTTGTAACTAAATAATAACAGCCGCTCGAGTCAATCTTTAGGTTAAGCCGCGCTTGCCTCGGTTAGTCTGTGGATGGGTGACCACTCATTACATACCTACCGGGTTTTTTCCGTGACTCTGAAACCACGTTAAGCAGTTGGTCCCAGCTGTCATTTGTAAATCTTTGACAGTCGTTACAGTGGCCCAAAAAGTCTGAAAACCAGTCTTACCAAGGAATAACGTATTACCTAGTACTAACTGAGTAGGGGAGGTCAGATAGGCAGTCGCTCCATGTAAAATACTGGTATTCATCTACATCTGGTTAGACTGGAAGCTGACCCCAATATAGTTGGCAAAAGGGTAAGCAGATGAGATGATATGAGTATAGATTTAGGTTCTAATTTTAAAATACCTCGAAACCAATGTTACACAAGTCTTTACCTTTAGATATCTTGTCAAGGAAGCCTAGGTATGTTCACATTTCTACCTAAAATACCTTTCTCAAGAGTCAAGGGTTCCTCAAGTAAGATACAAGTGAACTTGAACAAACAATGATTAGCCAAAACAACATTGTTGCTAACCTAATATCTACTTGAAGTAACTTGGACAAGTCGTTCAAAACTCTCAACTTTATGAAGTACTTATAAATTTTCTGCCGCATTATGATTGTTATTTAAGTTGTTGTTACACCTTTAATGGGTCTGTTAAACTCCTGGTAAGGTCTTGATTAGTAAATAATTTCAATAACTTAAGACGGAGTTTATAACTCGAGTTCAGACAAGTTGTCGTATTTAATTTTGATGACCCACAAGTCTTCTGAAATCTATTACAGTAGGCAATGCTTGTCCATGTATCGAAATATCTCGGTAAAGTGATTTTCTATGAGTTGATCACATCTGCTTAACCTTTGAAAATGAAAATGAAATCTTTATTTGTAGACATAGGTTGTACAGGGGTGTTCCAAATAAATATTCAATAGCGAGTCTATCTATGCCTTGCGTTGAAGCATACAAATTAAATCCATACAACAACAATCCATGTAATCAACTATCAATTTCAATGAAAATTCACTATAATAACAAAAGAGTACACAATGTCAGAATAATATAAACATAAAATGGATTCAATTATAAAAATAAGAAGATTACAAATGACACATAAATAAATGGGTTATTACAATTTGATCTTAATAATATAATTTTAATTTCAGTCAAGGTTTTAATAATATAATAAATCGGATGTAGCAGGTCTAGTATCTTTCATTTAAATTATCATTAATTGTATAATAACATTTTTCGACTAGAAATTCGTTTAAGCATTTTTTGAACAGATCTTTATTGGTAATATCTATAATTTCTTTAGGCGATTTATTAGGGTATATATGGATATAATTTCTTTTTCCAACTTAATAGGGTAAATGACAAAAAAAAGTAGTCCGTCAGATAGATTTCCAACAAATATTGGACGATACATATTTTTTATTTTTTTCACGTAAACAAAAAATGAAGACGATACAGTGCGTCGAAAACTCGTGTGACGTCACAGTTGAACACATTTTTTACTCAAATGTGACGTCACAAGCCCCCACTCATGATCTTTGACACGTTTTGTCTTCGTCATTTTTCATCAATTTCATAATACAAAAACCACCTAACTAATATTTTTCGATAACCTAACTGACGGACTAAACAAAATCATGTTTTGTTTAGTCAGTCATCATCCCTTGGAGTCGGCTTCCAGTCTAACCGATTTTAAAGCTACCGAAAACCGGATGGTCAATGCTATAGAATTTCGTTGTACAAATACCAAATGCTTTGAAAGTCACTTCTACCCTTCTGTTTTCTACTATATTCTGTTTTAGCGTTCATGATCTTGTACTTACTTTCTTTTCGTTTCTTAAATGACAACAGAAGTCTACTAACTTGCGTACAAAGCAGTCTTTTCTTCGTTTCTTTCACAGCTTTTATAATAAATATCCTAGACCTATCTTGTACTACTGCATATGAGCACAAACTCTTCACGATACAATATAAAGTTAGCATATATTGCATTCATGAATGGAATGTCGATTTTCAACGAGCTCACTATGGCGACCAAGAGTTATGTAGAAAATATGGATTGTCTACAATTTTTGTTTTCATTCATTTTCAAGATTCAATCACATATGAAAAAACTTTTTACTACTACTACTACTACAACAGCCCATAACGTCCACTGCTGGACATAAGCCTCTCCCATGATGGGAGGAATTTGCCGTAATCTCCACGCTTGGCAGGCGGATGGAGATCGCAGTGATGAAAGACTAACAGAAAACGTTGCTGCCCATTCTCAGGTCTACGGAAGCGCAAGGTGTTCTACCTCAGACATTAGTCACCTTTTACGACATCCTTGAGTGTAATGGGTTGGTTCTATTCTACTCTGCCGGATACCACACGGCTAACACGGTTTTTTAATTAATGACATTTAATGCACTGCGCTTTTTATAATACATACTGACTGCGGTTGACCTGGAAGTCTTTAAATTGACTACTCTCCATAGTGGAGATTCAATAATGACTCTTCCCTGGAGTGTAAATGTGGTGCTGTACCACAAACGATGGGGCACTTAATATCGTGTCCTGCGTGTCCTGTTGTTTGTTCACTACAGGAACGCTACCGAAAGCGCCAAACTAGTAGCTCAGTTCTGGGCCGACTCAATTTAGATTGCTATCGACACGCTAAGAAAGGAAGAAGAAGAGAAGAGGGAGAATGAGTATAGGTAGGTATCTAATAAAATAAAATTCTGCGCTATCTACAATTTATTCTTGAAACTATGAAAGTTACCGTCCCAATTTTGTTTGGGGTTTACGCAGCATGGCTTCTTATTCCATTCTTCTCTATTAGTCTTCATTTAATTATTAAAAAATCACCCCCTTTCTAGCCATTTATAATCTTTCATACAGTCCGATCATCGTTTATAAAAAATAACATAAAATTATTATTTGGCGAGAAGCTTTTAAATGAATAATAAAATCCTCAGTGCATTAATAATTGGTATCCCGGTAAAGTCCGTAATAAATTGTAAAGTTGGATTTAATTAATATGAATGGCTTCAGTTTTCTGATGAAATAAATGATGTGTGTTTAACATTTTATTTATACTTCGGCATTCAGCATTATTTTGATTAAACACACTCATTGTAGTAACCATTTTAATCATGATGAAGTGCATCAGTTATAGGGAATCGAGGCTAAATAATCACAGGGATGAACGGAGGTTAAGCTACTCTTGCCAGGGTCTGGCCAAGGATTGGTGACCATCCCTAACATACTGAGTCTTCTCCGTACAGCGGGAAGCAGGTTAAGCCGTTGGTCCTGGCTGTCTTTGACAGTTGTCATGAGTTCTTAGCTAGATAATAACAGCCCCTCGGGTTGATCTTCAGGTTAAGCCGCGCTTGCCTAGGTTTCTCCGTGGATGGGTGACCACCCATTATATAACGAGTTTCCTCCATGCCTCGGAAAGCACACTCAGCCATCGGTCCCGGTCAATTGTAGATCTTTGATAGTCGTTAATTAGTCAGTTACCCGAAAGCGTGACAACCAGTCTTAACAAGGGGATCGTATTATCTAGTACCAACTGAGATAGCCAGTTGCTCCATGTAAAATGCTGGTATTCAGAAGATGCATCCAGTTACACTGGAAGCCAACCCGCATAGTTGGGAAAAGGCAAAATATGATGATGAAATTTATTTGCAGATTGTACATTATACTTTTATATATAAATTTGAAATTCAGGAGCTCCTGATCTACCGTTGGCCCCGGCTATCATTTGTAGAACTTTGACAGTCGTGAGGTAGTCAATGGCAAAAGTCTGACACCCAGTCTTAACAAGAGGATCGGCATTTGCTCCATGTAAAATAGTGGTATTCACCTGCATTCGGTTAGACTGGAAGCCGACCGAAAAAGCTAGGAAGATAAAGATGACATCGTCATAAGTCGGGAGTTATCGTGTGACCCAGAAATGGATTGTCAGATAGGCAGCCGTTCCATGTAAAATATAAACGCATAGCTGCATCCGGTTAGATTTAAAGACGACAACATACATTTGTTTTTAGGAAAAGACAAGTGGGTGATGATGATTTTAGAAATGTAAATCGATGTTATCATGATATCTATTTTGATTATCTTTATAAAATACAGTTACTGTTGAATTCGCGTAGATACCGCTTGTTTCGTATCAAATAAGGATGGGTGTTGGTGCATAAAAATAATTTTGCAAAAACGTATATTAAAATCTGCAACAAGGAATCCATAGCGAAAACGGAAAGCAGCGTTTTATTTTCAAAGCCATAAAGGTATGTTCAAAACGCTTTGAACGAACAAGTTCAATAGGAATACTCGAATAATATCCTGAAAATATCAATGAAGTGTGAAATCAAAGGACGTTTCATTGGTGTCGGAGACAATATCTCGATATTGGAAACCTGTACAAGAGGTGATGAGATCTTTTTTGTTATGACCTTTTGCAAATAACAGGATGCAATACAAAGGGAAATAAATAAAAGGTATTGAAAAAATTAAATTATTTTTCTGTAATGAGTGACATTAAATCGTAAGATGACATTTTTAATTCCCAAAGGGTTGTCCGAGTTACATATTATACAAAGTGTTTCTTTCATTTTGGACAAGAAGGGTAAATCTGAAATTACCAGAGATACCGGGATACTTTATAAGAAAAGATAACTTGACCAAAAAAAAATAATTATACCAAAGTTATTGGTTAGTTGGTTTGGTTGTTGTTAGTTATTTCTGGATATTTGCACGTCACATCGTGTGGCAAACATGCATGTATTGATTTGTATGTATGACACATGTTTAGCAAATAAATATTATCTTATTTTATTTTCATAAAAAAGAGCTCAAGTTTCCTCAGAAAGTTTCCTGGTATCTCTTATGGATTCGGATATCCCCTTGCTGTCCAACTGAAAAGAATTACTCTGTAGTAGGTATAGGATACCCACATTTGCCAAGTTTTATTTAAGTCATTTTTATGTAATTGGTGGCAACCCTATTGCTATCGACCAGGCACAAAATGTAAATTTACAAAAAAAATTGGTTGCCTGTAAAGTCGGTATACGGGCGAAAGTTTTACGTGACAACGACTTTGAGTGGTAAAATAATTTTAATGTGAATATTCAACACACTCTCTCGCTCTTAGGCGGGCTAACCATGCCCGAGTGGAAGGGACGCGTGCCTCTCACTCGCTCTCATTGTGAGCGCATAACGTGAGCGGAGCGTAACGCAGTTTCTTGAAGTGTCACCCGGCAAACCAATTTATAAGACGTTGTCACGTCAAAAAACATCTTGGGAATGGAATCCTAGACCTAATGCTCAGCAATAGCGTTTGAGAACTACTAAATAACGAGGCAGCACTGTGTAAATCTAAGAACTTACAGATGTAGATTAACCAGCAAGAATCTACGAGACTAACCCCCAGTAGACCACGTAAAAGATTTTGTTTGAGAATAAAAAGCAAACAAGAAGTTAAACACATAAGGTTCATCGTGCTCAAAGCTAATAAAAGGAAACTCTTATTTGATATTAGTACAAGGTAATTATTCCTAGAATCATCTTCGTTTATGTACAGACGGGAGGGTAAGTGACTTCTGTAATATTGTTTCCATTTAATGAAAAAGGTCTTTTTCGTGGAATTGTAAGCAAAGGAACCGAATTTAAATAGTTAGTACCCTGTGTCATTCAGTCCTAATCAACTAGGGGTATAAAACATTAAAGTTAATGCAATTATAATAAACGTACCGAAAATCTGTTCTGAAAAACATGTAGGTAATGTATATGCCTTCTGTACATGATAGCCAATTCATTAATTATTTAATCACTGACATAAATCTGAACAATACAAATCGATCACACGCACACCGCACGCACAATTTACTTAAATATATTAGGCACTAACTTTTTGCCGGGGCTTCGTCCGCGAGACGGGCGCATACTATCCTACGGGAATGTACTATTGGGATAAACGACTGCAACTTGCGGGAATGTACTATTGGGATAAACGACTGCAACTTGCGGGAATGTACTATTGGGATAAACGACTGCAACTTGCTTATACTTAGCGTGTTTTGTTGTCCCCGCAGGCGCTGTTGCAAGACGTGGGTCGCTGAAACGTATCGGTCGTGGCCATGAGGTTAAGGCATGTAAAGGAGCATGTACAGACAAAATTACTTATACATATTATTAGCACGGTTTATTAAAGAAAAGTAACGTGAGCCGCCATCACAATTGAGTAAATTATTGGTTCGTGTTGGAGTCGTAAATAATGATTGGTTATTTCAAATTAATAGGTAATCGCTTAGGAGTATTTTGGTAGAGCTTTCTTTTAGGTGTGAACCTTTATTAGGCGTAGGCATTTGGCTAGCCTCTATTTGGTACATGACGCATAAGCGTAACTGACAATACGTGATTTACTTTTTTAGACAGGGAGTAAAAGCACCCGTTTATAGAGACGTCATCCAAGCGCACATACACACATTGCGCAAAAAATGTTGCTAGGAAATGACTTATTTTTTGGTGTCAAATCACGGTTTACAGTAGCGCTCAATAATAAAATAATGATTCATTTATTTTCAGGTAAATAACACCCATTTCCACATAATTATACATTGATAACCAAAAAGATCTAATAAATTTAAATTAATCAAAATTGCAAAAAATGCATTCAAAAAGTTGTGCTGATGGATGCATTGGATAATACAGGGGTCATGGAGGTTTTAGAAAACTCATTTGATATTGTAGCGTGTGTTGTTGTTTTGTGTTCTTTTGTTGTTGTTGTTTGGTGTTGTTGTTTGTTGTTGTGTTTTTTGTTGTTGTTGTTTCAGTAGCTTGTGTTACTAAAGCATAGTCACCCCAAAATAAAGGACGTCGTCCAAAACTGTTTGTTTATTTATAAAAATACATCTTTAAAGTTACAACTCAGTCTCCACTTGAATAATTCACTGTTTGTAAAAACACTTACCTTACGTACTTTTATACTATTTTTTGTACTGTCAGGTTTGAGTCAGTTTAGTAGGTGTTGACGTAAAATATTCAAAGACACGTTTTATACACTTTGTGTGTAGTCTTTTATTTTTGTCGAAAGACAGTCTGGAAAATCATTTTAAAGTCGAAACGATTTCACAGAGTTTTACTTTTATTACATAATAGACTGAATCGTTGCTCTAGTGGTTGCAAACGCGACTGCTGAGGATTAGGTCCCGGGTTCGATTCCCAGATCAGGCAAAGTGGTACTTGATTTTGTACTCTTGGCAGTCAATGCACTACAACCATGCTTACCAGGTAATAATATTCCAATTAGGTACGGCAAAGACAAGTTAGTAGACTAAAAAAAGTTGCTCTACCTGTTTGCGGACCTTTGTTTGAAGTCCGCAAACCATAGCGTCTAAACCGCCCCAATCGCTATGATACCACGTCTAGTTGCTACGTAACAGCTAGTCGCTCAGCTACTGCGCCAACCGTGCCATCATTTATTTGTCGCAAGGACATGACATGCATGGGCGGGAGGAAACGCCCGGGTGTTACCACGGACTTACGTTACGCGGGACTGTTCGAAAGAGATACCGTGGCACCGGAACACAAAGGGCGATGAAGGAACATGGATGGGTTTTAGTTAGTAAATTCTGTCATTCCCTCCTGTTCCGCCCAGAGCGGGAGGAATCATTTCATGATTTCCCATCCGAAAAAAAAAGGTGCATACAAAATAATAGCAAGTAGCGACATTGTTGTCGATGATGCAAAACCGAAGCAGTATTGTCGACTTCGGTTATTGTCAACCGCAATGGCTCCAAGGTTTGCCCTTTGCCCTTTCGTCACCTTCGGACACCTACCTAACCCATAATAGGGACGACGACTGACAAAAAAAAATATGATTCTGTTTAGTCCGTCACTTAGATTATCGAAAAATATTGGATACGTGTTTTATGTTTTATTAAATTAATAAAAAATGACGAAGATAAAACGCATCAAAGATCATGAGTGGGGGCTTGTGACGTCACTTTAAGGTAAAAAATGTACCAAAATGTGACGTCACAGTTTTCGGCGCACTGTATATTAAATTTTTGTCTAAGTGAAAAAAGAAAAAATATGTGTCTAATATTTTTTGAAAATCTATCTGACGGACGTCTCACCTATTCAATTAAGTTTATACCTAACATTACTCGAGGACCTTCCTTCTAAGTAACAATAATAACACATAACTTGGAAGTTATATGAACACTAAAGTGCTCTTAAATTCAGGTCACGTCTTGCTCTAGAAAAACCTAAAGTACCTAGAGTACCTACAACTAAAGTTTCTATCAAGGTAATGTTAAGTTGTTGAGTTGAAAATCACAAGACTATTTCGCTCGAGTATAAGTAAAATCATGGTAATAACGGGGTAGCACCCGATCTATCATCAACAATGATGTCGATTCTGTTGTGCACAAACTAAACTTATTTTAGGCTATTGCTATCTTCTTCTCTCTATTGAAGAGACGGACGTAATTTAGAGCTGTCAAATTTAATCAGAATCTCCGCAAGAGAAGCCAAAATGTGTTCACTGTGGTCTGCCTCACCCTGCCAACTATAGAGGGTGTGAAGTAGCTAAACAGATGCAGATTTTGAAGAACAAAAATATTAAAAAGAAAATTGTGGCACCAACTACCCAACAGTCTTTGCAACTAAGAAATTCAGACAGAAACAACACACAAACACAGGCACAGAAAACGAGTCTCCAGTCATTTGCAAAACCCATGCAAGTAAACAAGACTGGTTCCTATGCGGAAGCTGCAAAATCTAGATCTCAGCCTGCAAATCTAGAGGATAAGATTAACCAGATTTTAAAATGTATTACTTCATTTGACAAGAGATTAGAGAAACTTGAGTCCAGCACTAAAACAGCTGTTTTAAGTCATCAAAAATGAATAACACCCTTAAAATAATGGCGTGGAACTCTAATGGGCTCCTCAAACATCAAAATGAGTTGCAGGCGGTCCTGGACACAGAAAACATTGACGTGTGTTTGGTCTCCGAAACGCACTTCACTAAACAATCTTTTGTGAAATTTAGAGGATACATGGTATACAATTCGCTGCACCCTGACAACTCTGCCAGGGGAGGCAGCGCGGTTATAATCAAACACACCATAAGTCACTACGTGCAATGTAAATATGAAGAACAAGACATACAAGCCGTGGCAGTATCTGTTAAAAACAAATCTTGTTCCATGTCCATTGCAGCCATTTACTGTCCCCCACGGCACATGATAAGAAAAGAGCGGTATTTACATCTCTTTGAATTGTTAGGCCAGAGATTTATCCTAGGCGGCGATTTTAATGCTAAGCATACGCATTGGGGATCAAGACTTACAACGACTAAGGGAAGGCAGCTCTTAAGCGCAGTAAAAGATACCGGTTCTGAAGTTATGAGTACAGGAAAACCAACATACTGGCCCACTGACCACCAGAAAATACCGGATCTTATAGATTTTTTCATATGCAAAAACATATCCGCCAATTATGTCAGCGTGGAGGAAGGTTTTCATATGAACTCGGACCACTCTTCGCTTATACTAATGCTAAGTCTAAAAATCCTACTTAAAGAAAGCCACTTAACCCTGGTTAATAAGTTCACAGATTGGGAAAGCTTTTCTCTTGATCTAGAAAATATTATCGACCTTAAAACTCCGATAAAAAAGCAAGATCAGCTTGACTCAGAAGTAAACAAGTATATTGTCAATATACAACAATGTGCGTGGAACAACACACCACAATTAAAACGTAAATATAAGGGATTTACCTATCCTAAGGAAATTGTGGATTTACTTACTGAGAAAAGGAAACAAAGGAAACAGTGGCAGCAAACACGATGCCCGCGAGATAAAACATCACTAAATAATTTAACTAAAATATTAAAGAGAAAAATTCTACAATTTGAGGATACAGCTCTGAACACCAACCTTCTGCAGCTAACCAATGACAAATCAACAGATTACTCCCTCTGGAAGGCAACAAAAAATCTAAAAAGGCCAATTAAACAAATACCGCCCATCAGAGATAGCGACGGAAAATGGGCCATAAGCAATGATCAGAAAGCTGTAAGGTTTGCTCAGCACCTAGAAGAAACTTTTAAGCCCAATGAAAACCTGGTAGAATTACTTGAGAGTGAAAACTTAGCAGAAAACCAGAGAATTAAGCTTGTGACTCCTAAAGAAGTAATGAGAGAAATTCAAAATAACATTAGTGCCAAAAAGTCTCCGGGTTACGACCTCATTACAGGTGAGATTCTAAAACACCTCCCGCGTAAGGCTGTAGTTCAGCTGACCAAACTTATTAATGCTGCATTTATTTTAAAACACGTACCTGCGCCATGGAAGGTCGCTGAAGTCATTATGATTGCGAAGCCTGGGAAACCACCACATGAAGCATCATCATACAGACCTATTTCTCTGTTGCCCGTGCTATCAAAGTTATTCGAAAAACTATTATTGAAGCGATTAAAACCAGTAATAGAAGATAAAGACCTTATTCCAAATCATCAATTTGGCTTTAGGGAGAAACACTCTACAATAGACCAGGTTCATAGAATAACTAATATCATTGAAAAAACACTAGAAAATAAAGAAGTCTGCGCCACTGTATTTTTAGATGTGGCGCAAGCTTTTGATAAAGTTTGGCATAAGGGTCTAATATTCAAACTCAGGCGCATGCTCCCAGAATTTGCAGATATACTAGAGTCGTATATAAGTAATAGAATGTTCAGAATACGGCAAGAGGATGCATATTCCGAACTAAAACATATAAAAGCTGGGGTACCACAAGGAAGTGTGCTAGGCCCGATTTTGTACTTGTTATACACATGTGACATTCCAGAACTGGAAAACAACACCATTGCGACCTTTGCAGATGATACTGCAATTATGGCTACCGGTTCAACCCACAGAGAAGCAGTAGAAAAAGTTCAACTAGCTGTGAACAAAGTTTATGACTGGACACAAAAATGGAAGATCAAACTGAATGAATCTAAATCAATTCACATTGATTTCACAAACAAACACCTGGACTATCACCCAATCTATATAAATGGCATGCAAGTGCCTTACGCTAATACAGCCAAATACCTTGGCATGACTCTCGATACCAAGTTGCGTTGGAAAGCTCATGTCAAAAAGAAAAGACAGGAACTCGACATACGTTATAAAAGTATGTATTGGTTACTTGGAAGGAAATCCTGTCTATCAATACATAATAAAATAACCATATACAAGCATATACTGATGCCAATTTGGACGTATGGTATCCAACTTTGGGGCTGTACTAAACCAAGCAACATCAAAATTATCCAACAATTCCAAAATAAAGTACTCAGGGATGCTGTGAATGCACCCTGGTACATAAGAAACGACGACCTTCACCGTGACCTTAAAATGGAATTCGTCACCACAATCATCAAAAAATTTGCTGAAGCCCACGAACACAGACTACACCGACATGTGAATGTTGAGGCTATCCAGCTGCTAGACAACACAGACTTAGTGCGTAGGCTAAAAAGAACTAAACCATTTGAATTAATGTAGTGTAAGTAAGTACTAACAAAGTGAGTGAATAATAGTAACATTGTTGTGCTATACATATAACACATGAGCATAGTGTTTTAATATAATATATCAGACTCTAAGAAAGTGCTACGGACTTGTGTAAAAGTGCAAATAGACACTATTCTTAGTATTAACATTATTTATAACGTAGCATATTAAGTTAGAGTTAAATTACTTATTAGTCTTTTTAGGCTAGATTGTAATTAATTTATTAAGAATTCTGTTCTTAATAACAAAGGGAAAAAAAAAATTTAATCAGAACTAATATTTCCATACAAATGCAGGGTGCGCGTAAAAACATGTTGACTAAAAACACGATGAAGCGCAAGGCATAAACTAATTAGACATCTTTAACTTAGTTCATAGCTATAGCCGTCCTTTTCTCGCACTGCCTTTAAAAAATATATAGTGCACACCAGAATCGACACCAATTACTAGGTTACACTGTTAGATTTAGATTAAAAACTTGTTTCTTATTAGAATTAGACAATCCCGCCAACCTGTCGTTTAACTCCTGAAAGCGACTGGCAAACATTAGAAAAGTGCAGAGTCTATGAAGCTCGACAAGTCTCCATGACACGATTAAAACTGTCTTCGAACCGGTAAATTAATTCATCAACATGTTTTAAAGATCAACGAAAGAGAAAAAGCACATGGATTCTAACTACCATCGTTTAATAATCGAAACTTCTGTACCTAAGATAGGTATCCAAAAACGTCAGAGTCAGGATGGCTGGACCAAGAGAGATTTTGGAAGTTTGAGCAATACCAAGTGTTAGTACCTCATCATCATCATCAGCCTATTAATGTTCCCACTGCTGGGACACAGGCCTCCTCTCCATGAGAGGGAATGGGCTATAATCCACCACGCGGGCCCAGTGCGGATTGGTAGATGTCACATGACTTCGATTTTTTTTGGTTCTAGGACATGCCGGTTTCCTTACGATGTTTTCATTCATCGTTTTGAGAGCAGTGGTGATAAAATAAATTACACAAAGTAATGCGCTTGTCTGGGTTAGTACCTATTTTGTACTATTTGGTACCAGACATCAAATAATTTGGAAAACTTTTACGAGGAAACTGGCCAGCCATTCTGGCGTCAGAATGGCTGGACCAAGCCGATTTTAACTATAGGCCTGTGTCCCTAAAGAACGTTATCCCAAATAAACGGAAATAATGATAACCGAAATCACCCATCTCAAATGAACGCTGTCCCTAAAAAAACGGATTTTGCGTACAGTAGGCCGCAAGTTAGTGGCAAGAACAATAATATTCTTACAAAAAAATCGTCGGTTCTTTTCTTTTGTACCCTATTTATTGAGGTATTCCATGAAGCACACCCAAACAAAGCACACCCAGACGAAGCACACCTAAAGTATTCCACTTAGCACACCCGTACGTGGGCTTCAAATAAAAATTAAAAATAAAATAATTTGCTATTCCACGAAGCACACCTACGAATATCACTCGCATAGTGCGGGGACTAAGAAATAAAAATGTCGATAGGAGAAAATATTTATTATTTAAAAGACTAGTACTAGTTTGTGAGACTTTACTATCCTTGTTTACGTTTGTTCCCATTCAGTTACACCATAAGAAGAAGAAGAAGACAAACTACCAGGATCCCAGAATCATGAAGAGGTATTTTCTACATTGCCTATTGCATGATAATCGAAATGTATATGGATTGATTATGAGATCCCTATTAAAAATATATAATAGTACCTCCTTTATGGTTCTGGCCTCCTGGTAGTTGGTAGATAAATAAAAAATAAAAAACCAATAAACCCGTGCCTAGTCAAATTATGCAATCACTCGTTACCCGTGGTCCCGGTGGGATATGATATGCTATTATTATGGATTTGTATTTTCTCGCGCATCATGTATACGTCTTATCTATGAACACTATGAAAATTACAAGTACTTTATCACATTATTATAATGAAACTGAAAGATGTTAGATATTTAAGTTAGTCTTTTAAATAATAAATATTTTCTCCTATCGACATTTTTATTTCTTAGTCCCCACACTATGCGAGTGATATTCGTAGGTGTGCTTCGTGGAATAAGAAATTAATTATTTTAAATTTTTATTTGAAGCCCACCTACGGGTGTGCTAAGTGGAATACTTTAGGTGTGCTTCATCTGGGTGTGCTTCGTTTGGGTGTGCTTCATGGAATACCTCTATTTATTTGTGGTATTTCCACAAAAAAATCTCGTCGGTAATAAGTAGACGTGTATTAAGGAAGCTAACTCACAAAAACATACACCCATACACACTACAAACACATATACAAAAGGGTCGATCAGAGTTAAAAAATAACATGATATTACGTCGCCTTTCTCTACCAAATAATAAGAGAGAATCACATAAATCGGCTCAGTAAATCAAAAAGAAATCAATGTTGGCTGACACACACATGAAAAAATGTACTCTTAATTTTTAGAACTCGGTTAAAAATCAGTAAAAGTTGTGTCGTCTAATCCTATTGATACAACGCTTGGTCAGTTGTACTTGTTCCTAGAATTATGTTTGTTTTCTGTTCGCGCTGCGTCCTAAATTTTCTTCTATTGTAGCATAAATGCTCGTATGTATTCAAATAAAATACGCAGTCAACATACCGAGATATCTATTAAAATAATAATGTATGTGTCCTTCAATACAATTTAGTATTCCCTCTCGATTTCATGAATACAATACATTACAGGGTACTACTATATTCTGCTGTTATTGGCTATTCGCATTATAAATCATACAAAATGTTATTGAGCCAATTCCCTATTATTGGTCCCTGAATGTTTTCAATTTCAGTTCAATATTTTTTCAGTCCATCGAAGTTTCCATAACGAGTTCTTTTTTTATTTTCAATTGTTTCTGACAGGTGTCAAGTTATCGGAAATCTTTTTGTGCAAAATCGGAGTAATATTTTTATTATAATATTATCCATGGAGCTGGCCTACGTTTAGGTATGGAAGAATTTTGTTAAATCATATAATTATATCTACCTATGTATGGAAGTGAATCAAATGTTGGGTGTGACAGAAGATAGGTGTGGTGTCATTTTTATTGATAGCTCGTGTCGTGGCTAAATAATAAAAGCCGCTGTAAAATATGCACATTTAACAACACTAGTTGACTCGCCAACGCACCACCGCTCAGTCCGACAGCCTGACAACGACTGATCTCCCCACCACTCGGACCGGTACTTATAACCGAGCGACGTGTGCGCCCGAGGCAACGTCACAATACTATTATCGGTTTGTAGTGCGATATATATTGATATCTACATACACTACATCCCTCCCTTATTTTAGTTTCTTTTAATTATTTTTATTTCTATAAGGACACTATCTGCTTACTACCTATAGTGCTCACTATCACGGCTATCACTACTAATCGCTATATCACTGTCTCACTATTACGCGCAGCAATGGCTCAATCGTACGTCCACCTCTCACGGTGTCTATCGCTAGACTGACCGATTCCTTTTATTCCTCCTTTGATTTCCTTTTTAGATAATCATACTGATTTACATTTTATATTTTATTTATATAACCAATTCTCCCTTTTACTAGATAGACAACCAGTTTCTTTTTTATTTGTTTTAATGCTTTACCTTCTCAGGGTTTACCCAGTTACCCCATTTGAACATCACTTCCAATAACCACCACTAACTTATCTATAAACTTTATCGTCTACTCTAACCTCTGGGTCAGTATGATCTCGTTTTCCTATTTCCATATTCCTTTCCATTTTTTTTTTCGTTTCCTTTCATAATGACTTATGTTTTTTTTTTCATTTTTTAGCCATTACGCATTAGGAATTTGATTTTTTGTACAGGGAATATAATTTAAGGTATAGAAGTATGAATATTGTTTTACTCCCTTTACATGACGTTCACACAACCGGTCATAGAGATGTACAAAGACATTCAAATATATTACTTGTATAAGTCTTTTTAGATCTCTTTGGAGATGTAGCATGTTATAGAAACTGTTTTGATAAATCGACAGTCATTCCAACAGTTTCTTTTTATTTTAAATCATAGATATCTAAGTTACACTAGATTAGCAATTACCGCGCCAAGGCGTTGCCACGGGCATATGACCAGGGTCATATGCGTAGCTTATGTCAGTTCAGTGTTCTGTTTGACGCAGTACCGAAGTGACACGCGACAAAATATGGGCAAATGCGTAGTGAAAGAGTGCGATTCAAAATCACAAAAACATGACAAATTAATCGCAATAACTTTCCACACGTACCTAATTTTATTGTTTCTGTGTTCCCACATGTATACGTCCCACGTGTATTGGTTAATATCACTGTCAAAACACAATTAATTCAATGAAATTTTGAATTTTGACAATTAGGTTCAGTGTTACCACTAAAAACTTGTTTTAGTTTCCCATATTTGTGGGAGAGTTTTGTAATTGATGAAATAAGTGATTTTAATATTATTTAATTGTTTTTGATTTTTAAACGTTTTTCATATTGTTTTAATATTGGAATATTTAAAAAATGTAAACAAATAAAAAAATGATTTTTTTAAATGTTTGTGGTTTCAAAGCTACGTCGTCGCGTTTAAAAAGTGTTTTTTTTTTTTTTTTGACACATTTTATTGAGGTTTGCATCTCTAGTATATTTAACTCAATGTTATAAATACTTATGACGTTTGCTTCAAAATTATTTACCAAATTATTTATTACATAATTATTTTTTACAACTTATTTTCTTTTTTATAAAATTACTCCAAAACTCCGATTTTATTTACAAAAGAACTCTTGAAGGAGTTAATATGATAAGTGTAGATTAGAAAACAAAGTTTGATTTTGACGCAGCATGGTACGGAATTCCAGATAACCATGAGCATTCTCCTTCATACAACATGAGATATACCGAGAGAATTTCTCTTACCTCTTTGACTTTTATCAATATTATAATATATCTTCAATATTTTGTGGTCGGTAATCAAATTGCTTCATAAAATAAAGATGTTTAAATGATTGATAGCCCAGACAAGAGCTAAGCTTCTTCCTTCTCTATCTGGCTATATCTTCGTACACAATCTGATTGACATTTACACCAATACTGTAAAGCTGAAGAGGTTGTTTTATACGTACGCTCAGTTTCTGGCCTATCCCTCTACAGCGCGGTATGAAACAGGGAGACGTCATATCCCCGAAACTGCTCACCACCGCACCGGAGGACGCCCTCAAGGTTCCGGACCAGAGAGGGCCCGGCATCAACGCCAACGGCGAGCACATCACTCTCCCACGGCACGCCGGTAATACAGTAGTCTTGGCTGAGACCCTGCAGGACCCCAGCACAACGCTCGATGACCTCAGCAGAGCTTCCAAAAGAGTAGGTCCCAAAACGAACATGGACAAAACCAAGGTCACGTTAAACGCCCATGTAACACCCACTCCTATCAAGATCGGAGACACCACACTTTACTTTATATTTCGTGTACCTACCTGGGACAAACGGTCCAGCCAGGCAGGTTCAACCTCGAGAAAGAGGTCAATCGTCGAATCTGACTTGGCTGGGCAGCTTTCGGGAAGCCGTGCGGAATCTTCTCGTTGAACTTACCGCAGTGTCACAATACGAAAGTCTATGACCAGTGTATGTTGCCAGTGATTAGATCTTCTTTTTCTTCGTTGTCAAACACTTGGCAGAGTGGTCGTGGTCGTATCATCAGGGGTAGTGGCAAGCTTCACAACCCGTCGCCATTCCTCCTGTATTGTGGCTTTTCCATATTTTTCCAAGCTGATCCATGGAGGATCTGGTAATAGCCATACGCTGTTTGATGCGCCGTGAAGGTTGCGGGGATCCGCTGGATGCGAGTCGCACGGGACCGGCCAATGCGGTGACACCCGGGGGAGGCCCACGTCCAGCAGTGGATGTCTCTCGGCTGAAATGATGATGATGATCCGGATTCTTCTCCAATCCGATGCCCAATACCTCCAATTTCATGATTGTTAATTGCTTTTAATTTGATGTATGCCCAATGCTACCAATTTAATGGATCACATGTCCCTCGAAGCATCCGTTCCAGGACATACCGGTCTCCTCAAGATGTTTTCCTTCACCTTGTCAATTTAATGACCAGTAGCTATATTCTACTGCAATTCCGCTTCCAATTTAATGGATGCCCAATGCTTCCAATTTAATGGATGCCCAATGCTTCCAATTTAATGGATGCTCTTAACCTACCACGCGAAAACAGTGCGTGGTAAGTGTCACATGTCTTTCGAAGTATTTTTTCTAGGATCGGCGTTTCCTCAAGATGTTTTCCTTCACCTTTTCAATTTAATGACCAATAGGTATATTCTACTGCAACCACCGTCGTCCTTTGACGACTTGTCAATTTAATGACCAGTAGATACAATCTACTGCGGTTACTGTCAATTTAATGACCAGTAGATATATTCTACTGCAATAACTGTCATCCTTTGATGACTTGTCAATTTAATGACCAGTGGATATATTCTGCTGCAATAACCGTCATCCTTTGATGACTTGTCAATTTAATTACCAGTAGATATATTCTACTGCAATAACCGTCATCCTTTGATGACTTGTCAATTTAATGACCAGTAGATATATTCTACTGCAATAACCGTCATCCTTTGATGACTTGTCAATTTAATGACCAGTAGATATATTCTACTGCAATAACTGTCATCCTTTGATGACTTGTCAATTTAATGACCAGTAGATATATTCTACTGCAATAACCGTCATCCTTTGATGACTTGTCAATTTAATGACCAGTAGATATATTCTACTGCAATAACTGTCATCCTTTGATGACTTGTCAATTTAATGACCAGTAGGTATACTCTACTAACAAAAAGCGTCCACTGGTGATGAGTGGAATAATAACACAAAATGCCTGTCTGGTTTCGAACCCACGACATATGTCGGACAAGGCCATCAACGCTCTTTAATAAAACACAGTCACGTACGATTTACAATTTCATGTAGGTTCGCACTACCTGACACAAACAATCACGTACGATTTACAATTACAACTACTACTAGTGCACAACTGTCAATTGAATGACCAGTAGGAATGTTCTACTGCTTTTGGTTTCATATAGCACAAATCTAATAACCAAGCGTGAGGTCCCGGTTTCGACCTTAATTGTACTACCCAAATATTTAATACATATCTAAGGTGACATAGTACTTGCTTGTTACTTCGTAACCTATCTACCCATAATTTATTTGTAACATACCATCTATCTAATCGATGTAACTTATCTCAATTAATAATGAAATGTTACAAACTGGTACCCTTTTAAAAATTAATTTCTCATGTTCATTTCCACACTGTATTGGTACAACACCCATTGAAACTGCACCTTACACACTTCAAATCATTGCTTAAAAACTGAAACGGTTTTTATTTAGCCAATGACTGTGTGTTATTTACTTTACATTGCTCACTTTTATCACGTCAGTTTAATTACCAAAAAAGCTGTTGAGGATATAATTCCCCTGAATATTGTCAATCAGTGTCAATTAAATGACCAGATATGCTGCTTCCATAATATCAATTTAATGATCAGTATAAACTGTTTACACTGCATAAACAAAACTAAAAAATAACTTTGCTATTTCAGGCACTACGCCAGCTTACTTGCTTCATTATGTTTTGAAATTATCCAAAGTAACCACTATTAAACACCTCTGCCTATCTCTTATATATAAGAGAAATAAAGCGTGATATTGATTTGATCATGATTTTTGTTAAAAATAGCAGACGTACACACATCACACATATCACTTGGTGAGTTTTATAGGCGTGATTGTGATTATTTGCACTCCACATTACATCCACACAAATACCTTGTTTGTATTATAAAAACTATAAACCTCAGTAATAGTCAGTTTAGCAATAGATACCTACTACTAATAAAATAACCAAGTTAATCATTTAAAAACACTGTTAGCAATGCAGCTGCGTACTGATCTAATGAGTCGTAACACTCTAAAGGCTGTCATCACTTCCATTACTTATAAAATTGTTTTGGTTACTTGAATCATAACATCTCTTTGGTAATTGTAATAACACAATTATTTAAATATGATTATTTAAAAATCATAGGTAGGCTGTACTGGTCTAGATAAGGAACTCACCTGATAGTGTCGCGCACTTTAGTATTCCTCCCATGGAACACTATTATTTCACTTAACTCACCACGGGGTTTTTTTTTTTTTTTTTTTTTTTTTTTTTTTTTTTTTTTTTTACTTTACACTATACCCCACTTCCACTTAATTAAGTTTTATCCTCGTCGCCAATGTAAAATATGCACATTTAACAACACTAGTTGACTCGCCAACGCACCACCGCTCAGTCCGACAGCCTGACAACGACTGATCTCCCCACCACTCGGACCGGTACTTATAACCGAGCGACGTGTGCGCCCGAGGCAACGTCACAATACTATTATCGGTTTGTAGTGCGATATATATTGATATCTACATACACTACAGCCGCTCAGGTCGATCTTTAGTTTAAGCCGTGCTTACCTAGATTGGTCTGTGGATGGGTGACCACCCATTACACACCGAGTTTCCTCCGTGCCTCGGAAAGCACGTCAAGCAGTTGGCCCGGCTGTCATTTGTAGATCTTTGACAGTCGTTACAGGTAGTCAGTGGCTCAAAAAGTCTGACAACCAGTTTACCAGGGGGTATCGTATTACCCAGTACTAACTGGGTTGTGGAGGTCAGATATGCAGTCGCTCCATGTAAAATACTAGTACTAGTCCGCGCGGATGCAACTTAATAAAGTTGCATCCGCGCGGTTAGACTGAAAGGCGACCCCAATTATGATGATGATGATAAGATTAATAATAATAAGGATCAAGGGCTTGATTCAGTGCGCAGTACTTCTGGACACGGCACGTATTGTTAGGAGGTTCCTCTCTCAAGAGCCCTGACCACCGGCAGCTCGGACCCTGTTCCCAGCGCTGGTGAGCTACTATTTTAAATATTTTTATATAGTGTATGTCATAGAAATATTTAAAAATGTTAAAAATATGTAATGTAATGAATAAAGTAATATAATAATAATAATATTATTATTAATCTTATCATCATCGACGTGGGTTCGAACCCAGACAAGCGCATTACTTTGTGTAATTTATTTCATCACCACTTCTCTCAAAACGGTGAAGGAAAACATCGTGAAGAAACCAGCATGTCCTAGAACCAAAAAAATCGAAGACATGTGACATCTACCAATCCGCACTGGGCCCGCGTGGTGGATAATAGCCCATTCCCTCTCATAGAGAAGAGGCCTGTGTCCCAGCAGTGGGAATATTAATAGGCTGATGATGATGATGATGATGATATTTTGGTCATGTATGTATGAATAAAGGGCGTCTAACAAAGGATATTTACACGATATATTTGAGTATCTCAAAGTTTAAGTATATCTATTGTTAAGCAGTTGGTCTCGGCGTCTCGGCTGTCTTTTGTGATCTTTGACAGTCGTTACAGGTAGTCAGTGGCCCAAAAAGTCTGACAACCAGTCTTACCAAGGAGTATCATATTACCCAGTACTAACTGGGTTGTGGAGGTCAGATAGGCAGTCGCTCCATGTAAAATGATCCATGTAATCTCTGGGACACGCTAGAAGGATATGCCCTGACCTTATTGGTGATGTTCTTGAGAAAGACAGGAGCGGGAGTGTTATATGAACGAGGTAGAAACAAAATGAGTATACAATGAAGCATGTGGCTCTCTTCAGTTTATTTCTAACCCCATGGAATGAAAGTGTGAGTGGTATTTGTGCATTATAATGTACTGTTAACTATTTTTAAGTACTTTAATAAGATTTTTTATAGAGACGAAGTAGCGCGTTTACCTAATAAACTACTCGTATTCGATAACGAGTAGCAAAAGTTTTTGCTATTACAGGGTTGCTTTTCAATCGCGTGTAAGTAATTCCCAAACTGTCGAAATCAAGGTAGTTTGTAAATACGCGTACATGTTGGGGAAAACTTCAAAAGGATAAATTGTTGAAGTGAAAATTTCACTAAAAGTTTGGATTTTCTTCGATAAAAGGTAGAGTATTGTTAGGAACTAGGTAAATATTTGATGTATAGTATGTTTAAGTTATTTTAACGCTCTTTATCAGGGTGGAAGCGCCAGGGCTTGGTCAGGTTTGTATTTACAGAATTGTAATCATTAAAATCATCAATGCTGCCCTTTAAATTCATATAATCCCATTGAATGACCATTTCATGAAAAAGTCATTAATCATCATTCTCCTGCGCTTTTCCAAATTTATTTGAAATCGGCGAAAAGGTCATTCAATGAGGTAAAATGTTTTTTATTTTATTTTATTTTATCCATAATTTATATAGTTTTACTTAAATACAACATCTGCCAAACTGCAGAGCAATATGTCTGCAGTTAATTAAGCTTAAGTTCAAGTTA
Organism: Xestia xanthographa; assembly: GCA_905147715.2. Lineage (NCBI taxonomy): Eukaryota > Metazoa > Arthropoda > Insecta > Lepidoptera > Noctuidae > Xestia > Xestia xanthographa. The sequence goes on along the minus strand of LR990657.1, from coordinate 2,579,478 downwards.
AGCATCCGGGGTTGCGGGACTGTTCGAAAGAGATACCGTGGCCCCGGAATACAATGGGCGATGAAGGAACATGGATAGGTTTTAGTCAGTAAAAGTCTGACACGGGTCCTGCTCCGCCCAGAGCGGGAGGAGTCATTTGATGATTTCCCATCGGAAAGAAAAAAAACAAAGGTTAAGTTAAGCATAAGGGGTTGTATTGACGATTTTTATCCCACCTTCCACAATGTCTTGCCCAACTGTCGCCTCTTCGCAACACACATACTGCTATCCTTTCCTTACTCATAAATCTGAACAACGCCACCAAATAAACCTTTCTCTAACCACTATGGTATGAACACTAAAAGTACCACAGAAACCGTCCGGTACGTGACCGCGGCACTAAAGTGGCAACGGTGTCATAAAAAGTAACGCACGCGACAAACTCAGAAAATTGTAGTCATGACAATGAGGAAACCTATTTTGTGGTAGAAGCGACCAAAAATAGAGTAAAGCACTTTGAGCAAGTCGAATTGGAATTTATTCACTGTTTTAGACTTTCACGGTTTTTCACTACACTTAACTTACGGGATAATATCCGTGATTTTCTTTATTTATGAGCTCCCGATATTTCGACGCTTCTGCAAGCATCATGACCGCGGGATACGTATATTATCCCGTAAGTACTTTAAGTGGAATTTATTCAGCTTTATGAAAAAGAGCATAATTATACCTACTTGTGTGAATAGAATTAAAATTGTTAAGAACTGTTCTTGTCTAAATTGAAACAAGCATTCGATACGGGGCCTGTGATGCAAATATTAGCCAGTCTAAACTAATTTATGATATTTTGTTAGGTTGTTTGTTACGATTTAACTCAAGAACTGCTCAATCGATTTAAAAAATCTACAGCATTAGAAAGCTACATTTTTACCGAGTAAAATAATTAATCAATAAGCTATATTGGTAATTATGTGTTTGAGCCGTTTGGGGTTGAGGCCCGAGTGCCCACCTAGTTTTTCGAGAAATCGCCAAACGGTTGGTCGACTCTTCACGTGACCAGAGGGCGGGCCTATATTTGGCCAAAGAATCAGCATTGCATCCAACGTGGCAATGCTGCCAGCCTTCTGGGCACTTTTCCTGTTGACAGCGTTGTGGACGAATTTTTCGACCCTTTTTGATACTTGTAAATATTTTTATTTCTACTATAGAGTTAGTATGTAAATAATGTAAATATTATAGAAAATACATAGTAATTTATGAATATAAGCTATAATTATATTGATATCATGCAAATTAGCCGAGCTATCACAGTTTTCGCGGGCGAAGTGCTATCATGTAATATATTATAACGTCATTACGCTTGAAATTCTTGAAGAGTTAGGTAGAGTTACCTAAAAGTCACACCATACACCACATTTCGTCTATTATTATGTTAAAATCTCAAGTAATAAGGGGTAAGTCTATCGCCATCAAATGTGCACAAATCCCGGCTCATGTAATGGGCAACGCGCCGCGCGGAGAGGCGTAGGCGGTGAGCGCCGCTTGTCCGCACGGTCGTGTGGTGTCGTGATAGAACCGCCTTACATCAGTTACAGCCATTTTCAATAACCTACTAACAGTCTCTAACTGTTTGACATTTAGCTTACGGACCGATTATTATTTTATCGTTTTTGTTAGAAACAAAACGTCTCAGAAAAGCTTTCTTTGTTTTTTCTATGAATCACAGTCCTCCTAGTGACAGGTAGGTGACGCGGATAAGATATTCCAAGCTTACTTTGTTACGACAGCTACGAGACGTAGGCCGCATATTATCTAACAGTTATACGTAAGTTATAGAAAACGGCCTTAAATCTCATGGTAAATTAGGGAATCTTTTGCTTTAAAATATGTGGTAAGTATGTGCAAGAGTGAATTTCATTAGACGTGAAATTATACCTCATTTATAATAATGCACTTTGAAACTAAATAAATTACTTTCGATAACATTTTCAATCCAAAGTCTAAGATAAGACAAAGGACCACTTCAGATCTTTCCTTCTCCAATCTTTTATCAAGAAATGAAATGAAACGCCATCTTTCTATCTGCTGAGGACCACAATTAGATCAGAGTGCCACACGAAGTGCTTTCAAAGAGTCCTTTATACCACTGAAACTGAAAATTCCTTTGCGCTGAAAGATCTGCAGATTACTACCTATTGTGGTCGATCGCGAGGTCAATTCATTCAGGTGGCACGCCAAATGATGCATTCTGTGGAGGAATAAATTTACTGTGCCAAGACTGGCAAGCCAACCTTTGTGGGAATATATTCAGATGAAATATGTTTAAGGAAAAAGGGTTTTTGAATAACGTATGAAGGTTTCTCAAAGAGTATTTTTGTTGGAGGGTATTATTGTAAGTGAATTTAGTTCACTGAGAAGTGGGTAGGTAATTGGGCATGTTAAGGGTTCTTGAGGAACATAGAAAGTTTTTTTTTCGTGAGGGAATGAGTGTAGTTGTAATTTATTTATTTGTTAGTTGAACTGGAAATAATATTCTAGAACGGTATAACGTTGGGGTTCTGAGTTACCTTCTAATATGTAGAGAAGAACCTTCATAACATTTATTTTGTTCGTTCTAATCGCTTTTTGCTTACGTTTGTTTATAAAGGGCATGTAGTGTAGTGGGTATGCATGTTTGTGGACGCTCAAAGGACTGATTGCATATTATCTGTATATCAGCGTGTACTCAGTATTTCAGTTTTCATTAACAGGAGTCGGACAGCAGACACCCACTATAAGGCGGCCAACTGCCAAAGCAATGACTTAGAAAGCATGACAGGCACAGCTTTTTAAAAACCGCGTAGGAAAATGGCTGTCTCCATCCATCTCACTACTTACCACCGAGTGAACATCTTCTTACAGGGTCTAACCTTTTGTTGTCCACCTGGAAGTCCTTGAACCGTCTCCGGACTCAAGGAAGATGTAACTCCAACCTCGTTAAGTGTGGCTACCGCAATGAAACAGCAGCGGGTTGTGGTTGTGGAGCTGTGTCACAAACTATGCACCACCTGCTATCCTGCCCTCTTAGCCCCAAAACTTACAACCAAAGTGAGCTCACTGCCTTAGTAGTTGTGTGAAGCGGTAAAAGTGGCAAAGTTCTAGGCTAACGAAATATAAAATAGTCGTGCCAGCGACACGTAGAATGTCCTCTTTGGGGGTATGAAGAACAGGGTGTAAACCTCTTCATCCCCCATAGAAAAGGGAGAATCCTCCGACCAGACGGGTGTTATGTCTGGTGGGCTACTGCCCGACAGTTGTTGTCGGGTTCTTGTTTATAGTCATATGTCGCGGATAACTTTGTTTGCGCGATGTAGGACTTTGACGTATTTCACTTGTTAGTTCATAATTCATGTCATAAATGGCGTTGTAGTACTTTTTGTTCAATGTAGCTGTAGTACTTTTTGTTTTGCCGCTACACTTCCATCCCAAACATACTTTGAAAAACGAGTCCTATCAAATCATCATGGACCAAAAAGCAGCTATTTAAACCTTTCTGACATGATAACAAAGTCCAAAATTTTATTAAAAAACAGTGTTTAGGGTGAAAGTCAACAAGTACGGTCTTCAAGCAGGCCCCGGGCAAAGATATTCGGAAAATAGATAGAAGTACGTAAACCTCGTCAGATTTTTTGTTCTACCTAGTTTTACATTTGGGCTTTAAAAGTATTAAAGATTTAATAATATTATTACACAGTTATCAGTAACTTAATGCGTAGATGTGGATAATTTAAAGGTTAAACATTGTAACTATTATGGAGCAAATAAATTAAACTATTAGGTTAATTCTCAGCAAACTTTTGTATTAAACCAAAACCTTTTAACAAAATAAATAATAATAATCTGTCACTAATTAGTTTACCAAAATAAATAATAATAATCTGTTCCCAAAATAATTGAGCTAAAGATGACTGTTCCGTCGCACGGTCCACAAGCATAGAGGCCCGGCGCGGCGCACCGAGCGAACCGCCCGCCAGCCCGTCTCCTCCCCACCACGCGCCACGTGCCGTCGTGGTGGTGCGATGCCGACGTCACGGCTAGCTAGGCGGCGCCCGCATTTCCGTCCGCCCAAAACAGATGGCGCTCGCTTAACAAAGTTGCCAACAAAAGTATTATTACTAAATCTTTTCGAGCAACGCAAATAAATCTAAATATTTTTTTTAGGGGATGGCAAATAAAAACATAGTAATAAGTCTAGAGTAGCAGTCTGTTCCTTGGTATTTATTTTGGGTGCGCCAAAGTTCACCTAAATTTTCAACTCCGATAATTGGAAATCCGAAAATGTTCTTCCTAACATTTTTTATCCTAACAATCACAATTCCTAACTACTCTGCCTCTAATGTTCATAATTCCGAAGCATTCAACTTCATAATGTCAGTAGCAATAAACATCTATTATAATTTTATTTGTTTTCCTATATTTTCTCAACATAACCATCTTTTACACTATTATTCAAAGTCATATCTTTTTTGTTTAGATTTATTTTTGTTTATAATAATCAGTATTATATATATTAATTTTGCGTAACTTTATTTTCACATAACATGTATAACATATAAGAATAATAGTACCATACAAAATAATAGGGGGGAAAATATAATGACCATCAAAATTAACTTTGTGACCACTAACATCTATCACCTAAAATATCAATTGATCACCAAATTTAGTAAATTGAGCACCAAATTTTAATGAGGTGGTTGATGACAAACTAGTTTTGACTAGGCCGACTTGGGGCACCCCGACACGGATAGATTAGGTTAGAAGCGAGCGAATAGACCCCGCCATACTCTTCGTGGTTATTTTTTTATAAACCATTTAGAAGTAGGAGCCCCACGAAGCGGGGCTCCGTCGACCGGGCCTCCCTCGACTCGGATTTTTTTTGGGCTCTTGCGAGAGTTCAATTTCTGGTGGTCAAAAATAAATTTTTGGTTCTATTTTCACGATAAAATGGGAATTAATTTTGGTGACCATTTACTGATTTTGGCAACCAAAAGTGATTTTTTGCCGTTACATTTTGCTAAATCTGGTGGTTCGTAGTTAATACATGTTTTCATCATCGATCACTAATAAAAAACTAGATACACAATCCCATGCAAAAGTTCTCTAAGAACTGTCACTAAATGTTTTGACGTACTTCTAGTTGAAATAAATATACATTAATGTAAATTCAACCTTAAACACATTGCCTAAAGTTGTATTCACAAAGCTACGGACAAAAAGTAATAACCTTTTACGACTGATACTCGCTGGTCAACCTATATCAAAATAAATTCAACCTTACACGCATGTTTTAAAGTCAGAATTACAAAGTGCCAATAAAAAGCAATAAAATTTTACGACCGAGGCCCGTCGCTTGGACAAGGAATGAATGGAGTCGAACTGCCCAATATTTTAATTTAATTATTTTTTGTTTAACGTGTTTTAAAAAAATGGTGTAATGTAATATTCTATTCTATGGTGTAAATTGGTGTATAAGTGTAACGGTAAGTGTAAAGGTTATAATTTAAATATGTTTTTGGATAGGGCACCACATTCATTTAGTAATGAAGGTAATTGAAACAGTGATAATTTTATTTATTCTTTAAAGATTCTTCAAATATTTAAAGATATTGCTTGACAAACAACTTTAATCGATTCTGCACACCTGACTGGGTCTCGAGGAAAGCTAAAAAAAACTCACGTCTTTAATTTCATTCATCATCATCATCCTATAATGTTCCTACTGCTGGGACACGGCCTCCTCTCAATGAAAGGGGGATGGGCTATAATCTACCACGCGGGCCCAGTGCGGATTGATAGATGTCACATGTCTTCGAATTTTTAGTTCTTGGACATGCCGGTTTCCTCACGATGTTTTCCTTTACCGTTTTGAGAGCAGTGGTGATGAAATAAATTACACAAAGTAATGCGCCTGTATGGGTTCGAACCCACGACCTACTGTTCGTAAGTCGGGGCCGCCCCCACTGGGCCACCGCTGCTCTCACAATAAAAAATTGCTAATTTGCTAATTTCATTACATGTGTTCAAAATTAAATCTGTAAAATGTTACTATAATATTGGGAGAAACCGTAAAGAAGTCTCATAAAACAAAAAAAAAAAACAATCATACTTTAATAATAAAAAATAATAAAAGAACAATAGCGTCTCCAACAAATGGAACAGAATCAACGCACATAACTCGAACAATTTAAGTGGGCATGCGATAGTATGATTAAGGTGGATGCTCAAGGGTAGCCCGCGAAATTCAAATTTTCTTACGTTTTTTGCAATTTGCAGGCCAGTGCTAGGTTGTATGTTGATTAAAATATTGTTTGCGACTGTAAGACGTATGTAGTAACACAATTATAATCATCAAAATCATCAATACAACCCTCCAAGTTCATAATGGTGCAAGAATGATTTTGACCTTGGAAAAGTAATTTTGACACCAATATGAACTTTGAGGGTTGTATTGATGAGTTTGATGAATATAATTCTGTAACTACATACGTCTTACAGTCGCAAACAAAATTTTAATCAACATACAACCTAGCACTGGCCTGCAAATTGCAAAAAAACGTAAGAAAATTTGAATTTCGCGGGCTACGCTTGAGCATCCACCTTAAATGCGTTTAGTAAGGGTCTTTACAATTGAGATGCCCTAAAACTCCTGCTATTTATTACGACTTAATTTAAAAAATGTTTTTACGATGATTTCTTGACAAAATATCAGTATTTACAATACAGTGATAACAATTGAATAATGATAATATTAATACTTACCGAAAATATGAAATTACATCCATTTTTAACGTCCTGGACATGTGATTTTCACATTTTTTAAACGAGCACTGAGGCATGTTTACCGTCGGAGGGTTCAAATGTTACTAGATTAAAAGCGCACCCAAATGTTCAAGTGGGCGCTCATTCGGTGAGGACATTTTTTGTCACTGATTGTGTATCTAGTTTTTTATTAGTGATCGATGGTTTTCATATATATTTATAGCGGTGTGTAGGTACCTGCAAAGACATCCATAGGTTTTGTTAGAACTGTGACCAGCCTCGAAATTGGGCGCGAAATTTTTTAAGTATTTTTTTCATAGTGCCCCCAAGACGACACTCTGACCTGAATTTCATTCATTTAAGACAAAAATCAGTGAAACGACCTTTAATCATTCTAAACAGTTCAGACATAATTATCTCAGGTATAGTTATAGTAATAAGTACGTTATGTAAAGCATACCCCCAAATAACAATCATACCCTCAAATTAAAACTATAAATATCATCTTATACCCAGATATATTTTTATTACACTTGGTAAATGTTTCTTTCTGAGTATGAGTGAAAATATTATGGTAATTATGTTTAGGGATAAAAGCGTTATGATAAAAAACAGTAGGAGTTTAAATATATTCACATTAACGATATTATTAATTACAATTTTCGGAAACATAAGTGTTATGAACATCGCCGGTAGCACTACAAATAGTATGAATGAAAACTTTAGGATGAAAAATTTTAGGAAGAATGATCATTCGGATTATAAATCGTTAGGAAGAACATTTTCGGGTAAAGAACTTTAGGTGAGCCAATATGGACCCATTTATTTTATTGCTACAGTTATCAATACGGTGAAAGAAAATTACGTGAGGAACCCAACATCTTAACCTCTTCACACAAGAAAGCAAAGTACTTCCGAAATGTGAATCTCATTTTTATACTTGGTGCGTTAAACGAATTATCTGAAAAGGCTCTAAACATAGTTTGCGGTCAACTTATATCAGACGAATGAAAATGTCAAACACGTGTAACGTTTGACATTTAAATAGAAAGCGATTTATGCAGACTAGCGGAGTTCGATATTCTCTACATTTGCGGCTAGGCTATGACACTATTAATATAAATGCGAAAAGTTTGTATGTCTGAATATTTGCTACACTTTCACGCAAAAACTACTGAACAGATTTAGATGAAATTTAGCACACAGATAGTTTATAACCTGGATTAAAACATAGGATACTTTTTTATTGCAGTAGTGTGATCCCGTGGGACAAATATCGAACTTGACGCGGGCGAAGCCGCGGGCATAAGCTAGTTTTTAATATTTTTGCTCGTTTAATACAAATGACGAAGTAATACGTTGTTGCTGGCTGACCCTTGACTAGCTTTCACCAATATTTAAGTAAATAAAGTCCAGTTTTTAAAGGCTCGAATAAATGATATTTATATAATACCACATAACGGTAGCCTTTCCATGAAAATCGCATAATTTATCATTTTAAATTCAGAATTTTCCAGAAAATGTATTTTCATTAAAATGGTCGGTGGTCTGCCGGTCCTTTTTTAATTTTATTCGTAATTAACATTAAATCAGACAGCGCTTTCCTTTGGGTTCCTTCTATCTGGCAGAATCTTGATGCTCGGAAATTTATTTGGCATAACACACTTGGCATAATCTTCTTTAAACGAATATTTTTAAGGCATAAAAAATATTTAACATAGTTATTTTTTGGCTGAATGTTTGTATGTCCGAATTTACAATGGCATACTTATAAGATGACAGAATATTATTTGGCATAATTACCTTTGGCAAGGTTCAAATTCCGCATAATTACGTTTAGAATAATGATTATTTAGAGCAACTATTATTTGGTACAATTTTACTTGGCATACTATGAAGATGGCAGAATTCCATTTAGAATTATTGCCATTTCTATAAAATAGCAATTTTAACCCTCAAATTAGTAAAAATATTGTCCTACAAAGACAATATGTTACGCTAAAAAAGTTAGTGACAGAAACGAATTGCTCCAAAACCGACTCCACGTAGTCTTGTCTACCCCACCCCTAGAGTGTAATTTAAATCCGCGAAGGCGCGGAAGGGTGAGGCGGCCCGTGAGCTGAGGAGCAGGTGGTAACCGTAAAACACATCTGCGACGATAAGCTCGCGTGGGACCGCCGGAACCCTGCAGCGCCGGAGCCGTGACAGAAACCATGCCTGCTGCATGTTGCATGCTTGCTTGCATGCTTGCTTGCATGCTGCATGCTGGCTGCACGCATGGTGTATGCTGGTTTGCATGTTTGCATACTGCATGCTTGTTTGCACGTTTGCATGTTTGCATACTGCATGCTTGCTGCATGCATGATGTATGCTTGCCTGATCAGAAATATGCAGCAATTAACATTATCATCGTATGTTGTGGCGAAAAAAAATAATGTACTATTAATTTTATTATTAAATACAAAATTATTAAAACTATGAATTTTTTGTTATGTGATAGATCAGATGAGGCTTTCCATTATTTTGCATAATGAAATGTATGCCAAAATATGATTCTAACTGTAAACTTTCTGTAATATGATAGTTCTGCCTTTTAATGACTATCGATATGAAATTTATGCCAAAAGATGCTTCTGACGGTGAACTTTCTGCCATAAGATGGTTCTACTTTTAATTCTTATGCATATGAAATGTATGTCTAAAGATGATTCTGACTTACAAAATTATGAGTTTTGAATGTATGATAAATGAGTGTCTGCCACACGATTTTCTGCGAAATGAAGTTTATGCCATCTACTGTTATGCAAAGTAATATTATGACATAAAAAGTTCTGCTATAAAGGGTAGACCCCTTTCCTTTAGATTGCGTACCCGGGAAAGAATACGATGTAAAATCTTATCAAGAATTACACAACAGCAGCCGGTTGGACATGTATCCGGTTAATGGAATAGGCTCGCCATATTAACTTAAGGAATGTGGGTGTGTTATACGTAGTCGTACACCAGCTCTGCCTTAACCATCCGGGATTACGGCTGTAATTTGACGTTATTTTATACATAACATTTTGTATAATTATGTCCCGGAGTATCATAATTATTAGCTCTGCAATAAGGAATATGCATAAATTTTATTTTTTTAATTTTGATACGGAATGTTAAAGTACTATAAAAATAATGACAGAAAGCGAAAACGAGACATAAATCAGCCAAACAATACAAAAGTTATAACCATTTAAACTTTTGTTTCTCTTTCTAGATAAACCCTCACCCACCCATCACCACCAGCATCACCTTTGTACATACCTACTTTTCTATTCCTTTCTTCTTTTCTGTATTTAGTGTGTACATAAACCGTTAAATAAATAAACGGAATTTAGTATGGATTTTATACGTCGATGCAGCGAATGACGTCATTCGCTGTATCGGATCTCTCTGTCTCATCAGCAGTTTCAAATGCTTGTAACTTAGTATTTTTTATAGATATGTAAAAATAATTTTACTTTGCTATTTCTGATGTTAAATACGCTTTGTTTAGAGTGATAAAAAAAATCATGCATATAAGGGTATAAGCATGATTTTTTTTTTATCACTCTAAACATCATCATTGAGCCTTTTAAGCGATTTGATTCTCTTTGTAAGTTAAACTAAAAAACTGTACCTACATCTTAACCGAAACAATGTTCTACAATGCAAGGCACTTAGAGCGCACTAATATCGTTAGCTCACTGTGCGATAAATTACGTTACACAGATGTAATTATTCCCTGATACGATTGTCTCAGTTACACGCGCGTGCAGCTAACTTTAATCCTGCAGGTTGAACGTAAAGTGACTTCAATTATAGTTTATTGTGTTAAGGCATTTTTGGGAAAAGTTTTAAACCTTTTTTTTTGACATCACGCGGGCGACAGAACTAATGGAGAATTTTCCAGTGACGTTTGTCACAACGCTTCAGTATAATTTTATCAATAGATGGCGCTGATCTGTCTTAGGAATATTTTTTAAGCGGCGTTCTAGTAAAATCCAATGAAAAAAATATTTATTACATATTATAATATAGGTCAATGGAGGAGCTCGTGGCTAAATAATAACAGCCGCTCGGGTCGATCGTTAGGTTAAGCCGTGCTTGCCTAGGTTGGCCTGTGGATGGGTGACCGCCCATTACATACCGAGTTTCCTCCGTGCCTCGGAAAGCACGTTAAGCCGTTGGTCCCGGCTGTCATTTGTAGATCTTTGACAGTCGTTAGGTAGTCAGAGGCCCAAAAAGTCTGACAACCAGTCTGACCAAGGGGTATCGTATTACCCGGTACTAACTGGGTTGTGGAGGTCAGATAAGGCAGTCGCTCCATGTAAAATACTGGTATTCAGCTGCATCCGGTTAGACTGGAAGCCGACCCACAAAAACAAAAACTCTCCTAGAACTCTCCTAGGTTCGATACTGGAAATATGAAATAACGTAAGGAACATTTTGTCGAAAATAGCTGTTTATGACATTTAAATTATTTTTTTTATAAAAACTAATGTAAGTCTCTTTTACTCACAGTATTTGGTATTTACATTAAATCAAAATCGAGTACATTTTACAACAGGTCACATAAGTTATTCCATCATTTGAGATGTTTTATTATTGTCATAAACATTTGTGTTCCCTGAGAAGGTACAAATACCATGTCCCTTACATTAAATTGTGACTCAAATTATCATAATTATAATATATATTTTTTTATAATTTTACTGTATGGGTGAATATCAAAGTAGCAAATTTTACGTGTCCATGTTGAGAATCAAGGTGTAAAATTATATGTCAAACTCATTGTTAAGTAAAATTTCTATATTATTCATTGTTGTATATAAAGTGAGAACTGTAAAGAACCTTTTTTCCGTCAAACATTTTTAACCTAAAAAGTCTACTGTTCTTTTGCATCACTGAACTGAACTACAAGTTTTTGCATGGTTTTTGCTATTGCTCTTCTGAGTGTTTTTGTGTTACGTCTAAACTCCTGGTGCGTCGAGTCGAGCTTAGGTTCCTCCGTACTTCAGTTAAGGCTTTGTAGACATAAAAACAAGCCATTTTATTATTTCCAAGACTGATCAGCGCCATCTAGTTCGTTCATAGAAAGCACTGGAAAATTCCCCATTGCCCATGACACAACTACAATTGACTCCCAAGGCTTTGTGGCAGTGGTTTAGGTTGCACTGGAGAACTTTTAAGGCTGGGAAAGCAAGGCGTCTATTTCTTCCGCAAGGGTCTGCACCCAGTGGTGCTTGCACCGATCCTTGTGTTGAGACGGGGACAAGCGAGACCTGCAGAGTAGCAGATGATTAAAGCTGCCATGATGGGAACCCTAGACAGTTTTATTAGCTGCTTTCCCTATGCAGGAGTGGACGCCGACAGAAATTAGAACCAAAAAAATAACACACCTAAATACAATCCGTGCCACCAAAGTCTTACCCGAGCATATCCTCAGAGCTCACTAATATCGTTAGCTCACTTGTGCGACTAATTGCGTTTCACAGATATAATTGTTCCCTAATACGATTGTCTCAGTTACATGCGCGTGCAGCTAAATTTAGCCCTACATGTTGTGAGGGTGTATTCCGTGGCAGAAATAGGCCAGTTTCCTGATGACAGTTACGGGGAACGGGCAGTAGAATAATTCTATAATCGTAGTGTATGTAAGTGAATAATTCACTTACATACTCTACGATTTCTACGAATATGGTTATACTGGCTTTTTCACATGGATGCGTTCTTACTACCGTGTTAAAAATATCCTTTACAGTAACCTAGGTCATAGTCTATGTGTGTGCCAAATTACAACAAAATACGTTCAGTTATTAATTTGTCAAAATACAGGTCTTTCTTTTTTTCAGTCCATACATTCTGGCCGTGTAGGTATCGCACTTTTGCAGGGAACAGCAGATTTTTTGCCCTCCACCCTGTTGAACAGAAAGGCAGACAAGATAACGTTCGATTTCATATTGTTAGTATGGACTGTGTACGACAGAAATAGGCTGGTTTCCTGGTGACATTTATGGGGAACGGGCAGTTGAATTGATTTGCATTTCTACACAAAGATTTCCTAGTAAAATATGTTGCACTATACCTAATGGCTGGTTTGAAAATCCGGGAACTGAAATCGTTACCTGTAGGTTTAAGAAATTCATCTGCGAGTCAGTGTAGTAGTGAACATTTAATGCGAGATTTGGAAGCGTCAATAGAGAATATGCATAATTTTTATTTTTTTTATTTAGATACGGAATGTTAAAGTACTATAAAAATAATGACAAATATCGAAAACAAGACATAAATCGGCCAAATAACACAAAAAAATATAACCATTTAAACTTTTGTTTCTATCTCTTTCTAGATAAACGGAATTTAGCATGGATTTTGTACGTCGATGCAGGAAATGACGTCATTCGCTGCATCGGATCTCTCTGTCTAATCAGCAGTTTCAAATACTTATAACTTAGTATTTTTTATAGATATTAAAAAAATAATTATACTTTGCTATTTCTGATGTTATTACGCTTTGTTTAGAGCATAGTGATAAAAAAAATCATGCATATACCCTATTGATGGAAATTTGATGAAAATTCATCATGTTGATAGGTCAATTTTGTGCGGAAAAGATTCACAATTTGCAATACATTTATGAATATCTCTACCCTTCGTATTACCTACATACTTTTACGACGACCAATAAAAGGTTTGCATTTATCCAATGACCAAAATTTTAATAGCCTTACCCTGCATTCGATGTTAATTCCATTTTGAGGTTCGTGAACGATTATAGTAATATAATTTTATAATTAACATTAATTTTCACATAATTACAAATTATACACATCTCTTATCGTCCCTGTCAATGGCGGTTGTGACATCAATACATATTGTCATAGTTTATAACATTACGTTAATATCTGTTGTCACTAATAATTAAGAGCGCAATATAGTGTGGGAACAACAGTAATGCGACCATGTTTTTATGCACCAGTAGGACGTTTTCCTTTGTTCAACTTTTTAATTGCTAAACTGCATTTGACACACAGAGAAGGGATGAAGGTTGGGTGTTTTTGAGGTTCTACCTTATATAATTTTGATTCTCAGCCTAGTTTGAATAAATGACTTTTGATTGTACGTTCTGTAGTGCACATTGCTTGCAAAACGCATGGCCGACAGGGCAAAAAAGTTCTGGAGTGTTGACCGCGAACCGGAAGACGTTGCGTTGGAAGGCATCCCGGTAAGTGGAGCGATGACCTGGTGAAGGTTGCGGAATTCCGCTGGATGTGAGTCGCACGGGACCGTTCAATGTGGCGACACTTGGAGGAGGCCTATGTCCAGCAGTGGACGTATTTCGGCTGAAATTATAATGATGATGTTCTGTAGGGGTAGATAAAAAGGTGTGTAAATAACATACTGTTAGAGTCACACACATTTTCCAGTAGGTATCTAAATTTATGATCACCAGCATGTATTTTTCTACAAGAAAAACAAAACCAGCAAAAATGTTGACCTAATCATAATTTACAAAAATTATGCTAACAAATATATTCAATTTGATACCTACCTGAGAGCAAGCGTTGGCACCCTTCCAGATTGGCAACATTGGCAAAATTATGGACTCTTTTCTGCAAGCGATGCAATATTGCAAATTTGCAATGCACGCCACTAAACTTTATCGGTGCAGTTTTACTGAGACAGATAAAACAGTTTTCTGAGTAGATCTTCAGATCATAAAACCATTTTATATATGACATGTACGAGGATTTTGTCTTAAGATCTTATGAAGTCGTAATAGTTATTTATGCAACTGTTGTATAATAAGGGGTATTAAAACACGAATGTGGGTTTATCACACGAGGCGGAGCCGAGTGTGTTATTAGTATCATAATGAGTGTTTTAATACCGAATTATGTACAGTTGCATACAAGACTTTATCTACATCCATGATATGAATCCTCCATAAAAGTTCTGAAACCATAGGGTGTTATAGTGTCAATTAATTTTGAATATTTTGAGATAATCTACGTTGTGATTAAACTTTTAAGCATTGAATAGAAAGTCCATAGGGATGAAAATTTTAATGTTTCTGATAATTCTTGAAAATATATTAATATCACAATGGTGTTATGTTGATGTTTTCCAATTCATAAAATCTTGGTACGCCTTTTCATAATTGTTTTCTCGACTTTTCTGGTAATAATTGGTTAGAGATGTTCTTTGCGGCATTAGAAATATCTGGTGGTATGTTATCAAAGGTTGTATCACTTATTTTTGTAAACAACAAATTACTTACAAATAATGCAATACTATAATATCGAACAAAAATGGCGAAATACGACGTGAATTCGAATTAACCTAGATTTTTTTTTATTACGGCGCTCTTGTAGTGAAATGCGCGTGCATGACAATGTTCTTTTTTTTAAATGAGTTGCATTATGAAATTTAAAACAACATTATAACACCGTTTGGATGATATTTGGTTACTATGACACTAGTTGTTTTAATGTTGGCAATAAGCTAACTGTTTCAGATACTTTTATACAGGATTTATAGCATGGGTGTAGATAAAGTATATTAAAATACCCTATTTTCAGCCTTCATCCACTCTTCACGTTTCTGTTGAACGCGTTCAACCGCTGTTAGAGTCATCATGCTGTCATCGCGATCAGCAACCGAAAGCCGTTTTGTTTTAGATGATGGCGTTCATATTTATTAATGAAGTCCCGTCTTTAGTTACCTCATAGTGACCCGTTCTCACTAACACTGGGTGACACCTAATTTTATTCCTAAGAGTGCATTGTAAGTTGTAGAGACTAGCAATTTGTACAGTGGAATATCAGATAAGTATTCATTAACGTGTAACTTAGCGTTAGTGAAACAGTCATTATTTCTTGAAAAGTCTAACTCAACGTTCAAAACAAGGAAGTTGTAATAATAGAGGTCGCAATTATGGACCATTACCGAGGTAAAGCCTAGCAAGGGTACTACTTACGAATTTACCTGTAACCTTCTACCCTGAGTACTAATTACTTGACCTTGATTATTTGATTAGGCAACTGCTCCCTGATGTTACAAATTATTGACATGCAAACAACAGATTTGTATACCGTTTTACATAACATAATATCACGCCTACAATTCCCGAGGTTTAGGCTGAGGTGAACCATAATACAACAACATTTCGTCAGTTTTGTGTAAGTCCCATGTAAGCCTATTACCATCATGTAACAAGTCATCTGCCAGTATCCGCCTAGTCTTTTCCCAACTATTTTGGGGTCGACCTTCAGTCTAACCGGATGCTCCTGAATACCAGTATTTTACATGGAGCGAATGCTTATGTGACCTCCACAACCCAGTTAGTACTGGGTAATACGATACCCCTTGGTAAGACGGTTGTCAGACTTTTTGGCCACTGACTACCTGTAACGACTGTCAAAGATCTACAAATGGCAGCCGGGACCCACTGCTTAACGTGCTTTCCGAGGCATAGAGGGAACTCGGTATGTAATGGGTGGTCACCCATCCACAGACCAACCTAGGCACGGTATAACCATTACAATCATCTAACGTCATGAGTTTATAACAATACGCTGGTAATCCCTGAAGGATTAGGCAGAGCTGTACCTAATACCCACACTTTTCGCCATGTGTAGCATTATTGCTTGCAAGTAGCGGGCAACGAACGAGACAGTATCCCGGTTTGATTGTTCTTAATCAGGACCTTAGTGTACCAACCTGTGTTTCCAACCCTGACACATTAGTTGGAATAGAAATTGAACTAAATAGACAAACGATCAAGTCAAATACATAATTCAGTCAAACTTGATCGCTACTATCACATAAATATCAAAATACCTAAACTAACATAACTAACGAACCTACATTACAAACGCTTCCCAGATACGTCTACTAAATAATTAGCAAACTGAACTTGAACAGGTTTCAAACCAATTACCCGTTGCCAACATTTGTAGGTCCATAGAACTTCGTTGAATAAATTAACGGGACAGTGCCGGTTCGTGGAAAATCGGAGGCAACCTACACTTGCATTATTAAAGCAATTCATCCAGTATTGCTGGTAATCAAATATTTATTTTAAAAATGTAATGAAAGTAGCTTTTATGAGGTTGGTCTTTAATTGAGTATCCTACTTCGATAGTTTGTTTGATAGTTTTGACTACCGACGTAGCCCGAAGAATTGCCAAACTTAAGTGGCAGTGGGCTTGCTCGCAGAACGGATGGCCGATGGGGCCGAAAAGTTCTGGAGTGGCGACCGCGAACCGGAAGACGTTGCGTTGGAAGGCCTCCTTCCCACTAGGTGGACCGATGACCTGGTGAAGGTTGCGGGGATCCGCTGGATGCGAGTTGCACGGGACCGGTCAATGTGGGGGAGGCCTATGTCCAGCAGTGGACGTCTTTCGGCTGAAATGATTATGATGATGATGAAGTATCCTTCTTGGATAGTTTGTTTGTTGTTTTGTTACAATAACTGCGGACATTTTCTTATTTTCATTATTTAGTTTATCTCAACTACACTCAGTTTATCTAATCGTTCAGTGTCATTTAAAATTCCTAATGCGATAGATTATCTAATTTATTTACTTGTTTATTTGTAGTTAATTTATCTGTATTAATTTCTTGTTTTAATTAATTATAGATATTGCATGTACCTACTTTTGTACGCCCTAGAGGCAAAACATAGCGCCCTCAATGTATTACCAAACTGGCGGATATCACGCGGTTTCACCCGCGTCGTTCCCGTTCCCGTGGGAGTACGGGGATAAAATATAGCCTATGATACTCAGGGTGAATGTAGTTTTCTAAAATGATGAAAGAATTTTTGAAATCGGCGCAGTAGTTTTTGAGCTTATTCATTCACAAACATACACACAAACAAAAATACAAAGGAAGACTAGTGGGGAAAAAAAAATCCCACTAGTTCTACCGTGGAACTGTGTAGTAGAACTAGTGGGAATGATCCATAATATGTAGTGTAGCTAAGAACTTATAATTTACCTAAGTTTTACTATGTTTTACAATAAGTAAATGAATCTGAATCACTCTTTCATGCCGTTATGATAATATTATTCTACTTTCACATCCTCGGTGGTCTAGTGGTCGCAACGACTGCTGAGCATGAGGTCTTAGGTTCTATTCCCGGGTCGAGAAAAGTGTTATTGGGATTTTCCTTCAGGAATTTCATTATTAAGTAGCAGTCACGGAGTCTAAATTTGAGCTCGGTTGATGGCAATAGGCTCGCCTTCTATTACATGAGATTTATACAAAACTAGCGAAATGTGGGTATACTTGTACGGTACACCTCTTCATAAACCTTCGGGGTTTACAAGGCGTGATGATACGTTATGTGTTCTGCAATACTTTTACTCAGAGGGATAATTATGATAGAAAAGTCTAAGGCTCGGCGCAAATGGACCACTAACCACAGCCACTGGTGGGTGCTGCGCGCTACCGCGAGTCGCCGACACTGCTGTAGCGAGTGGCCGCCACCGGCCACACGTGTGTGGCGAGTTTCAAAAAAATGCATGAAAAAGCGTGTGAACTGCTTGTCGCTGGCTACCGGTGGCTGTGGTTGGTGGCACATTTGCGCCAAGCCTAAAATGTATTGGATTGATATAGGTGACCGAGAAGCTCATAACAATCATGTTCAAAGTCGCTGTAGAAATATGAAACGCTTTAAAAGCATTTGCCACTGTCTTGGCTCTCAGGTAAGATTATTTATTATCAAATAATAATAATAATAAATGTTTATTTTTTTCTTCCACAAATAATACTTATAAACTAACACATGTAAATTGATTGAAAGAGATCACTATGTTTATTTGTGGGAGACTGGTGCCTAAACTAATCCTAAACTTGTATTTCATGACACCAGGGACTCCAACCTACAGGCAAAAATTACAAACATTAACATCTTTTTGTTTAACCAAATGAGTTAGCATCCAAATTAGACAGTGGTGTCGATTCTTTTGTGCACAAACTAAACTTAATTTAGGCTATTGCTATCTTTTTCTCCCTAATAAAACGAGAAAGAGACGGACGTAATTTAGAGCTGTCATATTTAGTTGGAACTAGTATTTCTATACAAATTGAAGGGTGCACGTAAAAACATGTCGACAAAAACACGGTGAAGCGCAAGGCTTAAACTAGTTTGACATCTCTAACTTAGTTCATAGCTATAGCCGTCCTTTTCTCACATTGCCTTTTAGTAAAAGATAGCAGTAGCCTAAATTAAGTTTAGTTTGTGCACAACAGAATCGACACCTGGGGGTCTAAAATGGCCGCTTTAGCTGAATCCACGCAGAATCTTAGTATGAATCACGTTAAAAATTTAAAATTCTTATAATGGACTTCACAGTTAAGAACATGAAATCCATTCTAAGAATTTTATATTTTTAACGTGATTCATATTACGATTCTGCTAAAGCGGCCATTTTAGACCCCCAGTATCATTCTGAATTCTGACTACATAATCGTAACTTTATAATGATCTGTTAGACTAGCATGAAAGGCCAATGACATACCTACCTAATGCTGGAGCAGACTCTTTTCTACAGACTCCTTGCCAAGAGGTTCATGGGTTTTGTACAGGCTGGTCTTTTAGACTAGAAACTATTTTATATAATTATTATTTTCTTTTGAAAAAATTAAATGGCTTTTATCGTACGTGAACAATACCAAACAAGCTAGCCTGCGGTCTGCGGTATGTCGCAATTGGACGCAATGCTACGCCACCATCCGCGGTAGCCTTGTCCCTATCTGCTTGAGCCATAAATATTTAAAGGTTTAAAGAGATATTCCAAGCTATGCGTCACTCAGAATCGCAGAGCGGCGACAGGTGTTTTAAAAAATAGCTTTTTTAAGACTTCGAACCAAAAAGGAAAACGAAAAACAAATGTTTTAAAATAAAAATGGAAGCACTGAGAACTAGAAACGTGGGACGAGTTGCACAACGAAAATATTATTTATTTTGATTTTCATCAACTCGTCCCAAATGGGCCATAGGCTTGTGGGACGAGTTGATGAACGACTCCAGTTTACAAAAGGTTCCTAAATGAAAAAAAAACGCACGAAGGGTTCCGTACCATTATTATCAAAAAAGGGCAAAATAAATCACGTTTGTTGTATGGGAGCCCCCCTTAAATATTAATTTTATTCTGTTTTTAGTATTTGTTGTTATAGCGGCAACAGAAATACATCATCTGTGAAAATTTCATTTGTCTAGCTGTCACGGTTCATGAGATACAGCCTGGTGACAGACAGATGGACAGACGGACAGACAGCGAAGTCTTAGTAATAGGGTTCCGTTTTTACCCTTTGGGTACGGAACCCTAAAAACAGTCAAATCGCTAGGGTTTGTCACATCCATTGAAGCGATATTGCCGCTGCAGTGTTATGGAAGTGGTAAAACCATACAACTCTGCTCGTCTTACGGCCGTTTCTATAACTTAATTGTGTTGCGTGTTAGTTAATATGCCTAAGTCTCGTAGCTATCGGTGTTTTTCTATACAAAGTTAGCTTGAAATATCCTATCCGCGTCACCTACCTGTAACTTGATTCATAGAAAAATCAAAGACAGCTTTTCAAACAGTCAAACATTTAGAGATAGCAACCGTCCGTTACCTGTTAGTAAGTTATTGAAAATGGCCGTAAGTACTCAACTTTGTTTCCGTAAGCGTGTGGTTTTCTTGAACGGGCACATGTAACGCCATCTAGTGTAAACTTCACTTAAATGCGACAGTTTCTCACGGTCGTGAGTCAACGAGAAAACTGCTGTGAAAAGTTACGCTACACTACTGCCATCTAGCTTGGTTTTTTGGAAACTGGATTTCGGAACTTGGTCTACCAAGTGGTTATAAGGAAGCAAACGAGTTGTTAAATGGTTCGTGTAAAATGCAGCTGGTTTTCAGTAGATGGCGGTATTTGAAAAGAGATTTTAAGTTTTTTTTTTTAAACTATCCTGTAGCAACTGTTGGTTGAAAAAAGCAGTTTGGCTGGGTACCTATATTTTCCTGGACTTTTTCCTTTTGAGTTTTTACTGATCCTACTTCTTATATTGTTTTTGCTTGCAACTGAAACTTGCTATTTCTTCAGAAAGCAAGACGTGTCTCATTTCTTGCCCATCGTCCTAACCAAAGGAATCGGTCCCGGTCCCGATTCCATTATAGGTATGTAATTCATTTGTTCAGAAATCTGGAAGGTTTGCCAGCGCCTCCACGCGTTCGAGATCGCCAAACAAACCAAACGCAGCGGGATACGACTATCACGATGAACCCTAGGGTACCTAAGTCACCTGTGGACGGTGGGCTATGGGCTAGCTCGCCGTCCGTTCGTCTCATGTCGACAGGCCGTGTCGACGGCGCGTTCGTGTTCCACGCGCGCCTCAAAGAGAGTCAGCAAAAAGGAAGGGGTCCGTATATAAGGACCGATGCCTGCCGGGGTTGCGGGACTGTTCGAAAGAGATACCGTGGCCCCGGAACACAAAGGGCGATGAAGGAACATGGATGGGTTTTAGTCAGTAAAAGTCTGGCACTCCCTCCTGCTCCGCCCAGAGCGGGAGGAGTTATTTGATGATTTACCATTCTAAAAAAAAAAAAAAAGGGTACCTACCTAAGTCAGATTTCTGAATCTTCAATGACATAAGAAGGTAAATGGCAAACCCCTTGGAGTTGTAGTTGTCTCTGGCGGAAATCCTAACCTAATCTGCTGATACCATAAAAATAACAAAAATTAAATACTTTGCTATCCAATACCATGAACAAAATTAAGAAACTTAAGCCCCTTAAATGAAATGATCGCTTACACCATTACAGGGGCAAGGAACAAAAAATATTAATTACGAGCTTAATCTTCCTAATTTATTTACTGGGTTTCCGTTCGGAGTTGCCTAATTAGTGTAATATTAGGATTTTACAAAAGTTTTAATGGGTATCTTTTGCCTTTGATGTAAAAATCATTTCGTTTAGTTAGTTGTTAACATGATTTTCTGCTTGCTAACTTTGGATGACTGATTTTAAGAGGAGCATAGGTAAGCATATTTTTTCCTGAGACGTAGGCCTCCTCTTTTGGGGTGAAGGCAAACAAGCGTGATGTCTCGAGTTTCATTCCCAGGTCGAGCAAAGTGTTATTAAGCTTTTTAATCAGGAAATTCTCAGTAGCAACCACGAAGTCTGGATTTGTGTCCAATTGATAGTAATAGGCTATTATTTGAGACTTGTGTGGGTGTGCTGGTAAGTACACCCTTGTCTAACTCTTCGAGGAAACGTAATATAATTACTTCCATAGCCTTTGATGTTGTGATAATGAAATGCGAATGGATATTACTATTAAGTACCTTTTAGCACCGGACTAGCAGACGTACTGGGGCGTACCATCCGCACTTGGTTGATATCCCGTCGTGACGTACTAAGCGCTTCTCCTCCACTTTTATTATGCGCACAGCCAAAGTCTGGAACTCTCTGCCTGCGTCTGTGTTCCCACCCACATTTAACCCGCCTGCCTTCAAAGCAAGAGTGAACAGGTATCTTCTGGGCACGCTCGTTCCATCATAGATCTCATCCATCGCTTTCCATCAGGCGTGATCGAGGTCAAGAGCAGGCCCATATTGTAATAAAAAAAAAACATATATATAATATAAAAATTGATAAAATGGGGGTTCTTTATAATACTTACATGAGTTTTTTACAGGTATAAAGCCGTGTTGTGTTTTTTTTTCTATCTAGTTAAAAAAACTAGAAAAAAAAAACAACACGGCTATAGTAAGTAATAAACTATCATAGTAAAAGTTGAAGTGTTCTGTAAAATTTGGAACTACCTACCTAAATTACGAGTAAACTGTATTTAGGTGTTTTAATTTAATTTTTAAATTGCATGCTGAATGAAGATAGCGAAATAAGTGAAACATTTTTGTTTGTAAGACCATAATGTTACCATATTTCATGACAATAAAGAATCTTGAATCATTACTTCGCGCGCACAGCAATTCAGTGCCCACATTGCATACATTTTGAATTAAGGCTGGGGTATCTGCTAAATTAGCAACTCTATTTGTGGTGGTTCAAATTTCGTTTGAAATACTGTTACAATAAAGTTCTAATCAGCTTGCACTACAAAGTGGTTGTTACGTCAGTCACTGCGGGCCGAATAGAGCGAAATGAGTGGTTTTTATTTAATTGTAGCCTAATAAATCATTAGATCAAAATGCCAAGTGTACACTTTGTGAAGAAAAAAGTGACAAATATTTGTGTGGAAAAAAAAAAACTAAAACTTAATGCCGTTTAAGAGTAGTTAAGTTTCAAAGAAAATCTGCTTCACTTTGAATATTTTTTTCATATAGTAATAATAAAGTTAGAATTATTTCAATTGTACCAATTAAAGTTTAGAGTCTAATAAGCAACATAATATTTTTTTTTGCACATTTATATTCACTCATCAAAGACGAGTTACATGGAGAAAACCTCTCGTTAGCAGATACCCTTAAGTGAAGTATTTAGGCAGACCGATTAGATAAAGTATATGTGTTTGTTACACTAATCAAGGTAACTGCATCACCTACGTCAAAGGGAGTGATAACAACTTGCATTGAGCTCAAATGACAACACAATTTAAATACTAACTTGATAAACATTCCTTGAGATGTTGTCACCAAAAAAAAAAATGGTTGTCTGTAAAGTAATTATCGAAATAAAGAAAAGAAAATGTATCCATATTCCCTATTTCATAATATTCCGGGAAGGACGAACAAACTTTTTGTTATTTATTTGGTAATGAGGACTGCCTTGAATGAAATAGATGATGATTTTCCAAGTGAAGACACGCTTAAATTGTTAACTCATGTGGAAATTTATCGGCCGTACGAAACCATAATAAAAAGTAAAATAAACATTATGTACATATATTAATTACTAATTGAAAGAAATGCTAATGGGCATATATTAAAACTGGTGTAAAGAACTACTCCAATTCTTTAGAATATAAAGAACACAATTAAAAAGTATCAAACACAAAAAAAAAAGCTTGAAGGTTTTTGTTAAAATTATGAGTTAATTTCCTGAAAAATAATTTTAATTAAAAAAAACCGGCCAAGTGCGAGTCGGACTCGCGCACGAAGGGTTCCGTACCATTATCTATACATTAGACAAAACGGCAAAAAAATCACGTTTGTTGTATGGGAGCCCCCCTTAAATATTAATTTTATTCTGTTTTTAGTAGGTATTTGTTGTTATAGCGGCAACAGAAATACATCATCTGTGAAAATTTCAACTGTCTGGCTGTCACGGTTCATGAGATACAGCCTGGTGACAGACAGACGGACAGACGGACAGACAGCGAAGTCTTAGTAATAGGGTTCCGTTTTTACCCTTTGGGTACGGAACCCTAAAAATTACGCAACAACTTTTTTTTAAATAAAATTTTGCGCCCCTAATCCGATTAAACAAGAATTGGTGTGGTATACTACAACTAAAAAACCCGACTACTTAAAAATCACGCTCTTATTAAGTTCGGGGTTAACAAGGTAAAATCCACTCGTCCTATTGTTGAAGTCGGTCAAAATAACTATGATACCCGGGCCAGAATATCGAATCGATTGACACCTTATTCACCAAAATCAGATTAATAGTTTAGGCGCTACGGAGAAACTAATCATCTGCCTAGCCTTGTCCCGACTATGTTGGGGTCGGCTTCCAGTCTAACCGGATGCAGCTAAATACCAGTATTTTACATGGAGCGACAGCCTATCTGACCTCCACAACCCAGTTAGTCTTAGGTAATACGATACCCCATGGTAAGACTGGTTGTCAGACGTTTGGGTCACTGACAACCTGTCTTCTTCTTCTCTTCTTCAACCCTTGGCCACCCAATGTTGAGTGTAGGTCTCTTCCAAATCTCTCCACTTTTGGCGGTTTTGTGTCATGGCTATCCAGTTTCTTCCGGCCACTTTAGTGAGATCGTCTGTCCACCTAGTCGGTTGTCTTCCCACGTTCCTCCGTCCCGTCCGTGGTCTCCACTCCAGTATTTTCTTTCCCCATCTTCCATCCAGTCTACGGCATATATGGCCCGCCCACTTCCACTTTCTTTTTGCTATCACTACCGCTATGTCCACGAGTCTCGTTCGTCTCCGTATTTCGGTATTTCTCACCCGGTCATAAAGGGTGATGCCCAACATGGCTCGTTCCATAGCTCTCTGAGTGACTTGCATGCGGTGGATAGTGTGTTTGGTGAGCGTCCAAGTTTCAGCCCCGTACGTCATGACTGGGAGGACACACTGCTCGAATATGCGACGCTTTAGGTTGATGGGCACCCGCTTCGACTTGAGTACGTCCGACAGCTTACCGAAAGCACCCCACCCTAGTTGGATACGGCGCTTGATTTCGCGGTCTTGTCCGCTCATTACTATACTCAAAGTCTGTCCCAAGTATACGTACTCCTTGACTTTTCCTATTTGCTGGCCATTCACTAGAATGTGATCAATGTCGTCATCACAGCACATTATATTTTTTGTTTTTGCGGCGTTCATTTTTAGACCGACATTGAGTGACACGTCATACAGATCTTGTACCATGGCCTGCAGATCCTCCACGTTGCTGGCAAAAACGACAATATCATCGGCAAAGCGCAGATGGGTTAGCCGTTCACCATTAATGTTTAAGCCTCTATTAGACCAGTCGAGAAGCTTAAATACATCTTCCAAGCAGGCTGTGAAGAGTTTAGGTGATATCGTATCTCCTTGCCTCACCCCTCTTTCAACGCGTACTAGATTTGTAAGCTCGTGAAGTTTGACTTGTAAGGTAGCCGCACGGTATACTTCCTTTATTGCCTCTACATATCTGGTGTCTACCTGACACCGTTTGAGCGAGTGAATGACTGCCCAGTGTTCAACCGAGTCAAACGCTTTTTCGTAGTCGATGAACGCCATCACTATAGGTCGGTTGTACTCGTTACACTTCTCAATTATTTGTCGTACTGTGAAGATGTGGTCTATTGTTGAGAACCCACTCCTGAACCCTGCCTGTTCCACTGGTTGTGCTGAGTCTAGTCTGGTGGTAAGACGGTTTGTGATGACTTTGGTGAAAAGTTTGTATATGTGGCTAAGTAACGAAATGGGTCGGTAGTTGCTCAGCTTGGTGTTGTCTCCTTTCTTATGCAAGAGTATGACGACCGCATTCTTCCACAATTCTGGAGTTATCCCCCCGAATAGCACTTTATTATAAAGTACTTGCAGTTCTTTGAGTACTGGTCGACCCCCAAGAAGAAGTTGTTCGTACGTAATACCATCTTCCCCTGGTGACTTCCCTTTCTTCATTTGCCTGAGAGCGTGTTTTATTTCATACATGCTAACTTCGGGGAGATCTTCAGTGAGGTGTCTGGTCAGGCTTGCTCGTGGGTCTCCTGTAGCAGCAGCGTTGGGCTCAGATGAACGTGAGCTATAGAGATCTGTGTAGAATTCCTCTACAGTCTCCATTATTTCCTTGCGATCAGATGTTTGTTGACCGTCTTGCTTAGTAAGCCTGTGCATCTGAAGGTTACCACGACTAAATTGTTTCCGGAACACTTTGGGCCCCTTATGTGCTTCTATGGTTGCCATAATTAAGTCATGCTTCCTTCTTCTCTGGTGTTTACGGATAGTATGTCTTATCTGACTGTTTACGGTGTTGATGCCGGTTTGGTCTGGAGCTGCTAGTAAGACTGTCCGTCGTTTCAGTAACAGGGCCAAATCTGACGGTGTTTTAGGTGACTTCTTCACTGCAGGTTTTAACTTCTGCACTGTGCTCTTGATAGAGTCCACTAGCTGTTGGTTTATTTTGTCAGTATTCCATTCACCATGTGCGCTGGCTGTGAGTTTTACTGCTAATTCTTCTTGATAGAAATTTTTATGAACTGACAAAAATGTGCTATTGAGACAAGGTTTTAGTGTCTCCACAAGTCGCCTTCTTTCTAGAGGTAAATTGAGTGCAATTCGAGCTCTTACAATTCTGTGGTCACTTCCCGCGCTCACTTGGTTTAGTACATCGACATCGTGGAAGATATGCTTTCTGTTTGACAGTATATAGTCGATTTGGTTTTTCGTTCGACCATCTGGGCTCCTCCATGTCCACATCTTCTGGGCCTTTTTCTTGAAGAATGTGTTCATGGCGTGCAGTTGTTGGTATTCTAAATAGTTGGCCAAAATATGCCCTCTTTCGTTTCTTTGGCCAAGACCAAAACCACCCACATACTGCTCATCACCCAGAGTCCCACCTAATTTGGCATTAAAATCCCCCATAACGATGGTATAAAAAGAGGGGTTTTCATTTAGGGCCCTGCTGATGTCGTCATAAAAGCCATCTATTTCATCATTGTCTTTAGATGAAGTCGGAGCATATACCTGAACTACCTTCAAAGAGTATCGACAGTTCAATTTAAAGGTCGCATATATTACCCGAGGGGATATAGCGCAGATGTTTTGCAATAAACGAACCATCGAGGTATTTATGAGAAATCCCACACCTCCTTGAGACTTGTCGTCGTATCCTTTGTAGTAGAACAGTTGTCTTGAGTGGAGTTTGAGTGCCTCGACGCCTTGTCTCGCAAAGGCCAATTACGTCCCACTTGATCTTGTTAAGGACTTCGGACTCAAGTTCTTCGTAGCGTTCGTCAGTGAGTAGAGTTCTTACATTATACGTAGCCAGGTAAATATTGTTTAGGCAGCCGGATCCGCTCCCCCAGGGATTCTTCGCACCCTCCATCCTAGAGGTTCCCTGACCGCTGCCGTAGCCAGGCCTACCAGGATCACTGGGGACTGAGGGCCATCGCTTATGCTTCTTATTCATATTTGGAAGGTTCTTGGCCTTAAAACGCCACGCTGGCCGGTGCGGGTTGGCGAGTCCACTCTTTTCGAGGGTATTTTTCACCTCGGGACTTGTGGTAGCCCAGTGTACGGGTTAATTAACCGCCGCCCGATGCTCGGCGTTAGTGAGATTACGGCAGTCTATATCACCTCTCTGCCTACCCTCCTCCTTTCACATTCGGGCTTGGGACCGACAACGGCGGAGTTCTTGGGACCGACAACGGAGGAGTTACTGTGGGCGCTGACAACCTGTAACGACTGCCAAAGATCTGCAAATGACAGCCGGGACCAACGGCTTAACGTGCTTTCCGAGGCACGGAGGAAACCCGGTATGTAATGGATGGTCACCATAGATCATAGAAACAAAGTGGTCACCCATCCACAGACCAGCCTAGGCAAGCACGGCTTAACCTAAAGATCGACCCGAGCGGCTGTTATTAAGCTACAAACTCTGAGAAACATACGTAATTACAAACATACAAACATAGACTGTTAAAATCATAACCCATCCTTTTGGCTTCACCGTAGTCGGGCAAAAAGTAGCTGTACAGGTCGCGGCACGTAACTCTAGCGCTGAAGGAAACCTGGAGGGGATATCTGCGCATGTTATAAGACTGGAGAGCCAATCGGCGCAACGCACGCCCCAAGACATTCTTATTTTTTACTTCTGCGCAATAACGGTCACCGCTAGACTTTCGTGCCGCGACCTGTATAAACGATGATAATTTATTATCAAAAATGCCAAATACCTATTGCATAATTATTATGTTAAATACTACCTCAGTTACAAACTCAGTTAACTGGTGTCAGTTGTAATTGGTTTTTGCAGCTTTACGTTTGTAATTTTTCGTTTGCGAAATAAAAGGTAACTTTAGAAAATCGTCAACGTTTACGTACATGGATAACATGGAAAAAATCTGTTTCAAAGTTAATGGAGTTAAACACTCAAGTAAGTAATGTTTTATTTTTACATTAAAAACTCACTCACCGGTATCAGGAACAGGGTCCAAGCTACCGACGGTCAGGGCTCCAGAGAGAGGAAGTTCCTAACAATATGGGCCATGTACCAAAGAACTCCTTAATAAATGAAGCCCTTGATCCGACTGCTTAACTATACGTAGAGCCTCCTCAGATATTGGTCGAGGCTTATTGCAATTAAGTCAAAGGACATCACGTTAAGTGATGATTATCATTATGTTATTAATCACACATTGTTTACAGTCTGATTGAAAAAATGGTGGTCAGCCTTTTTTCTCCAAACGTAATTACTACTTTTAACCGACTTCAAAAAAGGAGGAGGTTCTCTGTTCGACTGTATGATTTTTTTTTATGTGTCACCGATGTCTACCCCTTTTATTGACCGATTCTCAAAATTATTTTTTTAATATGAAAGAGTATACTCCTGAGGTGGTCCAATTTGGTGAAGATCTGATGCTGATTTTCGGAGATATACAATGGAACTCTTCAAAAATAGACGGTGAATCTGTCGTGATCGTTGCAATCGCTTGGATGTTTATTGTTTATACAACATCATGACTTAACATCACGCCTGTATGCTCGAAGGGGGTACGCAGATGTGTACAATACCTACTCCCAAATTTCGACACTTAGGCATTTATTGAAGACAAGCCTATTACCATGACATGTATTGTTAACAATGTAAAATAAATTCATGGGAAATATTTGTTTGGAAACAATTAAAAATAGAAAAATAATAAACTTTCTTGCAAAAAATAAAACCGACTTAAAAAAACACAAAAAAGTGTAAAATAACTTTAGCTTCAGAAGTCGGTGACAAAAAACCGAAATAAATCAAACAATCACTGATCCTAAAGACTATAAGCAAGATTTTGAAGGGAAGCAATTTGAATGCAAATAACTCCGAGTTAGTTTACCATTACCAGCTAGCACCTCGCTGACAAACATTAAAAAATACGTTATAGTTAACTGTTACGATTAAAAGTAGATTAGCATAATTATAACTCAATTCGTCAATCGACGTAAATGCAGTGGGTCTAAAATGGCCGCTTTAGCAGAATCGTAATATGAATTACGTTAAAAATTTAAATTTCTTAAAATGGACTTTATGACCATAACCATAAAGTCCATTTTAAGAATTTTAATTTTTTAACGTGATTCATGCTAAGATTCTGCGTGGATTCTGCTAAAGTGGCCATTTTAGACCCGCAGAGCTGCACGTCATATGACTCCTCGTTAACCCACGTTGCAAGGCAAGAACATTGTGTGCAATATGTTGACTAGACTTTAATACCAACTGTTCTGTGTTTTCTGCCCGAAAGTCTGACACTCTTACCAAAGGGTATCGTATTACCTAGTACTAACTGGGTTGTAGAGGTCAGATAGGCAGTCACTCCACGTAGAATACTGGTATTCAGTGGATCGTTGATCCCGTAAGACTGGAAGCCGACAACAATATAGTTGGGAAAGGGTGAGACATCACACATGACTCCTATCAAGGTCGGAGACTCTACACTTGAAGTTGTAGCTGATTATGTCTACCTAGGACAAACGGTCCAGTTAGGTTGATCCAACTTCAAGAAAAAAGTCAATCGTCGCATCCGACTTGCTTGTAGTTGCGTGGTATCTTCTTGTCCAACTTACCGCAGTGTTTCAAGACAAAAGTCTATGACCAGTGTGCCAGTAATTATATTCGGGACCGAAACGTGGTCGCTCACAACGGGCCTCATCAGAAGGCTTAAGTAGTCACCCAAAGTACAATGGAGAGGGCTCTGGTCGGACTTTCTTGTCGTGAACGAAATCAGAAATGAAGACATCCGCAAGAGAACCAAGTTTACCGACGTAGCCCGAATAATTGCCAAACTTAATTGGCAGTGGGCAGGGCACATCTCGCAGAACAGATGGCCGATGGGGCTGTAAAGTTCTGGAGTGGTGACTGCGAACCGGAATACGTCGTGTAGGAAAGCCTACCACTAGGTGGACCGATGACTTGGTGAAGGTTTCGAGGTTCCGCTGGATGCGAGACGTACGGGACCGGTCAATATGGTGACACCTGGGAGAGGCCATGTCCAGCAATGGACGTCTTTCGGCTGAAGTGATGATGGTGTTTTCTGCGCAAAGTGTGTTCTAGAATCATTTAACATCACACTTTGTAATTCCCGAAGGGTTAGGCAGAGGTTTCCTCTCTAACAATTCACCCACATTTCACTAGTTATGTTTAAGCCCAACTTAATAGGAGGGAAGCCTATTGCTATCAACCAAACTCGAATCCAGACTCCGTGGCTGCTATTGAGAAATTGCAGGTGGAAAAAAAACCCAGTACCACTTTGTCCGCCCCGGGAATCGAACCCAGGACCTCAAACTCAAAACTCAAAGCATTTATTTCAATTTGACCATAACGACACTTTTGAATGTCAAAAAAACAAAAAAGGGGCAGTGGTCTAGAATCATGTTGTACATACGCAATTCAAGGTTTGCGGGCCAATGTCCTTTACTTCCTGTATTTTATTTCTTCTCACCAGTTGGCGGTGAAGTGAGTTCGGACCTGACACTTGTGGACTACCTGCGAGGATGGCTGGAGCTGCGAGGTACCAAATACATGTGCCGTGAAGCTGGCTGCGGCGCGTGTGTGGTCTCCGCACGGAAACCTCATGGTGTACCTTATGCCGTCAACTCGGTGAGGGTAAAAATTGGAAGCAACAAAAAATGTTTTGTTTTAAACAAAATTCCAAAGCACACGTTTCAGTACTGCACCGGGTTAGCATATACTCATTTCGAACCGTTAGCACATAAGCTTTACACACACTTATAAGCATCGTAACAGAGGCCCTACTCTCTAACGTCCGTCCGTCCGTCCGTCTCTGTCCGTCTCTCTCACTCGCACTCATCTGCAGACGTAAGCGAGAGAGACGGATAGAGACGGACAGACGGACGGACGTTTGAGAGTAGGGCCTCAGAAACCTGTCAGATCGGTTTTAGCTAGTGAAAATGAGCAGAGCTTATGCGGAGCTAGTGCCGTGCATATCGACTTATCGAAGTTCATTGTCTTTTTACTTATGATTCAAGGTCGAGGTAACTTGTCTCGAAGGCACCTCTATCCGTGGGCAAAATCAAACAATCATAACCACAACAGTTACTTTATATTGCAGTGTATGATGTCAGTGGCATCATGTCACGAGCTGGAGATCACCACAATAGAGGAGGTGGGCAACAGAAAGATAGGCTACCACCCGCTGCAGACTACTCTGGCGAAGCATAATGGTACCCAGTGCGGGTACTGTACTCCAGGATGGATTATGTCTATGTACAGGTAGATATCGTCAACATACTTACCTCTAGCTGAACTATCTTTCAACCTTGAGCCGCTGAGATTATCGCCTTTGATAGCACATACCGTCTCACCAATGATTGCCATTCCAGCCTATCCGATCTGGCTTTTTTTACCCTCAGCCGCTGGTTTGGGGCAGAAATAGAAACGAGTAGTACATTGTATACATCGCTGAAAGAGCTCCTCCACTACTATTAAAGTTTATTCTGACCACAGGGTCTAGACAGGTATAGGCTTTCAGTATTGAAGCGTTTCAAATCAATCAACACAACAACTCCTTTGAGTTTTCCATCATCGTTTTTGTTTATAGAATGACTTTGTCTTCATTCTGTGTACTACCAAGGGAAAAGCTACATTATCCCATTTGCTTGTTCTTATCCACCGTTGCTTAAAGTGTTATTTCCTTGAAACAGCTCACCTACTACAGTTAAGCTTAAGCTGTCAAGCTCATCAAAATTAATTTTCCTTGACATTTTCAGTTTACTACAAAGCAAACCAGACGTTACCATGCTGGAAATAGAGCAGTCTTTAGGGAGTAACGTCTGTCGGTGTACAGGATACAGACCAATCATGGATGGTTTTAAGAAATTTGGTGTAGACAGTCCAGATACGCCTATACAGGATATTGAAGATTTGCATATTTGCAAGAAATCATGTAAAAGTCCTGATAATAGCAATTGTGATGAAAATGACTGGTGTATGGTAGAAGAAGAAGATGTTCTTGATTTAAATACAGTGCAAATTAAATTGAACGATGGAAAATTTTGGTTTAGAGTCGTTCAAATCAAAAACATATTTGAAATACTTCAGGAGAAAGGAGACGACTCGTATATGTTGGTCGGTGGAAATACTGCTAAAGGTAAGATTTTTTTTTATGACTATCAAATATATTGGATTTAGGTACAACGGAAATGTTATTATTTATTAATGTTCGCATTCTAAAAACCTTTTAACATATTATAATATTAACCGTATTCGTCCTTGGTCATCTTCAATTTAAATTATGGATTTTAGTATTCTCTTACACAATTGAATACACAAGGATATATTGATATTTGGGCAAAGATAACCATTTGTGTTAATAATGATAGCATAATAATTAATAAGGTTATTAATGGCGAAAGTTTCACTCTATATACGTATATCAATTTTAAAATTGAACATTTTATTTCAGGAGCCTATCCAATAGAGGAATATCCTAGGATCCTCATTGATATAAATGCGGTCACTGAACTTAAAGGATGCAAAATTGACCAGAATTTAATCATAGGTGCTGCTACAAACTTGACTCAACTGTTAGAAATATTTAAAAGTATTTCAGAGCAAGAGTATTTTGGATATTTGAAGAAGTTTTACCATCATCTAAAGAAAGTTGCTCATATTCCTGTTAGAAATGTAAGTAATATTTTTTCATCATCATAATGATCGGGTCAGCTTGCAGTCTAACCCGATGCAGCTGAATATCAGTATCTTACATGAAACGACTGCTTATCTGACCTTCATATTAACCGGGTAGTGCCCCGGTTAATATGAAGGTATCGCACTGCCCCTTGATAATTCTTGATCTCAGACCTTCGAGCTTTTCGTGCTGTCTAAGATCTAAGAATGAGAGCCGGGATCAAGAGCGTAACGTTTAGCGTTTTTGATACCGGCTGTATGAGAGGATTTATCACCCATCCACGAATCGAGGTCGGTAAATTGCTTTTCCTTTAAGATCAAAGAAATCGGTGTGGCTCTTATTATTTTTCACAACCAAGGAGTCCAAATATAGGGCACGCCACAATTGTGGCGATAAGTCCCCTCTTTGAGGAGTGGCTTGAGAGACGCCACGGCGTCCTCACCTTCCGCCTGACGCAGGTCCTCACCGGACACGGAGTGTTCGGGAGGTTCCTGCACCGAATCAGGCGGGAGGAAACGCCCGGGTGCTTCCATTGTGAGGATCGACCGGAGGACACGGTGGAACACACGGTGGAGGTGTGCCCCGCGTGGGCGGAGCACCGCCGTGTCCTCGAAGCGGCGATCGGTGGCGGCGACCTCTCGCGTCCGGCCCTGGTGCAAGCCATGGTCCGGAGCGAGACGGAATGGGACGCCGTCACCTCCTTCTGTGAAGCAGTAATGCTAGAGAAGGAGGTGGCGGAACGTGAGAGGGAGAGAACCTCTCAACGTCCCGGCCGCCGCGGGAGACGCCCCGGGCGTCGGGGGTCACCACCACGTGGCCCCCGGCCACCGTAGGCGCGGGCCTGTGGACGGTGCGCTATGGGCTAGCTCGCCGTCCGTCCATCTCATGACGACAGGCCGTGTCGACGGCGCGTTCGTGTTCCACGCGCGCCTCAAAGAGAGTCAGCAAAAAGGAAGGGGTCCGTAAGGACCGATGCCTGCCGGGGTTGCGGGACTATTCGAAAGAGATACCGTGGCCCCGGAACACAAAGGGCGATGAAGGAACATGGATGGGTTTTAGTCAGTAAAAGTCTGACACAGGGAGTGTCAGACTCCCTCCTGCTCCGCCCAGAGCGGGAGGGGTTATTTGATGATTTCCCATCCGAAAAAAAAAAAAAAAAAAAAAAGGAGTCCACATATTCGTCCAAGACATTAATTTAATAACTCTAAATAGTCTTCTGTTTTGTAATTGAAGCAACTATATTAACTCGTGATGTTTACTATTGAAAATGTTTGTCCTGTTATTTGGGTAGAGTCGTGAATGTGATCCCAATTAAAGTGCTTTCTCTTGTTAACTGTCACTGCGAGTGCCAAGAGCTAAGTTAACACTATAGTTACTACGTGGAACTGCGTTTGTCAAGTGTTTGATGTCGTTGTTCTATGCACTTTCTGACTTATCATATATGCACTATTAAACTTCAAATATTACTTTTGGCATTTCTAGAAAATAATTATTGCTGAAAGACTTCATCAGTATAGCTTTTTCCCAAGTTATGTTGCCATGTTGGGGTCGGCTTATATTCTAACCGGGTGGAGGTGAATATCAGTATTTTACATGGCAGAATAAGCATAGCATGGCGAGACCAACGGCTTAGTGAAATTTCCGAGGCTCGGAGGAAACTCGGTATGTAAGGATAGGCACCCATCCATGGACCGACCTAGGCAAGCAGTGCGTAGAATATTTTTTCTTAAAATATGAGCAGAACAGTTTGCCGATGAGTCAAAAGGTTCTAGAGTGGTGATCACGTACAGCCTCTCACAAGATAGGCGGTGAAAGCTGTGGAGAATCCGTTGGATGCAACAAGCACAGGATTTGGCAATGTGATGAAGGTTGGGGAGGCTTATGGACAGCAGTGGACGTCTTTTGACTCTTGAATAAGTATAAGTTGTGAAATCAGGCGTTATTTTGCGGAAAGCCATCAAACAACATTACATTTTATGCAAAACATTTAGAGTTAATTCTTCAAAAAAAATCCGTTTTGGATGCCGAATCAATATTCACGTCGTGTTGAGTATCAGTTTGGGTACACGGCATACTAATTATTGCTATTCCTAAATGTGCATATTTTTGCGGGCGAAAGGGTGGTGCTGCATCCTGCATCCAATCTTGGATCTTATTCGCAAGTAAACTAAATATTTTGCATAAGATTTAATTGATGATGATGATGATGATTATTACTTTTCAGGTGGGAACTATAGCTGGGAATTTGATGATAAAACACACGCACAATTCCTTTCCTTCAGACGTTTATCTCCTTCTGGAAACTGTTGGGGCTCAGCTAACTTTAGGTATGTGTTGTCAAATGAATGATGTATTTACATTACTGTCCAGGGTCACTGGCTGATGAAATAATGTTTTGAAAATTAATTGAGAATAACGAAACTCAAAACGACTGTTCAAAGAATTATTACAATTACTCATAATTAGTGCTTTGTATTTCTTATATTTTTTGAATTTTCAAAGAAAGAAAGAAAGAAAAAGCATTTATTAGCCCGCACAGGACAGAACACAAATTAAAATGGGAAAATTAACAGTACAACTAATTAAAATAAAAAAAATTAAACAAAGAGAAAAAAAAAAACATGAAATGAAATTGGTCCTGTGCGAGGCCAAAAGGCCCCTATCTCAGCATGGAACTGCAACTGTGTTATGATATCAAATATTCCCTAAAACTATTTCTTAGTTCTATTTTAATTTCAGTCGGCTATAACATGAAAATGAAAATTGTGACGATGCAAGAGTTTCTGACAACCAACATGAGGGGAGTAGTCATCCTGAATGTAATGCTGCCTCCTTTGAGCAATGAACACCAAATAGAGACTTTCAAGGTGAATGAAGTTTTAAAAACATGACTTGTGTTAATAATATTAAAACGTTACTTTCGATTCTTTTTGAGTGCTTTGTTTTGCTTGCAGTGGTAAATGCCCCGATCCTACCAATTGCCTTAGAATGGACAAAAAAGTAGTCAAACACATCAATCACGCATAATTTATAGCAGAGTTTTTGTCTGTCGCCTGCGTTGCCCCTTAGACAAGCACTATTGTATTCATCACTAATGCTCACAAAAAACTAGAAGAAAATATCTAAGAATTCGATCAAAGAGGAGGCCTTTATCCGAGCAGTGGAAACG
Organism: Xestia xanthographa; assembly: GCA_905147715.2. Classification (NCBI taxonomy): domain Eukaryota; kingdom Metazoa; phylum Arthropoda; class Insecta; order Lepidoptera; family Noctuidae; genus Xestia; species Xestia xanthographa. The sequence continues at coordinate 2,542,970 of LR990657.1, read as the reverse complement.
TTGACAAACTCGAAGCATTTATTTTGCATAGTCAAATCAAATTAAGCTACCTGCAGTCCAGCCATTGGCATAATAACTGCGAATGGGCTGTAGTAGCCCATTCCAAAGCATAGATCTCATGAAGGATGGTCAAGAAACTGGATGGAACTGGATGGTTAATTGATTGTGCTTAAATGCTTAGTCATTAAAAGCTGTGGTGGTGTGGTGCTTATTATGTCTCCATAATAATGTAAACTCTATAATTGCTAAGTATTAGCTCGCAACACTCGAAAACAAACGTAGGTACTTAGAAGCTATGAATTTATATAATATTGCTCGAAATAAATTTGACTGTATTGACCTGTCCAATATGTCATTGTTATGTTATGCGGTTCCTAGGACGGTCCACAAGCGAAAGGTGCGCGTTGGCAGATTGTTTTCCGTGGGTACTTGCAAGTCTAACTCTGGCCAGCGTTCGCCTGTTCGCAGTATGGTCGATTCCTACAATAGTACTTTCAAGCAAATTGTCATTTTTGCATGTTCTCCGTACAAGTTTAAACGTCTTATACTTAAAGAACTTTCTTAATTATTTACACACCTTCTTACACTGTTTTTTTTACAACATTTTATATATATCGCATTTGTAACCCTAGCGATTATTTCACTGTCAAGTACCTAAGAGTTAATCTGTGAACAGCGTTGTGGGCTGCAATATTGTCTATAAGCTTTGTATATGTTTCATAAGTCTATGTTTTATATTGCAGTAGTTTGTTGTCCCTTTTGAATAAAAAAAATTTTCAGGTGATGCCAAGAAGTACAGCGGCTCACGCGATTGTCAACGCAGGCTTTTTATACCAACTGTCTGCAACCAATACAGTCCTGACCTCAAGGATAGTCTTCGGAGGTCTTTCTCCGTCATTCACCAGAGCATACAAAACAGAGGAGTACTTAATTGGAAAAGAACTGTTCAAGAATGAATTTCTGCAGTCAGCTTTGGAAATCTTGGGAGGTGAATTGGTAGTAATAGATGACCCACCAGAAGCAAGTGTTGAATTCAGACGAAGATTGGCTCTTGGTTTGTTTTATAAGGTACCAACACAAATTGTAATACTACTAGTTTTTATAAACTCTTGCATGAAATTGTATTTGTCAATACAATTTCATGCAAGAGTTTGCCCAATGAGCTGTGGGCCAAAATAACCACTTTCTGGAGCCCTGACACAGCCAGAAGGCGTCACGGCAGACCTCGTAGAAGATGGCGGGACGAGCTGGATAAAACCAACGACCAGTGGTCCACATTAGCCCTGGATAGAGAAAACTGGAAGTCATGGGGAGAGGCCTTTTCCCAGCAGTGGGATGACGCAGGCTAACAGTATCAGTATCAGTATAGCATGAAATTGGCGCCTGAATAAACTTTGACCCTCTTGCACAAATCACGAAACGTGTTTAGCGCTGAACGTTTAATAACATTGTTCCGGTTCTATCAATCATTTTGAGATGGCAAAGACATAAGACCTTTTAAATCGTGTTTAGTGAGTGTCGGTGCAAGGGGGTCTAATAGATTATTCCATCTGCTTTCTTGCATTTTGATCACACTAATCACTTATGTTTTCAGGGTCTACTGTCATTATGTCCTGAGAATATACTCAATGTTCGCTTTAAAACTGGATCTATTAAACTTCACGAAACACGACCACTCTCGAAAGGAAGCCAGTATTACGAGACAGATCCCTCAACATATCCTTTGAACCAGCCAGTACAGAAAGTTGAAGCATTGGTAAGATATTAGATATTTACTTGTAATTTTTTTTTAACATCATCATTACCTAGCCTTTTTGCAATTATATTAGGGCTCTGCTTCCAGTGTAATTGGATGAAGCTAAGTCCAGTATATTAGATAGAGTGACTGCCTATCTGCTGAACTCCACAACCCCAGTGCTACGATACCCCATGATAAGACTGCTTGAAAGACTTCGGGAATTTCAACATAAACAGTAGCTATAAAACTCACTGCAAACTTGTAAAACAATTCCTAAAGGAATTATAAAAATATCCTTGTGATTACAGATTCAATGTTCAGGAGAAGCATTTTATTCAGATGATTTGCCTGCACAGCCATATGAAGTATTTGCAGCGTTTGCACTTACTACTGTTGGAACTGGGAATATAGTGTCTATAAACCCAACAAAAGCTTTGGTAAATAAATCTAATATTTTTCATAATTCCTAACATCCTTTATTTTGAATTAGAATTGAAAATATTCCTATTTTTCTATAGGGCCTAACAGGTGTGATTGCATTTTACACCGCAAAAGACATACCAGGTAACAATTCATTCACACCAACTGATGGTGAAAAATTCCTTGTAGATGAAGAAGTATTCTGTAATGGTAAGGTCAAGTATTTTAACCAGCCTTACGGTATCATCGTAGCAGAGACTCAAAGTATCGCAGAAAAAGCAGCAAAAATGGTTGAAGTTGTATATAAAGATATGACTAAACCAGTACTGGACATCAAAGAAGCTATTAAAGATCCTAACAGAGTAACATTTTATGAATCAGTGGATGCTACTGATAAGGGCACAGATGTTGCTAAAGTGATCAAAGGTGGTAATACGATGTATAGTCAGTATCATTTTCCAATGGAGAATATTGTTTGTGTTATTCATCCAACTGAGGAAGGGATGAAGGTTTACTCGGCTTCTCACTGGATAGACGGCGTGCAGGTAGTGATGTCGAGGGCCTTAAATATGGACCAAAATTGGTGAGTCATTCATAATTAATTTCATCATTATCATTATTGACGCCTTGTTTCATGCACTGGTGAATATAAGCTATCGCTTTTTTGCTAGGCTTGTGGTTTGCGCAGCTCTAAACAAGATCTTGTTCAAGATCTTCTGAATTACAGTGATCAATGTACTTTTACAGCATTGACGTCTACGTTCGACGCGTTGGCGGTTCTTACGGTATGAAAATTACTCGGAACATACAATCAGCAGTTGCATGTGGTCTTGTGGTCCAAAAATTAAATAGGCCATGCAGATTGATTCAACCCTTATCAACAACTACAAGAGCAGTTGGAAAGAAACTCCCGAGTACTACTAATTTTGAAGTAAAGTTCAGTCAACATAATATTGATACTAAATTATTGTAAATAAATAATTATCCTAAGAAACTCCTGTCCGGTACTGAAATGGGCGGAATGACGAAGCGTGGGATGTCTTCTAGATAGATGGACCAATGTCCTCAAATCATCAGATCTGGCTGGATCAGACTGGTTATGGAATACGGTACACTGGGTTTTGTGGTGCAGCTTGGAATAGACTTATGTCTAGTAATAGATCTACATCTATGCACGCCCATGGAAGTCAAATTATTTTTATAAAGGGTTTACGTTTGAAAATTTTCTGTATGAATACCCACTTTTTACAGGTTGGTGTCAACAGCAGCGGTACTATACAGTATTTGAACTACAACTTATATCAAGACCATGGGTATGCAGTCAATTTGCAATTTGGCTTTTTAGTCATGAACTCATACAACAACTGTTATGAAAGATCAAGATGGCAATTCAAGTGTTACAATGCAATCACTGATACTCCTAAAAACGATTGGTTAAGAGCACCTGGTGAGATTTTAATTAAACCTAAATGACCTTGCCTCAGTGACAACGACGGTCTTCAGATACCCTCTGTGTGACGATTCTGACTTTTTCTGGACTAACTGGGCAAAGGCAAAACTTACAACTTGAAGGGAATGGGGAGATCCAGAGGTTGCCCAGCAGTGGGTCAGCGTAGCAGCTTTTTTGTTAACCTACGTCGTGTCCTACTTCTGCTTCTTCTCCTACTTCTTTCCAAATCTCTGTATCCTGTGTGACTTCCAGCCGTGTTTGCCCCGCAACCATAAACAAACATAATTATATATTCCCCCCTTCGTTGCAGTCGATTTCTACAGCGATACCATCCTTCGAACGTCCAGTGAAGGACGATCTTTCTATTAAATAGCAACTGTTTTATTTTGCTTTGATTGTTGGGAATGTTGTAAGGTTTAAAAGTATATAATTTTGTCAGGTTCCCTAGACAGCGTTGGTCAAGCCGAACAATTAATGGAGCAAATTGCCTACGAACTAAATCTAGATCCTATCCAAGTCCGTTTAAACAATCTAGACAGGGAGAGATCGATAGCTTTAGAAGAAATGTTAGACAATATAAAAATAAACTCAAATTATGATAAAAGAAGATCAGCAGTTAATCATTTTAACAAAGAAAATCGATGGAAGAAACGAGGGCTGAGATTTTCTCTCTTAAGATGGACACCAGAACCCGTAGGAATTCTTAATGTTATCATTTCTATCTACCGAGGCGATGGAACAGTAGTTATCACTCATGGAGGTATCGAAATGGGTCAAGGTTTGAACACAAAAGCCATACAAATATGTGCCTACTATTTAAAGGTTCCCATGGAAAAAATCAAGGTAAAAGCTACTAATACTATAACGGCTCCAAATACTCTTGAAACGGCTGGAAGTCTCGGATCACAGAACGTTGGATTAGGAGTGGCTAGATGCTGTGAAAAACTTATGGAAAGACTTGAACCTATAAGAGATCAGATGCAAGAAGCAACTTGGGAAGAAATTGTAGCTACAGCATATGCATCTAATGTAGATTTACAAGCACAAAGTTTTGTCTCATTAGCAGATGTGGCACAATATTCTTATGATCTTTTTGGTGTGTCGTTAGCTGAAGTAGAAATCGATGTTCTGACTGGAGAGTCAGAGATATTAAGGGTGGATGTCATGGAGGATGTTGGCAAAAGTGTTAGTCCAGAGATAGATATTGGACAGGTTTGTAATGCTCTTAATTTCTAGTCCATTGGGCTGTGTTTATAATAACTGAGTTGAACAGTTTATGATCATTTTATTAGTCACATGAAAATGCTCCAACGAAGAGATTTTTTTTATCTTTCCACACCGTAGTAAGATTAATACGTGTTTATAACCGTTATTTATAACAATGTCATTTTGATCACCGATTTAAATAAATTTTCAGAGGAGCTCGTGGCTAAATAATTACAGTCACTAGAGTCAATCTTCAGGTTAAGCCGCACTTGCCTGGCTTGGGCCGTGGATGGGGGACCATCCATTACATACCGACTTTCCCGTTAAGCCGTTAGTCGCAGCTGTGATTGGTAGATCTTTGACAGCCAGTGGCTTGAAAGTCTCACTACCAGTCTTACCAAGGGGTATCGTATTATCCAGTACTAACTGGGTTGGGAAGTTCAAATAGGCAGTCGCTCCATTTAAAATATATAATATATAGTATTCAGATGCATCTGGCAGACTAGAAGCCGACCTCAACATAATTGGAAAAAGGCTAGGCAGATGATAATCATGGACGGTCTCAGAGTTAAGAATCCTTCCTACATTAGTTGAGTTCCAACCTGTTAAACCTGTTAATTTTTTTTTTAAATATTTATATTTCTCTAGGTGGAAGGTGCATTCATCATGGGTGTTGGATATTGGACTTGTGAGAAGCTCGTTTACGATGTCAACACTGGTGAACTGCTGACCAATCGGACGTGGAACTACTCAGTTCCGATGAACACTGATATTCCACAGGATTTCAGGGTCTATTTGAGGAAGAACTCTTATAGCTATGATGCCATTCAGGGAGCTAAAGGTAAATCTTGGGGATTTTAAGGCTTCGATCTATTGAATCAATTTTGACTTAGGTATACAAGTCAATTAAAGTAACAGTTCAGATGAAAATGTGCTTTACTTGTTTGCTATAAATTAATTAATCAACTTAAATCATTCGATATCAGCCTACGCTACCAAAGTGTAAGAATCATGTAGATTTTAATTAAATGGAAGTGTTATTGGGTTTTTCCATCAGGAATTTCGTAGTAGCAGCCACGGAATCTGGATTTGTGCCCGGTTGATGGCAATATGGGAAATATAGGGGAGAGCCTAAATGGGAATTAAAAACATAACATAATTAGATACACCTCTGCGAACCCCTTCGGCGATTAAAGGCGTGATGTAATCTTTTTCAGCTGTTGGTGAACCTCCAATGTGTATGTCAGTAGTAGTGGCTCTAGCAATCAGAGAAGCGATCTCACAAGCCCGACTGGAATCTGGGATACCTACTACAGACTGGTTTAATATAGGTATGTATAAACATTTTCAAAAGACCAACCAACCAACCACCCAAGTAGCACGTTAGTGAATTTTGGAACTTATTTTGCAACTATAGCTAGCATATAAGTGATGCAAGAGTGTACGGTATTACTTATAGATGCAAACAGCACTCGAATTTGCATATGAGTAACTCTAATCACTAACAGTTGCTTTTGAGTGATTTTTGTTCCTGCTTTATAACTTATGGTGGCATAAAGCCGAATTGATTACTTATAGACACATAAAGTTTTCAATTTTCACTCTTTTAGAACTCAAAGAAGCATATGACATCCTAAAATCTCCCCTAAAGAACCGTGCCGTAATAGGTGGTAATTTTTCCTTATTTGGCACCTCTAGTTCTTAATAAGTAGTATACATAAGTTATTTATCACCTGTAGTGGCTCAAGAGTTATTATTGCTGCTCATTTGGAACCTAGTGTAATTGCCTTTGAAAGGTCTAATATACTCTAATATGCCACTGTAACGCGTGGATCGATTCCAAAAGATGGTTCTTGAAAACCTTAAGCAACAATTTTCTCTCATTTAGAACCGCTTAGGAACTAACAGTTCTAAAAGATAAAAATGTAGAACTTATTTTTATTATTTTATTACACACAAAGTTTCTGTTAAAAAAAGGTCATAATAGCTAAAAGAACTTCTCAAAATGAATACTATGAAGTGGAAAAAAGTTAAACGATGTGGTAATTATCATCGGCAAGTTGCACGTACTTTCAAGAATATAATGGACGTGGAAACAAGTGGTACAAGTTCAGACCATAAAACTGTTATTAAACAATCAAAAGAGGATGCTCCAATTGTTGAAAGGTAAGTAATTATCAATTTAATGCATAATAAAAGGTACAGCAAGCAGAATATAATAATTTGGAGGCTTTCTATTTTGAGCAATAGTGTCAAGAGAATTTTACTATCACAATCGTAGGTTCCGTACATATTAATAAATTTAAATAGAGTATGATTTGTATTTAAGTTAATTTCCTACATTTTAGGTAATTGACTTTTTTATGAAAGAGTTATAAAATCACTTACTTCAACTTTGAACTTTGTATTTTATTTTAATCTAGGGTCATGTGTCCAACAATGAAACACAAAAAATTCATAGTCTCATACACCTTTTGTTTCTACAGATATAACTCTAATTTTTTACAGGTGTATAGGAAATTTCATTGGGTACCGGATGTCGTTTATGGTTTTTTAAAATGAAATTGTAATCAATCAGCAAAAAATAAAAACTTAAAAATGGGTAATGTTTCAATGTGTCCACTGTGGGGTACACAATGAAACACTACAAATTCAACAATGAAACATAATATTGAATAATGGCTGTCTCATGTTTTGTGGAACATAAGGAGTAGGTGAATGTCAAAAAATACTTGAGTTCAATCAAAAACGGTTAATCTTAATTTCACTTTAACCAGACTCTTCACATTACCTATAATAGTTAATAACGACACACCATAAAAAATATATGAAAAAGTAACTACAACTTACTAGCTATATTTATGGCACTCATTAATTAAACTCTAGTTAGGCAATAATGACTTGATTTGATTTGATTTGATTTTAAGTCGCAAAATTACGATGATCCAGTAATTGGCATCATTATAATATCTAACAAATATTAAATGCAAGTGTAGGACAATTACAAATAAGAATAAAAAATAAGAGAAGAAATAATACCAAAACAAAAGAAAATGAAAAATTAACGCAATTTCATATTATTACAAGATAGTACACAATGAAACACTGTTTCATTGTGTCCATTATGCAACTGTTTCATTGTTGACTACCTCAGGTTTATTTTATTATTCTCAAAAAAAAAACTACTAAATTGTAACACTTTAAATTACGATATATTCCACGTTAATCTACGAAATATATTGAATGCTAGGTAATAATGAAAAATATGAAGTTTCTAACCATAATTTAATGAAAAATCAATAAAGAATTTTGAAAAACCTACATTTTTATCTAAAAATTAAAAAATTCGCCGCAGACACGTCCTCTCCCACGCGGCGCCGGTGCAAACTGGGGTAGTGCGGGGGGTTCACGTGACTGTTCTAACGCGACATAATGCGCGATCTGGCAACGCAGTATTTTAGAAATATTTCAGTGTTTTATTGTGTACCACTGTTTCATTGTTGGACATCTGACCCTACTTTTAATTATAAAAACATTTTTTTTTTTGCAGTCATGATCCTAGTGAAAGTTCAACTGAAATTGCTGATGGAAATTCAACTGAAATAAGTGATGGAAATTTGGCTGAAAATGATAAAGTGAATAATGAAATAATTGAGGAAACTGACCTCGAAGAAAATTATGATAGTGAGCCAAGTGAAAAAATGTTTCAATACAAACAGATTCATCAATTTCGGGACGCAACTAGAGCATGGGCTATAGAAAATAATATAAGCCATTCAGCTTTGAAATCTTTAGCGACACTTATAAACACTATAAATCCGAATTTGCTTCCAGTAGACCCAAGAACGCTCATGAACACTCCGAGGCAGATTGATACAATATATATTGATCCTGGTCAGTATTGGCATAATGGACTTATAATACCCCTTGAAACTATTTTAAAGAAAAATGACATAGAATTACCAGCCAATATTTCACTTTACTTCAACATAGATGGTCTCCCAGTATGTAACAGTTCTAGACAACAGTTTTGGCCAATACTGTGCAAGATTTTTGAATTGCCTAGTATGATACCATTCATCGTTGGGATTTATGCCGGCTGTGGAAAACCTAACGATTTAAATGCTTATTTACAACCTTTTGTTCAGGAAATGCAAATATTGCTTCAAAATGGTCTGCTAGTTAAAAAAAATAAGGTAAATGCTACAATAAGATGTTTTGTTTGCGATTCTCCTGCAAGAGCAATGATAAAAGGTGTTTGCAACTTTAATGGCAAGCACGGGTGTAATAAATGTACCATTATTGGTGAATACTCCCATGTATCACATACGGTTATATTTCCTGAATTAGATTGTCCTGCCCGAAATAATGCAGATTTTCGTAAAAAACTTTACGGTAAACATCACAAAGTCGATTCACCTTTACTAAGTCTTCCGATTGATATGATAAAAGCATTTCCTGTTGCTGATTCTATGCATTTGATCGACTTGGGGATTATGAAACGCCTTCTTATTGGCTGGCGAGACGGAAATTTTGGTAAAAAAGACACAAAATGGCGAGCAAGTAATATATCGACGGTAAATGATTTTCTAGATGATTGCAAAGTACCTTCAGAAATCCACAGATCTGTAAGAAATCTCAGCAGTCTATGTCACTGGAAGGCTTCTGAATTTAGGACATTCTTGTTGTACCTTAGCATAGTTATATTACCAGAGGTATTAAACACTGATGCAATGAAACATTTTCTGTCATTTTTTTGTGCAATAACAATATGTTCAAGTGAAGAATATTTTAATTTTTTGCCGTTGGCTAAAGAGCTATTGAATCATTTTGTGAAAAATTTTAAATCCTTCTACGGCATAGACTATATGACGAGTAATGTCCATAATTTATTACATGTTGTTGATGAAGTGCTCAAATTTGGAATTTTACAAAGTTTTAATGCCTATCCATTCGAAAACAAACTTTACTTGATTAAAAATATGCTTCGAACTGGCAACAAACCACTATGTCAAATAGCGAAAAGGCTTGGTGAATGCGATAGCTTGGACGTGAATAGTACTGATGAGATTACAAAAACCTATCCATATGTAAAAAAAAATTGTAGAAGTGGTGACTTAGTTTTACATTTTAAAGATTTCATAATTTCAAAAAAATATAAGGACAGATTTTTTGTAACATCAAATCATGAGATAATGGAAACAACATCAATCAAAGTTCAAGAAAGCAAAATAATTGTAAAATGTATGTTGATTTCTAACACAGAAAATGTTTTTGAGCTTCCTATTTCGTCTTCCTATCTTAAGATTTTCAAATACAAATTAACGTCAACTAATGTTTCCGAGTGTATACGTTTTCCTAAAGATATAAAATATAAACTAGTAGCAATTAAATACAAAAAAGAAATGTATTTGTTACCTTTGCTTCATACCTTTTCAAAATATTGATTATTTTACCTAAACCTACTTACTTAAGTTATATTAATATTTAAAATAAAACACATTCAAATTCATGTCATACACGGATTTTATTTTCAATTAAACAACGAAAAACCTTGGGAATAGTCTCATAATTACACGCTTACGTGAGGATTATTGCAGCATCACAATTTAAGTAATTGTTTTACACTTAAATCTTAATCAATTAAATATAATCATGCATGAATTAGTCGCAGAACTTAGTCTCATTATTTCTCACATTGTACACTTTAATTCTAATTAATGAGTATTTCGGATAACTTACAGTCTCACATTTTCGTTAAGTTTTATGTTTACACTAACCAATATGCTAAAATATTTAAGCCGCACAACTTGCAGTATCTTAGTTTAAAATATTAGGTTCTATTCAGGGTGTATGTGCAATGGTGCCAGTACCTTCTGAAGGTGATTCTGCCCGAAACTGAATGAACTGAAATGAATGAATAACTTTTCCCAAGGAATACAGGCCCGTTTTTTTTTAATTTCGGCCTCCAATTCAAAATGGACAATCGGCTGACAGATATAGTATGGGACTTCGATTTTTTTTTTAATTTTCGGACCTATAATCCTTGGGGAAAGTTCTTCAGTTTCATTGGCAGAATAACTCCCTGAAGGATTTTGCACCTTTCCAGATACAACATGTATTAATTTACACTTAAATCCTAAACAGTTATAAACTTAGTAGGTACAGTGAGTAAATCGCTTATAACTTGCAGTCTCATGATTTCTGTTAATATTTTAAAAGTATTGTCTTTGAGAACATGATCAAAAATCCAAAGTTGGTAACTTAACAAATAACATGGTATCTAGAAAATCAATATCATAAACTAAACATTTAAAAAAAATAAAAACATATTACTAACATAAATTACATACGGGTGTATGAAACGGTGTACAAAAATTTTTACATGAAACTAAACATCAATTCAGTAGAAACTTCGTTGAGAGCTGAAAAAAATCAGATTTCCCATACAAAATGTATGATAGGCAACTGAGTTTGATTGAATGTTTCTTGTGGAAAGCCGTCTAGCTTCATGGAGTGATCACGTCTGTAAAATTTTCGGTACACCGTCCCTCACACCTTATATGTATGTAAAAAAGTAAAAACAAACATAAAACAGTAAAAAAAACTCTTATCTAGAAATGTCATATTTTTCCAGTTGTGTTGTGATTATCGCTATTTTAATTGTAATCATTCTCATTTTCAATTCTTTTATTTTCGTTTTGATCCACAGAATCGTTAGTATTACAAGCTACTTTATTTACAACTTCTTCTTCATTATATAGTAGTGCTGCTCTACTTGGGCCTTCAGATGGGCTACTTTTTTTTGTAGTGTCACTTTGTTTTAATTTTCTTTTGGGGACATTTCTGGGCGCGGAAGCTCTTCCTAATTTAGAGTGTGTTCTCTTTTTAGCGTTTTTTACGATGGATTTGAAAAAATCATTGTTTTTGTCGACAGTGTAAGTAGGGTCACAGTCGTGAATAAGTTCGAAAAAAAATCCAAGCACCTCTTGAAATATTTTGATACATATTTTTGAACCTGCACCTCTAGCAGAACCCGACCAAGAACACTGTACCAAAAATTCGCGACTAAACAAAACGTCAATCAGTTGAAAAGCACAAACCTCCCCTTTTTTGCCAGGAGTGCAGAAAACGGAATACAAATCCTTAAGAAATTTTCTTTTATCAGCGTCACGTAGCTGATTTTCCATATTTTGAAGATCATCCAGATTTTGAATAGGTGTAACCCTAGCATTGCATGGGCTCTTTTTTATTTCACTTATTGGCGTGACTGTCATTTGTGTGTATATTTGTGGCTGTTTTTGGGAGTTCGAGGCCAAATTATCAATTTTAACAGATATCGTTGCTAGTGTTTTTATGATTTTTATTTGGTTATCTATTATTTTGACTTGATTGTCGGATAAAATTTTTTGGTTCATTAGAAGATCGTTATAATCCAATACTTGGACTACTTCAGTTTCTATATTATGATCTATATTCTGGGTCATAATATTATTGCCGTTAGAAACATCATCAGATACTATATAGTTTTCAGTTCGAATATCATTATTAGATTCTTGCATTTTCTGCGCAGCAATGGTCGATGCGTTGTTGTTGTTTGCAGACCCAGTAGATGACTGAAAAAAAATAGGTATCATACTTTTATTTACACCATTGAAACTAATTAATATGAATGATTACTATTTATTGATTTTCTTTTATTTTATGTAGGTACTTGTATTTTTTTAGCAAAGAATGTGCTAAACAATAGCATCAATAGAACTCCAAGTGTACTCGTAGCCAGACTACGAGTACAGTTGGAGTTCTATTGTTGAACGTGTTAAATAGCAGGTAAAGGAGCACCGTAGCCAGACTACGAGTACAGTTGGAGTTCTATTGTTGAACGTGTTAAATAGCAGGTAAAGGAGCACATAGACTACTACTGTTATACCACACCATACCCCGTCATGCTATGTCGCACTACCTACACTACACCACAACACACCATATTACGCCACGCCATGTCACTCTACACACCTTACATACACCACAACACAATATAAGATAGCATGTCCCACCATGTCATCCCACAATACATTACAATCCAACATGCTACAATACAAGATATCACGCCACTCCATGTCACGCCACACTACACCACAAAAAATCATACCA